>CM052010.1:0-275162 GCA_028455935.1 Simplicillium aogashimaense | reverse complement strand
TTCTTCAAATTACGTAGCAGGGTTCTAGAATATCTGAGCAATAGATTTTCATGAGAATCGCACCCACGCGTTTTGTTGATACGTCAGTGCTGTCAGCAACGTCCATATTCTGGCCGCGCTCTTTGCAAAACCATTGGTAGTTACTGGTACTTTACAGCAAGGGCGATAATAACTGGATCCTCTCATTCACAATGTAAAGCATTCTGGATTTTATATTCCAAGGTAATTATGATCCTACTATTGCGCTCAGGGCATCCATGACCTTAACCCCCTTCTTCATTTGCCTAAAGGAGCAGTTTATGCTTAAGTCGGTAGACCAAGCAGTTTATGCTCAGGTCTCAAAATTCAACCTAGAGCATTTTATGCGCAAATCCATCAAACATCATCAATCTCTGTAATGAATCCCCTCACACAGCAAAACCTGCCCTATTTACTCCTTGGCTTAACCTCATTTTCTTTGACAGGATGCAGCATCAACTTCGTCGGATAGCTTGGTGTATTTTGCGCATAGCCCATAGACCAGTCATAGCCCACGGCGTAGGCAAAGAGCGTGCCGTCTTTATTGAAGTCTGTGGCAGTAATAGCGCCACCAGCAGACACAGGGAAGGCTTTCAGACGCTGATGCGCGCTCCTATCCCAGAAACCAAAGGTGCCATCGGATCCAGCCGTGCTAAAAGTAGTATGGTATACAGGGTGAAAACGAATGTCATTGACAGCCCACACCTTGACGACTTTATTGGCATCGGGCTGATCGCGATGGCAACGAAATGTAAAGTCGACAGTTCTGTTATAGATTAGTGGCGGCAACTTTGAGCCGAGGGGTCCAGGTAGTTCGTACCTAGCATGCTGTTCCGATACAGCGTTCATAGCACATCTTCCCTCGATGCCGGCAGTCCCCCAGCCCTTTCCATCGCGAAATGCTGCGACAGCACGGGCCTGATGTTTTAGGGGTGACTGTATCGTGCGGAGAAAAGCTGCGGGGTTGGTGCGTAGGTCTACAAGATGAATGTGTCGCTCCGCAGTAGCAACCACGAGCAAGCTGCGGGCCGTGTCCATCGAGTAGACGCGGTCAGCACAATGTAGTGTCGCGAGTGGTGTTCCCGGCCGTCGAATGTCCCAGTAGCGGACAGTCTTGTCCCAAGACCCGGTCGCGACGATGGAGCTCGCGGCGTTGGGCACGTCGACGAAGCACACCGAGCGCACGGGTGCGTCGTGGGCTCCAACAACGGCGAGTTGGCCGGTTGAGGCATGCAAAAGGTGCACTTGTTTGTCGGCTCCGGTTGCCGCAATGATAGTCCCATCCTTATTTGTTGTGATAAGAAACCAGCCAGAGACGCATGTAGACTCGACTACATACCTAAAAGGCACGAAAGCGTTCGTACAGTCCCTTTCTTTACTTTGTGCGCGTGTGCCGCTCCAATGCGACCGCTGCTGGGTTAAAACAATCTTACCTTGTTCCAGTCGCAACTGAAAACGGGGCCGTCGGCGGCAAGGGAGGCAACAGGCGCTGCTGAACCGCTAGTTGAGACATCATAAACACGCAACATGCCGTCCCAAGAGCCCACAGCCAGCTGATTAGCTGTCGGGCACCAACGGGCTGACGAGATGGTGTCTGTGACGTTCGCGACGAGGGTTATGTCTTCAGAAGCCATTGTTGCGGGAGTATGAAAGGCAGAGTGAGATTCTGCCTCACCGGCTGGTGATTGTTCGTGCTTACGCCGTTGCGCGTCGACCCCGCTCACACTTCATTGGCTGATCCCAAGCAGTTACGTGACTAGTCATTGAGGCACTAGGATCTCGACCACACGGCAGCCCAGTACTATATATGTATCTAGAGCCGGTGTTAATAGCTAAGCTGGTATAGATCGGAAGACTCTATGATGTGAAGGCAGGTTCAGCTCAAGCTAGTCGTTATCAAGTTATAAATAAAGTTATCGGGGCATCGATGTATGATGTCCCAAGTCCGGAAAGCCTACCCCGTGGTTCTCCTCTCACGATCTCAAAGATCGCTCGATCCGCTCGTCGCTGAGAAACGGCAACGGTGGCCACGCAGTAGGCTACCCAACCGACGTGACTGATGGATCGAGCATGCGTTCAACAATGGACAACGTCAAGCCGGAGTTCGGAGACTTTACCGTCGCAGCAGCCATCTACAACGTCGCTGCGAAATTTGTCAGGAAGCCCTTTCTCGAGCAGAGCGAGGAGGAGTTCATGTCTAGCTTGGAGCCTACCATCAAAGGCGCATTTAACTTTGAGAAGCAGACATTGCCCTTGATAACGCTAGATTTCACGGGTAAGTTACCAGGAAGCAATGCATTCTGCAGTCGCTCTTTTTTTAGGTGCCACAGACGCTGTCGCATTCATCGGAACTCTACGTGTGCAAGGAGAAGTGTTGCACAATCTGTCAGCCGTGACAGGTCATGCCGTCCCTTTCAGAATCACGTCTGCACAAGCCGTTGATTAGTGGTATTTACCACCAGTATCAATGTGTTGTACTGTTCCACTACGGCACGTCAATGTGTTACTGCTACCAGCACACACCATTGCTGGATGCTGGACCTGCGACTGGGGCCCTTGGGATATATCGAAGAGTTTCACTCAACCAAAAATAGCGTAGGTGCAGATGCCTTGGCTGGTGAAATCATGCATGAGGAGTGCAATTAAAACTGGGAGGGGTTGGGACAGAATCTTGCGAGACACATGTACACAGACGTCGTTGTCTTTAGTTACGGCCCCGGGTGTGTGTGTGTGTGTGTGTGTGTAAATATCTCGAAGCATTGCCTATTTGAGTTTAGATTATAATTTGTGTCATTCTCATTTTCTTAAAAACGCTACCCATTTTAGCTTAGATCTCTTTCATTTGTTATTTAATTAATTGGATTTATTTGCATTGCCAATGTGCACTTTGACTCCAGGCTGCAGCCATTCCTAGCTCTAATGAGGTCTTCGCATTATACTACCCATCTTGGGTTAGACCACTTGCATTTATTTATTTTTTGTTCAATTTATTTGAATGGCTAAAGTGCAGCCGACTTTGGCTGCAGACTACAGCCATTCCCGAGTCTTCCCATAATACTACTCATTTTGGTTTAGACCTCTTTCATTCATTATTTTATTTATTTATTTCATTTTACAGAGCCAAAGTGCAGCCGCCATTGGATTCAGGCTGCAGCCATTCCTGGCACTACTGAGGTCGTCACATAATGCTACTCATTTTGGCTTAGATTTCTTTTATTATTTCATTTTTATTAGTATTTTCTTTTTTGTTTTTTTTTTTGTTTAGCCAAAGTGCAGCCAATTTTAGCTCCAGACTACAGCCATGTCCGGTGCTGTTGAGCCGTCCCATAATACTATTCATTTTGGCTTAGAGCTCTTTCATATTATTTCATTTATTCAATTTATTTGGATAGCAAACAGCGTTGCCGATTTGACTCTTCGAAATTCTTTGGGAAAGCAGCCCGTTTCGCGCTACTGTACAGTACTGTACCGGTACTGTACTGTATGCTCAGTCCATGCAACCGGCTTCACAACAAATCAAGATGAGTCAGCAGTTTCTTTCGCAGGTTTTCTCCGAGGTACAGCCGTCCTTTCGGAGTCAGGACTGGCACCAGTAAATGAACCGTAACCTCGCCAACATTTGGCCACTTTGCAGCCAACTCTGGCCTTAGGACATGCGGTCAACCTCGACTTGCAAAGTACCTAATGGCGGGCGCTTTTCAGAGCTGCCAACTATGCAGGACTACGGTAAAATGACTTTTATAGTATCTAAAAATGTGATGTCTGGGGCTCCTGGAGTTTTGTGCAGTGGAGGGCTGCAGTTACCATTTCTTTGCAATTGCGCGACATTTTGTTTTACGCTTTGCATAGTGTCTGCGCAGTTCTGTCATATCCTCTTCTTTTCCCTGGGAAGGGTAACAATAACAGCAACGCCTGGCATACTGAGCTTAGAACCCCGTTCGTAGGAGGGGTTGTTAATGGCTCATCTGTCAGAGCAAATATAGAGAGCGCGAGTAGGTACTAGTATTTTGCCCTTTCCTTGCGAACAGGAAGTCAATCCCTAGACATGTCCCATACCACTAGCGGCCAGACAAAGAAAAGGGACAGAAGCAACGAAAACTTCAAAAAGAGATGGCGTACCTTTGTAAAGAGCGGATTCGAGGCCCATCGTGATTACCATGCAGATGTATACATCCTATTGCGTCGAAAAGGACAAACGTATGAATTCAAATCCACGGACAGGGCCTGGCCATTGTCGTCTGAGGATGTGGTTCGTATTCATGCCTCATTTGCATTGGTTGAAACGTCACTGACAGACAATGCAGGCGAATTGCTTTCCATTAGCAAAGCAAGTTACTGCGGAGGAAGTAGCTTGCCAAATGAGTGAGCCTGGCTCAAAGTCGGAGTCTTCCGTGGCGCCGGAACAAAGTTGCTCCTAACCAGTCGTAAATTTCATGCTTCAATTAAGTTTTTTTTACTCCGCATCCTGTTCTGTGCTGGCTGAGATGCATTCTAAATTTGAAGTAAATGTCGGTATTACCGAGGTGCACATCTGGCTGAAACAAGGAAAAGGCGAAAAGCCTGTAGTTTGGGCAGGGGCGACGGAAAAGCAGCACACAGCAAACAGGCTAATACTGGCCATTTCTGTGGCTGTCCCCTTGGCACCTGAGTCCTTGCCATTCATTATCTTGAGGGGCTTCTGCATGTCGAAACTTGCTAAGGCCGACTCGGACCAATGTGCATGCGGTTATGGCCGCCAAACCGTACGCCACGTCCTGCTTGAGTGCAGAGACTGGGCGGATGAAAGAGACCAAATGTGGGCAGGCAAAGCACCATGCGTTGACATCAAACGCATGCTCTGTAGCTCGTCAACAGCAGTTCAAGCAGCCAAGATGATGATCAGGACGGGACTCTTGGACCAGTTTAAGGCAGTTCCTTCCACAGTACTCCAATACACATAGCGCGAACGAGTGATTATTGTTAGACAGAAGTGAAGGAGGGCCAGGAAAGGCTTGACAAGTCAGAGACATAGAACCGCTAGTAAATAGCCATCTGTATGATAGTGTTGTCGGAACCGAAAGCAAAGCAGAAACCTGCCCAGGGAAGAAACTTTGCTTTCGGGGACAAGACAGCAAAATCAGTAGATAGAACGCTGCATAACTGTTGTAAAAAGACGGTTGGGTCAGGCTATGAATAAATGAATGAATGAATATCCTGGGAGCTAAAATATCCTAGGAGCTAGAATATCCTGGGAGCTAGAATCTCCTGGGAGGTACAATATCCTGGGAGCTAGAATATCCTGGGAGCTACAATATCCTGGGAGGTACAATATCCTGGGAGCTAGAATATCCTGGGAGGTACAATATCCTGGGAGCTAAAATCTCCTAGGAGCTAAAATCTCCTGGGAGGTACAATATCCTGGGAGGTACAATATCCTGGGAGCTAGAATATCCTGGGAGCTAAAATATCCTAGGAGCTAAAATCTCCTGGGAGGTACAATATCCTAGGAGCTAGAATATCCTGGGAGCTACAATATCCTGGGAGGTACAATATCCTGGGAGCTAGAATATCCTAGGAGGTAGAATCTCCTGGGAGCTAAAATCTCCTGGGAGCTAGAATATCCTAGGAGCTAAAATATCCTGGGAGGTACAATATCCTGGGAGCTAGAATATCATTCATTTATTCATAGCTGTCTCTATCCCGAAAGCAAAGTTTCAATTCAATTCAATTCAATTTATTCATCGACTGTCCCAGCCGCCTGTTTGCAGCAGCTATGCAGCAGTACAACTACCTGCGATGTTGTTGTCTCTGGATGCGGGGAGGAGGAGCTTCAATTCAATTCAATTCAATTTATTCATCGACTGTCCCAGCCGCCTGTTTGCAGCAGCTATGCAGCAGTACAACTATCTGCGATGTAGTTGTCTCTGGATGCGGAGAAAAGGCTTTCCCTGGTCAGGATCACTTTTCTCCACAAGTTGAGACAACGCTATCTACGAAAGCTCTAATGGTGGTTCTATCTCTACGGTCCTGTTAAGCCTTTCCTGGCTCTCCTCAGGCTTCTGTGTGCCAATATCACTCTTCTACGCTAAGAGTATTGAAGTGCTGTCGCCGGCACTGCTCGGAATTGGCCGAGTAGTCCCGTTCGTATAAGCATCTTGGCTGCTTGTTTTGCCATTGAGGGGCTACAGAGAATGCGTTTGATGTCAACCCAAGGTTGCCTGCCTGCCCACATCTTGTGTCGTTCCTCAACCCAGTCTCTACACTCTAACACAATGTGCCGTACGGTTTGTCGGCCGTACCCGCATTGACACTTGTCATCATCGGCCTTGTTGATGTCGTGCAAGTATGCACGGAGGCCGATCTTGCCATTGCGCATCTGAGTGATGACTGAGCTGAGGGCTCTGTGTGTGTCTGTATGTGTGTCGAGCAAGCCTTTGCCCGGTCGCACTCCCAGGCGGAAGAGCTCCCGGCCGTGTTCCGCCTTTTCCCAGGCTTGTTCCCATTCGATTTTCGAGGTTTTCCGGATCGCTGATTTTGTCGTTGCCGTCAGGGTCCGGAGTGCTTGAGGTTCCTCTGTCGGTGGTTCATGGTTTTGGGTGACATGGTTGAATCCCGCGGCTTCCTTGGCTGCGCGGTCGGCGGCCTCGTTTCCTGGCACTCCGACATGTGCCGGTATCCAATGAAATTCGACCGTCCATCCTTTGTTGCGGAGCTTGTCAAGTGATCGGATCGCTTCAACGAGGATGTATTGTCCTGACGGTGCCTTGGGGTTGCGCACCGCCTGGATTGCTGCCTGATTATCGGTGAAGATTGCACACTTCCCAGGTGCTTGTGTGGCCGTGTCCACGTCGATGATGATTTCAAGGGCTAATACCAACCCTCTCAGCTCGGCTGCATAGACGGTGGAGGTTGACGCCTCGCCCATGTACTCTTTCCTTGTCGTGGAGATGCCGCCGACTTGGAGTGACGGTGCCACCGCTGCGGCGCCGACATAGCCACCAATGCCACTTCCGTCAGTATACACCCGAAATGTATCTGCTTCCATGGCATCGTGGAGTTTGACGGCTTCAGCAGCGGTGTCGCTGATGTGGACAATTGGTGGAGTCCACCATGGTGGCACCACATGGGCTCGGCGTCTCTCCAGACGGTCAAGCTGCAGATCGTACTTGCGCTCCAGCATGGATGAGAATTGGTCCAATGGGCTGAGTGCATCGTGACGCCGATGGACGGCTGCAGCCTCCGTGGAAGCCATCTCTTCGTAAAGTGGTGTCGTTCTGATGCGCATTGTTGCCTCCAGCGCTGTTTGATCGAGTTGCTGTATCACTGGCAGCAGGTGTGCTTCAACATCGACCGCCGCACCTGCTGTTGTTCGAAAGGCTCCAGTGATAATCTGAGCTGCTCTTCGTTGGATCCGTTGAATGGCGAGTATCATAGCAGTTCCCCATTTCGCATGGCCAGTTCCCGAAATATGCCATGCAGAGCATCCATATAACATCTGTGGCACAATCACAGCTCTGTACACCTGCCGTAAGTTGATTAACCCGGCTCCCCAGGTTGAGGATGCCAATGCCGACAAGGCTGATAATCGTTTTGTAGCCTTCGCCTCCACTTGCTCGCGGTGGGAGTCCCATCGGAGCTTGGTATCCATATAGACTCCAAGGTACTTGCAGGAAGGCGACGCTTTGATGGTGGTACCAGGCAGGCGAAGTGGGTGTGTACAGTTTGCTGTGGGATCTCTGGTGAAGTGCACAAGCTCGTATTTGTCCGGGGCAAATTTGGATCCATGTTTTGACGCCCAGTCTAGGGCAACTTGGTGAATATTCTTCAAAATCTTGCAGTTGCGCTGGGCTGTTAGGCCGACAGCCAGGATCGATACGTCGTCAATATATCCCACTGCGTCCGTGTCGGCTGTCCTACATGCCTCGATGAGATCGGCATTATAAAACAGATAGAGAAAGGGAGACATGATTGACCCTTGTGGGATGCCCGTTTCGATAGACATTGAAGCCGAGGTGTATTCTCGTAGTTTAATTGACGTGGATCGGTCGCGCAGGAACGATTCCACCCATCTTACAATTTTGTGGCTGATTCGACGCTTTCGCAGGTTATGCAAGAGACGTTTATGAGACACATTGTCGTAGGCCCCCGACACGTCAAGTAGAAGTAAGGTAGCAACCTTTCCCTCTCCCCACGCCTGATGTATGCGTTGAAGGAGGAGGTGCATGGCATGCTCCGTCGACGCCAGCTTGCGTCCGCCTGTGTGTCGCCTTGGCAGCAACTCGTGGACATCGGCAAGATAGGCTAGTCGGTTTGCAATCACTGCATCCATCGCTTTACCTAACGTGTTGAGGAGCGCAATAGGTCGGTAGGACTTTGGCTGTGCATAATTATCTTTCCCGGATTTCCGCAATACAACAGTGACTGTCTCTTTGAAGTGCTTTGGGCAGTAGCCCAGTTGAAAGCAAGCATTGAAAAGCTTGTGGAGGTGCGGGAGTAGAATATCTAGCGTTTGATGAAGGATGGCGTTGGTGATTCCGTCGTTGCCCGGCGCTTTGTTGGGAGCGGCTCGGCGCACTGCTTTCTCTATTTCCGGAATACTAATGTCGGGCCCTTCGATCGATGCCGGATACTCATAGCCCTCTATATCCGAAAGGTCTGCGTCTGGTGGGGGTGGGAAGAACGTTTGCTTGAACACATCGGCCTTGTCTTGCGGTTGCTCCGCGAGGCCTCCACCTGGCACAACCAATGCTGGCGTGGTGGTCGGTGATAGAACGTGCCTGTTCTTGGCCCATTTGACTAACTTCCAGATGCCTGACCTTGACTGTGACGCCTCCTCGACCCTTTGGCGATGAGTGTTGCGGAGCGATTTCTGAATATGTCGGCCTTTGCGATTGCGTGCTTGTCGATATGCCTCCCAATCATCGTCTTGTCGTGTTCGCTGCCACCGTCGGCGTAGCTGCTGTACTTCTCTGCATACGTCTTTGCACTCTTCGTCAAATCCTGCGACCGATCGTGCACAAGGTTTGGACCAAGGTGTGGAAGCTTCAATTCCAGAATTAAGAGCTTCGACCATGGTTGTAACGAATACATCGATGCCGTTTTCGTCGTCTACTTGCATCGTCGGGCCATGGGAGAGTTTCTGCTCCACAACTTGTCGAAGCATCACTGTGTTGGTCTTTGCCCATTGCCGCTTCTTTGGAGCTTCACCCTCTTGCCAACTCCAGTCAAGAACCAAGCTAACTGGGAGATGATCGGAGTCACAATCTAGTTCCCGGCGAATCTTACACTCTTTAATGCGGTCGGCCATATCTGCGGATGCAAATGTGAGGTCAATCGTAGATTCTCCGTCCTTCCAGCGGTGAGTTGTCATTCCAGGCTCCGTCAGAAGCTGGAGCTGGAAACTCTCGATGATGTTGAGTAAAGGTTCAGCGCTACGACCGCTGGTACGCCGATTTCCTGACCACAAGCGGTGGTGCAAATTGAAGTCCCCCAACACAATCAGCTCCTCCAGTGAGTTTAGTTTGCCGATGGCTTCATGCAGGGTTGGAAGTGAATTCGATCCCCTTTCGTTGTATATGTTGAAAAGCAGTATGTTGCGGCTCGAGTGAGGATTCATAATCTGTAAGGATATTATATCCTTCGAGATGTATGAGACGCTCCACGTCGCGGGGTCGATTCGTTTGCTGATGTAGAAGCATACCCTAGTAGCTTCATCGGAGAGGTACATCAGATGGAAGTGTGTTTTGAGCGGGTGATAAGATGTCTCAATGAACTGGTTCCGCCACGGCTCCTGGATTGCTAAAATGTCGTAGTCGAGAATTGCCCGGTTGCTGAACAAATCGGCGAGGACAACGTCCTTTGATTTCCGGACATTGTACTGTAATATTCGTAGCTCACGGTTTGCTAGCATGAGGGCGGGGCTACGCTAATGCTGTCCGTAAGTGATTGGCTTCGTGTTCTGCGATTAGTGCGGTTGACCATCGAGTCGGCTTGTGCTGGCGGCGACTCGGTGCGACGTCGTCTACTCCAGCTGGGTGTGGTGGATGAAGCCCATTTGTTTCGCGTTTCCATGCTTATCGTCACATTCCTTTTCGCGTACGCCCGCTTCATGTGCTTTCGGAGCTCGGCGGCACCTGTGAAATCTTTGCCGCAATATACACACACCTTCATGCACTGAGCGATAGTAAGCTCGGCATCGCGTGTTGGCCAGGTGCTGTAGATTTCCTGGTGCGAAATGCACTTGCATCCTTTGTAAATGTTACCATGTGCCGTTCGAGTGTCCGTTGCCAGCGAGGTCAAAGGCGATGGCTCTGTGATAGCGAGATCGGTGAGCCACTCGTCTTCTTCAAGGTTGACACTTGCCAGCCAGGCGTCTGCTTCCTGCATTGCCACTCCCGCTATGCCTTCCAAAGGATAGATAGACGTTTCCACCTGTCCTTCTACTGTGTTTCGCCGGTTGGCGTCACCAAGATTCTGTAAGTTCTCGGAATTCTCCAGTCGGGGATCGACCGCCACTTCAGTCGCTAAGTTTCGCGGCGGTCCAATGTCGGTCGATGCAGTGCGATGATCCAATATATTGTCCAAGGTGAGGTCTGTCCCTGCATCGCATTCCACTTCAGCGCCATCTGCCATTCGGCGAGTTGCCGCGGCAGGTGGTGCCATAATATATTGCTGGGGTTGTCTGGTTGTCCGTCCGTTGTGTCGCTCCTGAAGTCGTTCCTGCCGTTGCGTGCGAGACTGGCCTTCGTTGTTGTTGTCACTTTGCCGATTGTTAGAGGTTTCCGAGGACTCTGATATGTCCTTGACCGGGACCGGCCAATAAACACTACGCCCCTGTTTGGCTTGCTCGACTCTGTGTTTTTCCTTCTTCCTTGCTGGGCAGGCATTGCTCCATGCGGTATGAGCACCCTTGCACACGGCACATCGAGGGGTGAATCCCTCCACGTCCCTCTCTTGACAGTGCCTCGTCTCGTGTTGCTCGCTGCAATAGCCACAAACTTGTGACGCGTTACATTGAGTGCCGATATGTCCATAATTGTAGCAGCGAAAGCATTGTTTCACCCTGCAGGTGCGGTCGTATAGTTGGCATTGGTGTACTTGGCAATCCCAAACCATTCCAGCGTAGATCATGGCGTTGGCCATCTCCGGTTCCGTAAATTCGACAACGATTGATGACGCATGTTTGAGGTGGGCTTCTTTAGTGAGCCAGCCAATGTATGAAATCTCTCCTTTTGGAATGACTGTATGATTGTCTGCGAGTAGTTGTTTGGATGTTTCGTTCTGGTCTTTGATGTTGATTGACTTGGTTGGGATGCCGTGGACAATGACTCCGTAGGTTGGGACTATGAGTTGCGCGTGCTCCCCGAGGCCTCCAAGCCAAGACTTACTGTTCTTTAGCTGTGTAGCTTCGGTTGTAGTGCTCGTGACTACCTGAATGTCGCCACTTTTGAGTTGGTACGCTGCGACGACCTTGACTGATTTGGTTTCCGAGTGTCCTTTGATGGATGATTCCACCTGCTGTTTGGTCCGGGCTGCTGATTGATTCCGATATCGGTGCACCGCTGCTTGATCTTTGAGCTTCACTGTGACTACGCGGTCCTTGTAAGCGGTGACCGGAGTCTGCGACTTGGAGTTGGGTGAACCGTGAGGCTGTGGAGGAGGGGCCATGTGGCGACTGTTGGCTTGCGCCGCAACTTGCGCCCAAGACGCTACTGCTTTGCCGCCGAAATTGGATGCATTGATTGCGGTGGTGCTGAGTCCTACGGAGTTTTTGATGATTTTGACGTCGTTCTGTACTGTATGTTCTGCGTGCATTTTGCGGCATCCTGAATCTGCTGAAGGACCTCCCGCAGAGCAGGCTGCCGCAATACCTTGCCGACGAGGGCAATGGTGGAATCCAGATATGGCTGCACTATATTCCATGGAACTTGGGTCTTGCGACCCCTGTCCAATGCCTGCAATTGGTTACATGCTTCCCTGAGGTATGTGGCATGCTCGTTGATGTTTTCGGGGCCATTGTTGACTTGCGGCCACTTGGGAGGCATCGCGACCGATCAAACGCGTTTGCACGCGTTAATTGGAAGGACTACCCTAGAGGATACAGGTCAACTGTGAAAATTGACAAAAATTACGCGATTTCAAAAATTTGCTCTGAGCTGGTGGTGGTGTTTTTTCTATTTTTTTAATTCATCCCGAAAGCAAAGTTTCGCCCTGGTCAGGTTTCTGCTTTGCTTTCGGTTTCGACAACACTATCATACAGATGGCCATGTGTGGCGGTTCTATCTCTCTGACTTGTCAGACCTTTCCTGGCCCTCCTTCACTTCTATTTCACAATAATCACTCGTTCGCGCTATGTGTAAACATACTCGTTGCTTTGCTTGTATGAGTAGATAGTAAGCTCGGTATTAATAGAAGCCGCCGTATTAACTTTATACAGTACCAAATATAAATTTTTAAATTACTTGCTATTGGATGTACTCTACTAGAGAGTAAAGATGTGTGGAAGTATATGCTTCTACAGAAACTTTTCCCCCTCAAATCACAAGAAATTAACCATTCCAATATATTCGTTCGACGCTGAAGACCTTATTGGAGAAGTCTAAGATTTATACATGGTTGCTATCTAGTCTTCCGGCTCACTGAATGACGATAATATCTATCTTTGCTTTCTAATTAGGTTATTTTTCAAGGCTGATGTTGTAAAATGGACATTAGCCTATATATCATGTTCGTGGATTAAGAGCACCACTGGTGCTGCAAAGTTTAAGAGCCCGAGTAGTAATGAAGCTACGTAGGCGGGATCCAATAAATTTATATTGAAAAATAAATGAAACATGAGTATTTCGCCGTCCCGTCCTTAGCAAATTCTCATTCGTAGAGCAGGCCGTCTTCCATCCTCCAAAGTAATGCATAGCGATCATCTGGAGGTGTAGAATCGAGAAAACTGTTGTAGGCTTCAATTACAAACGACTCAATGTAGTCGCTGTAGGCTTCTGCGTTCCGCGGAGGCTGGCCGCGGATTCGATATGCTGGAAAAGTATCCCATTCTGTCGGGAAAATTTCTAGTTCCCAGTCTGGACCATTAATCTTCTTAGAGCTGGGGATTTTCTTTTTACTAAGCGGGTGATTGTAGAGTTGCGGAGGAAGAAAGAGTTGCCATCTAAGCCTTAAAGTCTGAAGCTCATTACCTCCCTGATATCGCAAACCTAAGGTCTCGTACATTCCCAAGCTCAGAAGGTCCTCCATAGGAGCAGCTCTGTCTATAAGTAGAACAATATTACCGTTGATAAGACGTGTAATTGCATCATTACCGCAGTCTTGAATCCACCAGCCTTTACGGAGAGCTTCCAACCAATTATCAGAATCCTCCGCCGGGCAATAAGGATCTACTCCACCAGGCAATCGTTTTTGAGAACAAATCATTTGGAGATGTAAGTAGAGAGGTCTTGAAAGCTTTTCATTATGGTAAAGATAATGCAGATCTTGACCAACTAGAATTATATCCACAACTGGGTAATTGTGCTTCTTCGAGAGTAGTTTAAAGATAGCTTCGGAACTTAAATTAGGGTTTAAGATACTCCCCCAAACTCTGGCACAGGACCATGACGCTGATTGTTCCCTCTTAGGGTCTACTGCCAGTCCTGAGACTTTTAAAACAGCCGCATCTTTAGGTGCTAGGAGATTAGAGACCTCCAGTTGCAATTCAGTAGGTAGCTTGTCGCTCCAGCTCTTGAAAGTCTTGTCTGAAGCTTCTTCCGTCATTTTTCGTACTTTAAATTATTGTTCGGCGCTAGTAACGAAACCTTGATTTAGTCGAGGGCTATATATACGCTTTACTATTCAACAGGCAGCTAATTTTAGCTGACTCTCTAACTTCAGGTATAGCTAATATCTACGACACAGAATAAAGAGAGTCTGAAGTACAGTACAGTAGCACAATGCATAGTACAGTACAGTACACTGTCATTATTAATACTTTGTGGCTCTCCACAGAGGTCTACAGAGTTCGATGCACCTGCTTTGTCTAGGCTCAAATTAGATGCCGCAGAGCTACAGTAAGTGTATTTCAGTATGTATGTACCGTAAAAGGCGAAATGGGTGTCCGCTTTGGCAATACATAAGAAAAATAGTGGGCAGCCAAAAATGGATTGAGTGTGGCTGTAACCGCACTGAGTTTGTACCTAAGGGTACTGCAGAAGTATCTGGGCCGACTCCAGCTAACTCTTCCGTTCCACCTCTGGCAGGACAAAGGGCCTCTTCTGGCGCACACAGCAGAATGCCCATGGAGCGGTCCATGTCATGGTGGACACATCACAAAAGCGTCAGTGCTGGCATCAGATGTGCCCTCAAGCGCAAAGAGCCTGATCCTCACATTGAGAAAGTCCTCTTTATTGGTACTGTACACTTGCACGTTAATAAATGAGGATGTGATCACCAACCAGGGCAATATTAATTGTTCGGGAGTATTTTACAACGCCTTCTGGAAAACTCTCTCTTTTCTCTTATGCTTCTTACTATCAATTTCACCCGAAGAAACCATGCCTGTGTTACTGACTGCTCGTTCAACTCTTCTTTGGCCTGCCTCTCATTACCATGATACTGCTGCCACGTTGGTGTAGCTCATCGTCGGTTGCATATGTGCAACGAGGATATTTCTGTCCAGATTGCTGAAACGGCTTACTGAGCGTGGATATTGCCCTTTTACTGCGAATAGAAAGCATGAAGTTTTTCATTATCAATCTCCGAGAAGTGTCGTAATGCGCTATGCTATGGCTGCGAGCTCTGCTAACTAAGCGTCACGTCAGTCCTAAATGGTTATATTAAAGAAATGACAATTACTATGCGAAGTTATATGCTTTCCTCATAATTCAAATAATTGCTGAGTTGAACTTCACTACCAACCTAGCGCATCGTCTAGCACTAAGCATTGGCAGTGATTTTGAAATGCTCTTGGCATGACTCTAATGGCTGGACAACACTTTTCAAAATATCGCTTCTCCATGATTTCCCAGCAGTCTTTGCGCCAGTAAAGCACCAACTTACAGCTGAGGCATAATCAGGGCCACTCTCGTCTGACACGCTGCGAGACCACACTAGTGCTGCCATCGTGTCGCAAGCCTCTTTGACTTCGACTGGGGCGGAAGGGTAGGCTTGACGGGGCGCGTAGTCTTCTAGACGTTTGCCAAAGCACAGCTCCAGTAATAAAATACCCAGCGAATAGAAATTGTAGCCTGCAGCCTGAGAGTCTGGGGAGTCATCCTGCGAGCGAAAACCTTGTCGGATAAATGGTTCATGGAAAGGTATGTTACAGTCATCGGTTTCGCAACGATAGAAAAGAATGTCCTTTTTGGTAAGGCCGGTTCTCAGCCAAGCTGTGTATTGTAGTTGAGCAACAGACGAAGCCACGAGAAGCGCGATTGAGTAGCGCTGTCGCCGCGATATATTTCCAACAAATTTGCTGGACAGAATGTGATCCAGAGTGCATGGCCCGTTGTCAAGCGGTCTTCTCTTGTCCATTGGATGGAGATGGTAGATTTCTTCGGTGCCTATAACTCCCATACACTCGTGTAAGTCATGGTCGCCAAGCGTTTGGCAGAGCTTCATGCTGGAGGCAACCGGAGCGTTGAGCTTGATAATAGGTAGCAACTCAGGCTTATGGGATGCCACTCTTTTTTTTTCTTTGAGCTGTCTTGGTAACGATGCTCGATACTCGCTATCGTGCGGCGCCTTCGATTGAGTGGCTAAAAAAGGCGGTGGCTTTAAGAGCTGCTTCTTCTCCGTCGCACAATCGCTCCTCTGTCCACATTGGAGCTCCTTCCACGACCAATGCGCTTGTGGATAGGATGCTGAGGAAGTGAATGTGAGAATGACTTCGAAGCAGATTTCGGGGATCGTGCGATGCTCCAGTCGAAGGTTCGCAAAGTGCTGTTCTTTGCACGGGCATTGCCATGCTTCTTGAATCGCCTTGAAGAGCAATTCTGAGCTCTTGCGAGCTTTTATGAAGACATGATTTAGTGCAGATGTTGGTCTCGTTCTGGTGAGTATCACTTGTCTGTTCTGAAGCAATGATGAGATGCGGTCGCTGGTGCTGAGAAGCTTCTCTAGACGTTTGTTATTCGTCTGAAGGCGCTGAAACAGCTCTTGTCGATTGTCCTCATCAAAGCTGAATTTGAGTCGGAAGAGCTGATAGTTCATTTTGGTCTTTATGATCGAAATGACAGATCCTTGCTTGGTGTCGTTGTTGATCCGGTTGTCGATGAGCCGGCTCTGGATAGTGGGCTTGTCGAGGGACAGCGCTTTCTTGAGCTCTTCAATCGTCTCCCCCATGTCCCTCATTATGATCATGTACGAAGAGTAAGACTCTTGTAGTCGGTCTTCCAATCGATCCGCCAATGCTTTGCTCTTCCAGTCCACGTTCGCAGGATCTTTCACGAGCCGAGCAACATCATCTGGGTTGTCGACAATGGGATGCAGCAGCTCTTCAAGATTTCGCTTGTACAAAATCCTGTTGTACATAATTTCGTCGACACACTTGTCGTGTTCCCGCTGAATGTGCCTATAGTAGCCGCAAATATTGGCTATCTCGCGCCAGTGCTCGAGACCCGAGATAAGAAGGGGGATGCCTCCAAGGACGATACCTGCAATCTCGAAGCCACTCATCGAGGCGTTTTTATAAGTTCAAAGAGACCAAGTAGAGCAGGAAATTTGTCGATAGAAGCGAAAGTTGAGGCTGAAGAGTTAAGTGGCACATCTTGACCCCGCAATTCAACTTGTGGGTTTTCCTCGCTTCAGCCTCACGGCGGTTATGATCAGCGATTCTCCTCTTTCATAGCCTGGATGTTTTATCTATCGCGACAGCAGACGAAGCATATAGCAGCGTGAACGCAACGTGGCGCGCCCTGAGCATTATTGTGTCACTTGTCAGTACCAGCAGCGATGGCAGCTGTAGATTCAGTGTCAGCCAAATGTCATGAGTGCATTCGAATTATGCGGGATATCATATCACGGCTGTCAAATGTGAACCAGGCAGACCATCAAGTCCGACCAGAGCAAGTCACGGACGAATTAGACAGATTTTCACTATGGATTGGCAATATTGGCGCTCTACACCAGGAAACATCCCCTCTCTCACTCGAGTTTCGTCTACTACAGGAGGAAGAAGTGCTCGGCCATATCAAACGTTTACTAGATAACTTTGCAGAGGTAACTGGAGAACGTTAGTACAAGACCTACATTTTGAGAATACTTGACTAATTGAACACAGTCCTGGAGATTGTTTCCGGCGAACGCGAAGGAGATAAAGCCCTTCGTGTTAGGGTTGATGATGATGTTAAAGATGAGGAGGCTGAAGGCGAGATACTAGAGCTTATTAAGGAGATTGCGGACTGTACGCGACGCCTCTTCCGGATGTCAAGTATTATTCGCCAAGCTGCGCCGACAGACCTCTTCAGCAAAGCGCTCAGCCGAGACCGGTATCGATTTAATGAGCAGTTTGACATCAGCCATGTCGGAGAAAAGTATAGCAAGCTTGCTGCTGACGATATGTCATGGCTCCGGGTTCGTCTTGGTAGAGCCATCACGCAGCGACGGCACTATCTGAGCTATATCTACGACCACCGCAACAAGTTGGAAGCTCCCGAACCGGAGCCAGCTGTGCCTAGAGAGACTGGACTGTCACAAGCACATCCTTCTCTTCCCCGACTCGTGCCGATTTGCGACTCTTCCAGTCGACCATCAACCTTGTTAACGACGGCCACTAGTATTCAAGCCGGTTTTATTTCAGCTGAAGTCTTAGCCGAAGGAGAAGTATCAGATTATGAGGATGACGTCAAGTCATACACTACAATTTCTCGCTCTGTAGAGGGCGATATCGACAATCTATTGATTGACCGCATCCCCCCGCTTAATAAGCTACGTCAAGGAGCTAAAGGTGAGGTAGAATGCCCGTTCTGCTTCCGCATGAAAAAATTCGAAAACGAGAAGCGATGGAGGAAACACGTTTTTTCAGACCTCCGTACATACGTCTGTACGTCCAAAGACTGTGATGGGCCTTACTTCAACGAAATCAATGACTGGTTTCGCCACGAAATGGAGAACCATTTTGTTTACTATGCGTGCGCCGTCTGTCCTGGAAAGACGTATCGACACGAAGATCATTACCTGTCGCATATGCGGAAAAGTCACCCTGCAATCTTGTCCACTGGCGACGTGAAACCAATACTGGATATTGCTCGGCAACCTATGAAAGAGATTCCAGCTGATAGCTGCCCTTTCTGTGTTGAGTGGAAGGACAGAATACGCCAGCAAACAACCATAACAACAGATGGGCCAGATTCTGTCATTTGTGTTACGCCGACAGTGTTCAAAAGACATCTTGCCTCGCATCTAGAGGCTCTCTCCTTATTCGCCATACCCATCGACTCGAGCGATGACCGAGATGCTGGATCAAACAAGGCTATCGAGGATGAAACAAGGCAGTCCCAGTGTCGTTCAAATCTTTCAACGCTATCATTTGAAAGCCAACCCCTAGACTCCGACGATGATGATCAATATTCGCTGATTCGGGATGGCGTTGATGTGGACGCGCAAAGCGGAATCTATGGCAGTGCTCTTTATTCTGCCTCACTGAAAGGGCTTGAGGATATTGTACGGACACTAATTCAGAATGGTGCAGATGTGAACGCGCAAGGCGGGGAGTACGGCAATGCTCTTCAGGCTGCTTCACAGAAAGGCTATAAAGATATTGTGCAGATACTGTTGGAGAATGGTGCAGATGTGAACGCTCAAGGCGGGGAGTACGGCAATGCTCTTTATGCTGCCTCACTCAAAGGGCGTGAAGGTATTGTACTGACACTGATTCAAAATGGTGCTGATGTGAATATACAAGGCGGAGAATATGGCAATGCTCTTCAGGCTGCTTCAAAGGAAGGCCATGAAAGTATTGTGCAGATTCTATTGGAAAATGGTGCAGATATGAACGTGCAAGACGGGGAGTACAGCAATGCAATCAAGATACTAAAGCATATAGTGGCTATTCAAAAGCAGACACTGGCAGAGACTCACCCAGGTCGACTAGCATTGCAACACAAGCTAGCAATTGCATACCAGGCCAATGGCCAGATCCAAGAAGCGATCAAGATACTTGAGCACGTGGTAGCTATTAAGAAGCAGACCCTGGCAGAGACTCATCCGGATCGACTAGCATTGCAACACGGGCTAGCCCTTACGTACCAGGCCAATGGCCAGATCCAAGAAGCAATTGAGATACTTGAGCACGTGGTAGCTATTAAGAAGCAAACACTAGCAGAGACTCATCCGGATCGACTAGCATCACAATACGAGCTAGCATATGCATACCAGACCAACAACCAGGTCCAAAAAGCAATCAAGATACTTGAGCACATAGTAGCTATTCAGAAAAAGATACTAGCAGAGACTCATCCGGATCGACTATCAGCGCAACACGGGCTAGCCCTTGCATACCAGGCCAATGGCCAGGTCCAAAAAGCAATCAAGATACTTGAGCACATAGTAGCTATTCAGAAAGAGTCACTGGCGGAGACTCATCCGGATCGACTATCATCGCAACACGGGCTAGCCCTTGCATACCAGGCCAATGGCCAGATCCAAGAAGCGATCAAGATACTTGAGCACGTGGTAGCTATTCGGAAAGAGACACTAGCAGAGACTCACCCAGATCGACTAGCATCACAATACGAGCTAGCAAGTACATACCAGGCCAACGGCCAAGTCCAAGAAGCAATCAAGATACTAGAGCATGCGATAGCTGATGAGAAGGAGATATTAGGGGATAGTTTATCTCAACTAGTATCACAACATAAGCTGGCACGTGCATACCAGGCCAACGGCCAGGTCAAGGAAGCAATCAAGATACTTGAGCATGTGGTAGCTATTCGGAAGCAGACACTAGCAGAGTCTCACCCAGATCGACTAGCATCGCAGCATGAGCTGGCACGTGCATACCAAGCTGAAGGCTAAGTCATAGAAACGATTGCTATTAAGAAAGAGACGGTGGTTGAGACTCATGTAAGTAAATAGAACAGCATTTTTTAGCAGCAGGCTTGTTGCGCTTCCTTTGTTGCACGCGGCCAGTATCATCCTTACGCAGCGATGTACAGTAACTAGTACATGAGCAGTACGTGTGACTACTTACTAGCCACATACAAGCCACAAAGGGCCCACCTTTCCTTTTATAAGTTATATAGCTGGAAAGAGGACACCCATTACGCCTTTGACGGTATCGTGCGAGAAAGCTCAGAGTTTAATTTATGGTTATTTACCGAGACAGTTTTTGGTGCTGTCAAGGACAACAGGGCCAGGGGCTATTCCGGCTCCCCTGGTCCGTCACCACTTTGCTATCAAGGTCATGTTGCTGCCTCCCGCCAATCGACAGCGGGGGTGTCCCCCAGGCTTTGCTGCTAGATTCCAGTGTGCCTTAACTGGGTCAAGACTGGAGCAGCCAAAAGATACTTTGGACTACCAGCATTGAAAATCTCATACACTCACTCGACAACTATTAATACTGTAAGGTAAAAGAAGAAAGAAGGTTGATTGAGGCAGAATCCCTATACTAGCCTAGACTACCACGTACTTAAATAGCAAAGATTTTTAATTTATTACCCCTCTATACTATACCCTGTTATCTTACTCTATCCCAGGGTCTCAATGTCTAAGCCTTCTATGTTGATTAATTGTAATTAGTTTATTTTTAGGAGTCTAGAATTCTATAAAGTGCTGATAGCAAACTGCGTGGCTGATAGTGGTGTTATAGTCAGCAAGTACAATCACTGCGCCACAGCAATATCAATAGCTGCCAGTCAGTTATTTTCACGGCATGGAGAAGCATAGACTATAGAAAAAGGCATTGCTAGTCACCGCTTTTCCTATGCTCCTAGCATTTCACCAGCATTGCAGTCTCTCGTAGTAACCCTGATAGACTAATGCTACCAGCCTATTGCTTGTTATAGTATTGTATTTCATATGGTCCATATTTGATCCCAAATTCCTGTATCTAAAAGCGACTACTAGTTAGAATTATCTTTCTATACTTCATCCTCAGAGATTTGAGGCTCGAAACCCCTCATTTGTTACTACTCGTTTTATACTTGACTTACTTGAGTTAGCTGATAAGTCGGCCACTGGACTTTATCTCCGACTAGAAACTTCTTATACACTTCTTTTACTAGATTATCCAGCCTGAAGTTTTTTTCTGGTCCATGCTCCGGCAGCAACACATTAAACTGACAATCTGTCAGGCAGAATGCTGCGCCTAGAAACTTGAAGCTGTAGGTATGAATTATGGTACTGTCGTCTCTTTTGTGTGTCTTTAGGGCATATCTGATGTGTATATTCTGAAGCTGATGGTCTTGTGCATCCCCAAAGCTAACAGCAAAACAATCTCGCCGCCCAACTGTTTTAAAAAGGTCTGGAATTGTAGGACACTCAAAGTGTAACGCAATGTTATGCTCTGTTAGAAGGATCGTTCCTTTCGTGGCATCGGGCACCTTGAATTTGCGAAACAACCAGATCATAAATCCGTACTGATATCGAGGCACTACCTCTTTTAATTTCTTAATGTTGAAGAAGAAAAGAAGATTTAAACGCTTATTGCTGTGTAGAGGACAATCTTCTCCGTCTCTTCTTGCATGGAGGCATTCAAGGTCTGCCCCAACGAGAACTATTTGAGAAAGGCCGGCTACCTTCAAATCAGAGCTCAAAGTTGAAGTGTTGCGGAAAATATATTTCCAAACGTGGTCGTTTTGGGGCAATGGACGGGTCTTCCCAATGCACGACATCTTACGTCAGAGGTCAGAGCGAAATGCACACACAGTCTACAAGCGTTGCGACTGTTCCACGTTATGTATACCAAGCCCATCGTCTGCGCACGCCAATTTGGGTATAAATCCAGCTGTAGAACCCTGCGACGAGCGCCGAAAAGGGCTATTCTGGAGTCGACTATCTCATTTGTAAATTCACAGCACCTACTGCTACTGTACTGTACAGTACAGTGGCGGCCGAAACACTTGTCCAGGCTTTGTGTATGTAAAGTTGCTTTGAGCACGGACCAGGAGTTACAGAATGTGGCTAGTGACAGGCTCGAGCTACATCACAGAATGTACTCACAAAGTCACTCAGTTCATGGGTTATTAATGGGCAGGGCTTCCCCGCTCTCCCCTGGCTGCTGTTAACCTGATGGTGGGATCAATGCCACTGCAATTTAGGCCTGCAACAGGGCTGAGAATTTAGTTGATGATTATCATTTACAATCTTGAAGGTCAGTCTCCAACGCAATTTGCATAACCAACATATTTCTCTATTTTTTTTTTCTTCTCTTCAAAAACTTGTCGCTGTATACGCTTCTGCACTTGAGGCTACGTGTCATCAATCCAACCACATGGAAGGTCAAGGAAAGCCAGAGAATTTGTGGAGATGGACGCTCTTTGTTCTGGTCATTTGCTGCTATTTTTGGACCGAGTAACAAGCAGACGACTGGACTGAGCAGACATGGCGCGCCGTCAGTGCGAGTTGCTGGTTCACCCAGTTTCTCTGTATTCAACGCAGACTCTGGTCTGTATCTGTTTGCGGTTGGTTTTCTGCGTTCTTTTTTGTGCAAATTTGTGATGGATGAAGCGTCATTTGAATTTTACGACGAGGATGAGCTGGATCTCTCCACACCACGCTTAGACAGTCGCAGTGGGAGCCAGGCCCTGCAGGGTCAGAGCCAGGAAAATGCCGCAGGACTGCCTTTCATGCCACCCAGCGAATGGGATCAGGATAGGATCTACACTGAAAAACCACCGGAATGGGTTCATTTCGTTATTGAATGGAGACTGATGCTGGTAAAAAATAGACGCACAAAGCTTACTGGCAATACAGAGCAGAATGTCGTGGTTGCTCCGCAGCACTTCTGGCAGGAGAAGTTGAAGCCGATCGTTGACGCAGCAGTGCGAAAGAAGATCCCTGGCAGTAATTTTTTTGCGGACGAGACTGAAATTACCGTAAGCGTAAACGATCGAACCGAACATGATTTCGAACAGACATACGAGGGACAGGAAGTCGACTGGCATGAGGTTGGTGATAAGCTGCTTGACTGGAGCCACCTTTTTCGTGCAGGTAAACGGCTGAAGGTGAAGGCGGACTTTATGTATGGTGAACGCAAAGAAAAGAGGACAAGACAGGGCACGAGATCGCAGCACGTAGACCTTGTGAACGATGATGAAGCAGACAGACTCGCTGGCAGACCACGCATTTGGAACAGGCTTTTCAGTATCTTTGAATGCCCCCAATCAGGTTGTAAGATTACGGCGCCATGGTGTTGGGCGCATCCTGAGACGAAAGAGCGGTATCCAGTTCCCACGGAGCTGATGCACTTGCTAAAGAATTACGTCGAGGCAGGTGGCAAGATCGAGACACATGCCGACGTGCCGCCACATCTTCGAGATCTCATCATAAGTCAGGGTGTGGAAGAAAAGTCAAGCGCCAAGTCTAAGAAGGCGATTGCACCGACCACCCCACCGATCAACATCACAAATGTCTTACATCCGGCAGAGCCCCCTCGGAAAAAAATCAAGGTCGGATGCAACCTCGACGATGCGATTAAGCAATATTACATTTTTCTCTGTTCCAAAATTAGTAATGACAAATGGAAAAGGCAGCTTAAACAAGTGGCGGAAGCCACATTCGAGAACGGCATCGAGCTCAGAAGGCTTGATGAAGCTCAAGACGAAGAAGCCGTATTTTTGATGTCTATTTGCAAGGGCCTTACGCGTGGTATTGCTCGAATGTGGGTTAGCAATGTTCCCTTGTGGCTGGATGAGACACAATCCGATGATGACGGGCGAGAGAAGGCAATTTCCGTTTAATCTTACATGTATTAGAATACTATAGCGTGCTGCACTGTAATTAATTTTATTTGATCGTTTGAGCTTCTGGGTATTCTATAGTGATACAGGAATGGCGAAAGTGGCCTTCCGCATTGACATTGCGGAGTTTACCATCTGAATCTCTCTCCTTTTTGCCCAGCTGCCCGATGCACCAGCGTAGGAATGCATCAAAAGATATGCCAGAATCTGAGAGGCGATGCCAATGCTTCTCTGCGAACCTTTTCAAATCCGAAAAAAATTCCTCTATAGGACTGAGGTCCGGTGAGTAAGGCGATAGATAAAGGACCTCGACACCTGCATCAGCACACATTTTTTTAATTTTCTCTGAGTGGTGGAACTGTGCGTTATCCATCACCAGAACGGACTTGGGGGCAGGAAACCTGCCACAGTAGTGAAGAAGCTCCTCAATAAAATCTTCAAAAATTGTGCCATTAGTTGGTCCGTTATAAACTCGCGAGAGAACTATGCCATCCTGCGCATAAGCTGGTAAAATCTGCAATTTGCTGTCTCGAGTAAACTTGGAGATGTCAACTGGTGCTACACCAGGAGGAGCTCGTCCCTTCTTGCGTTGTACATCAAGCTTGTTGCAACCTGATTCATCGATTATAACCAACTGATAGGATTTGTATTTTAGCAGTCTCTTTAGAAAGAATCTTCGTAAAACCGGGTCGCGCTGTTGTGCTACTCGACGAGTCCTCTTCATTTTGTACCCTTCACGAAGCCAAGCACGGCTGACGGCGCTCAAAGAAGTCTGAACCCCAAACCGATCTTTTACAAACTTTTTTGTTTCCTCTCGATCGATGCAAGGGTTGACTATAGCTTGTTTTTTTAGCTCGTCTATGATTTCGTCTGTGATGTGTCTTGGCCGACCGGTAGGCGTCGTTCTTGAGACTTTGGTAGTGCCATGGGTCTCGTAGATGGCCCGTCGTCTACGTATTGTACGCTCACTGCGCTGAAGCTCATACGCTATTTCTTTGTTCGATGCACCGGCCTCAAAAAGAGCCAAAAGTCTCTGATGTTCTGCATTTTTCATCGGTGGCACCATTACAGCGGTTCTCAGAGGTTTGAAGGTACTGTACTTGTCAAAATCGCTGTTATTAGAGATGTCAAAGGCGCTGTCAGGGACATGCCCCAGCAACAAACGCCTGGGCGCCCGTTTCCACTGTCCTTGGCCTTTGAGCCAAAACTGTCCAGGTACTGAAAAGATACTTCTGGCTGCAAGTACATGTACCCGTTCAGCCACATCCTGCCACACCTGGTCCGTGCCCAAACAAATAGTTTACATACAACAGCTGGACAAGTGTTTCGGCCGCCACTGTACTGTACAGCAGCAAATATAGAAGTGGCGATATTTCCGGCAAAGTGACAGTTCAAGCAACAGCAACTTCAGCGAATTGCGGCTGATGTGTTACGCAGTACCTTTCGGCGCTCATGCTGGCGCAGCGCACGAGCGGTGGAATTTAGTGCAGTGTACCTGCCAATATTGGCGACTTTTTTTGTTCCATATGGCAACTTTCGGATAAGCTTACCCTATAAAATACCCACAGAGCGCAGAGAGCACGTCTTTTTCACATGCTCTTTCATCTACACCACGAGGAGACCCCTACCTTGTGCTTTTAGACCAGAAAGATAGAGAAATAAATTTAATTAAATTTGAAAGAACTTTCAAACAGCACGCTGATCGGCATGGCGCCCGCGCCTGCCAGAGAAGCGAGTGGGAACAAACCTCTAACAGTTTCATATTGCAGGCGCTACGTCTGAAGCCGCAATTAGGAGATATCTCGGTAGATCCTTCAAGACTTTTGTAAAGCTTACGGACTTCTATTATACGAAAATCAACAGGCGATACTGAAGGGAGAAGGCGCTGCTCGTTTGGGAAACGAACAGCGATTCAATTGCCCAAGCAGGACATAACTGCTTGTAAATTCAATACCCATTTCCTTTGTTATGTGACACATCACGCGCCAACGCGCCGCGAGGCACATCCACGGCTGCATCGCGCAGCAGAGAGAGTATCCGCCGACGGAATTCGCTTACAGGGCTACTCTGCTAATTGCTAGGATGCACTTCCTGGAGCTGCTGCTTCGGGAGGAGGAATTTTGCTGAGAAACTATTTTGGTAGCCACTGGGACAGCGTGGGCGACACCGAGCGCGTCCCGTCATGCTTACTAAAATGACAACCTTTCTTCTACAGAACGTAGCTAGCACGTCTTCATTATAAACGTTAAATAAAATCAATCAATCAATCAAATTGCCACAAGTTACGCGATTTCAAAAATTTTCTGAACCGGTGGTGGTGTTTTTTGAATTCAATTCAATTCAATTTATTTATAAACTGCCCCAGCCGCCTGTTTGCAGCAGCTATATAGCAGTATAGCTGTCTGTGATATTGTTGTCTCTGGTTGCGGTAAGTAAGGTGCGATATTCCGGTTGACACTCTGTCTTATTCACAGATCAAAAGACTGGAAGGCAAATATGGTATGATGTTTATCGAGCTCTACTTTATAGCTGTTGAGATTGTAATCTGAAGCTCCAAAATCAAATCGACCCATCCATGCATCTTTGTAACGATCCCTTTGGCATTGAAGAATAACTCTCGGCTTTTCAATCTGCAAAATCTGACCTAGAAGCTCATGGCATGCCTCATCTGGGTCATGGTTGCCCGCGTCTGGTTGCATGGCGAAGGCGTTGAGAACAGTGATGGTGTAAATGCTTCTAGCCCCTTTGGTACAGAATCGTATGAGCTCGTCCACTCCTTGGCGTGTGTTTGAGCTGTTCACGATGTTTTCGAAGCTTGTTTTGTAGCTTTTGACATAAGGCCATTGTAGAATGATGATAATGTCCGATAGACCATGCGCCAATTGACATTCATACTTAATCTCCGGTTCGGGCTTATTAGGCTTCTTGCCAAAAGCAGCAATAAGTTCTATTGCTAGACAGTGTGCTTTTCTCGGCGGGAATACCGGCGGCATGCCTGCAACTGCTTGAGCACATCTAGGGACGGGTATCTCCAGAACCATATGAGAAGACGACATTTTCTCAGCAGCTTATTCATGTTGGAAGCAGCAGAGGAATGTCCAGGGAACCTCTCCTCTTATACGTCAGACTCATGTTTTGCAAACGGATAGGAAATTAAAATTGTCCGTAGCAGCATCCATCTGAATTCGGCCGCTTTTGCTGCTTGCAGTTACAGCGAACCTTACTGTCGTGCGTTTGTGGGGACCCAATCGACCGATACGACCGAATCGGCGTCTACGATGGGCTGCAGAAGGACGCCAAGCTCTAAGGGATGTTCTCATTAGCAACCGCAAGAAGCGACTTGGAATCACATCTCTCCAGCCCTCTATCCTAGGATTCACGCTTGGCTACACTTTCCGGTTCCCACTACAACAGCTGTCACTAATAGCTAAGGAGCCGTGCAGCTGAGTTTAGTTCGGTCTGGTTGCCACAGCACGATTAAAAAATAAAAGCATAGGGTTGACCTGTTACAACTGCCCAAATGCCGCTTGCTTATTTGCTCGCCGCCTGCTGTGATATTATTGTCTTACTCTTGTACGCTAGAGTATTAAAGCTACTACCGGTACCGGTACTGTGTCTACAAATATTTAATAATATATTCTCTTAGGTAAATCTGATCTGGATATATGTAAATAGCCCAATATTTCTTCTCTAGCGCGTTACTACAACGACATATTATTTGCTCTGCTCCATCTTCTCTACTTTCTGCTTCAGGTCCTTCAGATCCTGCTTCATCTCCTTCATGAACGCCATCAAAGCGGCAACATCGACCTGTTCCCCATTTGACTGGCTAGTTTTCTCCTCCTCTGGAGTACGATTGCTCTTTGCGGATGTTTCTGCTCGTGCGTTTTTAGCCGCCTGTGCATGCTCCATGGCTCTTCGTCTCGATGGATCTTTTTGCTTAACAGAAGGGTCTAAATACTCGCTTATATTGCCTGCCTCCCAGGGTGGCGGGATTCCATCTCGCTGACAGACACTATTAACTTCAGACCTTGCACTTGCTGACCCTAGCACTTTCTCAAAGCTCGAAATCCTCAAGATCTGGAAACCTGCTTCCCCAAATTCTACATAGACATAGTTATCCGCATTTTTAGTATTGGCTGCAGTATTTTTCCTAATTGTAGGGTTATAGGTAACCCAGTGAAGCTTTTTAAAGTCATTCCGATGTTTGTGTGACCACTGATTTTGACCTTCTGCCAGGTTTTTGTGATTCTCCATTGATTCATACCTCGCTACCTCACGAAGGCCAACTTTCGAGGCAGCTTCAAGCCTTCGAATAAGACGCCCGTCTTCGACACCCTCGACGCACACTCTTCTCCCCCGAGCTCCTTGCCGCCTAATCCCGAGGATTAGAGATCCGTCAGCGGCTTCTGCTGTCGGCCAAGGGTACTGGATCTGCGCTGGGTTCGATTCGGCCTTCCCTTCACTATCCTGACTGGTGCTCGAATTGGCTGGCTCGAATGACCACTCCACAGGATAGTGATGGACTTGAATGAAGTGATTGATTGTTTCATGCGCATCTTGTAGTCTTTTCTTTATCTCTTGATCTTCTGGATCTTTGGCAAGACTAGCCGTGCAATCTAACACAATTCTATAATGAGGCTGGATGAACTTGTGCTTAATTTTCCAATAATCATCAGCCACATCAACCATCATGTTGTTCGTTTTTTCTTGGATAATATGATTATATTCTTCAATCTTTCCGATGATCGTCGAACTATTAGGTTCCTTCTTAAGTTCATTGAGAACACTTGTTGCCTGCCGATAGATTTCAGAGATTTGTTCAGGCGGCTCTTGAATAACAAATGGCGACTCATCATTGGCTTTGCCGGCTTCATCAGCTTTATCAGTTTTATCAGCTTCATCAGCTTCTTCGTCGTTACTGTCATTATTGTTACCCCAGTCATCTAAGTTGTCCTTCCCATCCCACTCATCTACCGTGCCGATAAGTGCCTCATCTATCTCCAGCTTGACGGCCGCGTCACGTAGTTCTACCAGTATTGTTAATAACTCTACAAATATTTTCTAGAGGTGGCTTACTCTGATATGCCTTTGCAACCTCTTCAGTATGCTCCTGCTGATGGTTGTTTTTATGTAGCATACAGCCTAGCGTTTTCCAGGCTCTCTCTTTTTCTTGTTTAGTTGCATTTTCCTGAACCCCAAGGATCTCGTGTGCAGAATTTCCACAAGCCAATACACGCTTAGCTGTTGCATTGTCCTGTCGTCGACGAGCAGAGTCAGCCTTTAGTCTTTCAGTGTCGACTTCAGGAGAAGGCTCTGGCGTCGGGAGTCCGTCTTTAGTAGTGCTAGACGTGTTTTTTTCAGTCTTAGACGGGGTCTCTTTAGTGTTAAACGTATCCTTCGCAGTGTCAGACATGTTTAATTGAAATGGGCTGTTCTATTGATAAATAATAGCGGTAGTTGTTCGGGGTTCATGGTGGCTTTATACTTCGGAAGCTTGTGAGGAGAGCTAAATTTGCATCCGCTACCGAATGGTAGGTACAGTAGTAAAGTAGCATAGCGAGTCTATTTCTTGCCCACTTAGGCAACAAATGGAGCAGCAATTTTAGGCGCTAAAGTTAAACAATGCTTAGCAAAAAGCATATAGTGGCGGCCAGAGTAGTTGTCTAGCGGTGGTACCGTAAAAGGCGAAATAGGTGTCCGCTTTGGCAATACATAAGGAAAATAGTGGGCAGCCAAAAATGGATTGAGTGTGGCTGTGGCCCCACTGAGTTTGTGCCTAAGGGTACTGCAGAAGTACCTGGGCGGGCTCCAGCTCTTCCGTTCCACCTCTGGCAGAACAAAGGGCCTCTTCTGGCGCACACAGGAGAATTCCCACGGAGAGGTCCATGTACCGGTACAGTGGCGGCCGAAATAGTTGTCCAGCGGCGTTATGTAAAGATTGTGTTTGAGCACGGACCAGCTGCAGTCAATCGTGGCTGAGAATGGCTGTGCTGGTAGCCCAAAGTATCCTTTTAGCTGCTCCAATCTTGGCCCAGCTAAAGCTTAGTGGAATTGAGCTCTGAGAGGCCTGAGAGGCCTGGGAAGACCGCTAACCCCACCATCGATTTGCGATGGAAGCGCAACCAACCTAGCGGCCAGAGTGGATGATCCAAAGCTACCCGCCATGACTTGCGTTCAGCTCGGCACACTTGTCCTGATAAAACATCAGCCTCAGTACCGTGTCACACTTCGTCATAAGGGGTTTTTTTTTTAAAAAAAAAAAAATCATTTACGTTTTGGCCATAGGTTTGTCATTTGTTGCTATAGCTGACATCCACGTCGCGAGAATGACCGACGGGTAGCTGCATCTGCGGTGTCAGTGACTGCGCTCGCCAATCATGACATCGTCAGCCACGCAGCCTCACTTGCTGACCCCTCACTCCTCCAGCCTTTGCCATCCCTTTAGACTCGTATACAATCACTGAACCATACGCTAAACAGCTGTAGTCTTACGTCCTTCCACGACACTTCAAAACCTCCATAAACGGGAAGTATGGCTACCCAGCCGCCCCGACCAAGCACCCGTGAAGGCTTTGAAATTGCCATCGTTTGTGCCCTTCCCCTCGAAGCCGATGCTGTCGAAGCCCTTTTCGATCACCACTGGGAGGAAGATGGTGTTTACTACGATAAAGCACCGGGCGATCCTAATGCCTACTCAACTGGCACGATCGGCCGCCACAATGTTGTGCTCGCGCATATGCCAGGCATGGGAAAAGTGAACGCTGCTTTGGTGGCTAGTAACTGCCGATCAAGCTTTCCGAACATTAGACTTGCCCTGGTCGTAGGCATTGCTGGAATTGTTCCGTTTGGCCCACAGAACGAGGAAAGAGTCCTCGGCGATGTTATAATCAGCGACGGCGTTATTCAGTCCGATTTTGGCCGGCAGCTACAGGAGTGTTTTGTTCGGAAAAATACCCTCTCAGACTCGCTAGGAAGACCCAACCTTGAGGTTCGTGCCATATTAGCCAAATTGAAAGGCCTCCGCGGGCGTAAATCTCTCAGCGAAGATATGGCAAGATACCTTGATACTCTTCGGCGTGAGCCCCTCCTCGCCGCAGAGTATCCAGGCGCTGAGCAAGACAAGCTTTTTGGACCAATTTATCGCTATAGCAGCGATGGTCAAACATGCGAAGAACATGGCTGCGATGGAGAAGTTCTACCACGCAGACGCTTGCAAAGCGGTTCTAGCTCGTCTCCCGCTGTCCACTTCGGGCTGATTGCATGTGGCGATTCCGTGGTGAAGTCTGGTAAAAATCGTGATCGGATCGCAACGACTGAAAATATACTAGCATTTGAGATGGAGAGCACTGGTGTGTGGGATGTGTTTCCGTGTGTAGTGATCAAAGGCGGTTGTGATTACGCAGATAGTCACAAGAACGAAGATTGGCAGAAGTATGCAGCAGCGACAGCGGCGTCGTGTATGAAGGCATTCCTGAAGATGTGGGTGCCATCTTGCCGCGGCAATATGCCCCAGCTGAACCCTGACCATACACGACAAACACGACAGATACAAAGTCAGTATATTTCCAACATCTACAAGGCATGTCGCAGATACTCAAGTACAACTTGTGCTAACTACAATGAGACCAAATATTTGCAGTGCCTTTCGCTGAAAATGAACATTTCGTGGGCCGCAAGGACGAAGTCAAGTCACTCATAGAGACATTATCGGATGCAAAAAAAACCCGTATTGCTCTGTTCGGAATGGGCGGTGCCGGGAAAACACAAGTCGCTCTGAGAGTTACCTATTTGATCAAAGATCAGGAGAAAGACTGCAACGTTTTCTGGTTGCCTGCTTTCAGCATGGCAGGGTTTGAGCAAGCATGCACCGATTTAGTAAAGAAGCTGAAATTGCCAAGTGACCCCGGCGATGACCCCAAAGAGCAGTTTCGTGCACATCTGAACTCCGACCACATTGGACGCTGGCTCATCATATTGGATAATGCGGACGATGAGGATATCTTGAACAGTTCGGAGAATAACCCGGGGATATATGCGTACCTCCCGCGAAGACAAGGTGGCCAAGTTCTCGTCACAACACGATGGCGGAAAATAGCTGTTGACTTCGCGAAGCAACACGTATCTTCTTTGATGGAAATGGATCTGGTGGATGCTACGAGCCTCCTCCAGGAGTCGTTGATCCATGAACAGCCAAACTGGAACGTCAAAGCTGTGCAAGAGCTTCTGCATACCTTGACGCATTTGCCGTTGGCCATATCACAGGCAGCGGCTTATATGAATATTTTTGATGTCTCGATCGAAGAATACCTTGGGTTGTGTCGCAGTTCTTATCAAGATATGATGGAATTGATGAGCAGTGAATTCCAGGACGAAACCTTCTACGAGGATAGCCAACGTGCCGTAGCAACAACATGGTTCATTTCGATCAAGCAGCTCATAAAACAAAGTCCGTCGGCAGCACAGCTACTCTATTTCATAATGTGGATTGAGCCGCAGGCTATTCCTAAGTCACTATTGCCTCGTATAGGATCAGAGCAAGACTTTGTGAAGGCAATCGGGTTGCTCAAGAGTTATGGATTCCTTCGAGCAAGACCGGAACCCGGAATGTTTGATGTGCACGGCCTGGTTCACCTGGTTATGCAGTCATGGGCACATCAACAAGGCATAGATGCGGAGACAAGAGCAGAAATGATGGATCACATATGCAGCACCTTTCGGACCGATAGATGGGAGTCACGGGAAACATGGAGGCCACAACTATCTCATGTACTTCATGTATTTGAGACTAATCCAGGCGAAACGTCTTTTCATATATCTCACTTGGGCTATTGGGCAGCGAGATGCTTATTTCAAGAGGGGAGGATAAAGGAGACAATTCTAGTACTGCAACATGTCCGCAAGATTGAGGAGACAACTCTAGAAGAAAGCCATCCTGATCGACTAGCTTCGCATCTGGAACTGGCAAGGGCATATCAGGCTGATAGTCAGATCCCAGAAGCAGTTTCACTACTACAGCATGTTGTCAAGATTCGGGAGACGACTCTAGACGAAAACCACCCTGATCGACTAGCATCGCAACATGAACTCGCAAGGGCATATCAGGCTAGCGGCCAGATCCCAAAAGCACTTTCACTACTACAGCATGTTGTCAAGATTCAGGAGACAACTTTAGACGAAGACCACCCTGATCGACTAGCATCACAACATCAACTCGCCATAGCATATGAGGCTGATGGTCAGATCCAAAAAGCGATCTCACTGCTACAGCATGTTGTCAAGATCAAAGAGACAACTCTAGACGAAAACCACCCTGATCGACTAGCATCGCAACATACACTCGCAGGACTATATCTAGCTAATAGCCAGATCCCAGAAGCACTTTCACTACTACAGCATGTTGTCAAGATTCAGGAGGCAACTTTAGACGAAAACCACCCTGATCGACTAGCATCACAACATCAACTCGCCATAGCATATGAGGCTGATGGTCAGATCCAAAAAGCAATCTCACTGCTACAGTATGTTGTCAAGATCAAAGGGACAACTCTAGACGAAAGCCACCCTGATCGACTAGCATCGCAACATGCACTCGCCATAGCATATTTAGCCAATAGTCAGATTATGGAAGCAGTTGCACTGCTTATGTAGTCAGGACACTCACGAGTGCTTCGGCGAGACGGCTGTGCATCCATATTTCCTTTGCACTAAGGCTATCGTCGCATGGAAGGAGACGAGAATATAGCTCCTCCAGCGCACGCTCCACTGATAATGAATAGGATGGCAAATGATCGAGAAGTGAGGGGTGATTTAGTGAGGCTGCGTGGCTGACGGTGTCATAGTTGGCAAGCGCGGTCACTGATCTAGAACACAGCAGGCGCAGCTGCCTGTAGTGCATTTTTGCGAAGTGGGGAGCAATTACAGCACAAAAGAATGAATGAACAATGTCCATTAGTTGAAACGAGATCGAACATGATTAGCGTTGCATTAATATTAATATTACAGTATTACAGCTGTTTATGTTTTCTAAGTGCGGCTGCCCCAAACCCAACATGCATTTGCGGGTAGCTTTGGATCACGGATCACGCGCTAAGAGTCATCGAAGCTTGGGGGAGCCAGCCGGCTCGGTCAAACCCCGCTGATTCGTATGGCGCTGCGCTCTCCATCGCAAATCGATGGGGGGTGGCGGGGGATGGCGGGGAGTTGTGAACCTGCCAGATTTTTGCAGCGCTAAAACCCACTGAGCTTTAGCTGGGCCAAAATTGGAGTAGCTAAAAAGATACTTTGGGCTACCAGCACAGCCATTCTCAGCCACGATTGACTGCAGCTGGTCCGTGCTTTAACACACATTTTACATATCTTTATTGGACAACTATTTCGGCCGCCACTGTACTGTACTGTAATGGTGGACACATCACAAAAGCATCAGTGTTGGCAAAGAAATTATTTTTCATGATTACTGAGTTTTACAGCCTCACAGCACGCAAGCCAGAAGCGACCTTGGATTTCTGGCAGAGCCAAGCTTGCTCAGGCGGAGGGCAGGCGCCACGTGGCCACAAAGAGTTTTCTATGGGTTTCTCCCTGGTTCCAGACAAAAACTGGGTAAACTGCCCTCAGTCAGTATCTAGAAGGACTTTTACCACCAAAAACTTCATTAAAGAATGTTCTTCATTGAACGCAGCGATCTGGGGATTGAATTTAGGATGTCAGACGATTGCGGAGAGATCTGAGACTAGGCATTGCCACTGTAACGCTATTCCCCGACTGAAATGCACTCATCTGTACCCGGGCCTTTTGACGCTGAAAACCTGAATTCCAACACTCCTCGACTATCGAGTCTAGGGCCCCACACTCCACCCAAGGAAACGACTCTGGTTCAGACACGACCCCGGATGCCGACTGGAGCGCAAGCCAGAACGATCTGAGACTACCCCTTCTGCGATCCGCTGAGTTCGACGCGAGCCGAGAGTAAGACAAAACAACCCAGTTTACATCCATCCTAGCTTGGGATGGATGTTCAAGTTTCGTGAAGATCAGAGGACATGATACATCGTGGCGGCGACTGCCACTGCTACCTTGATTCAGCTACTATAGGTATCGTTCACGCAATTAGACGCAGCGATGAAAAGTCAAGACGCCGGCGTCTCAAGTCAACGCGGTTTCCCGCTTGCGAACGGTGATGGAATTATTTATACGATACTTGATCGTCTACTTAAGTACAAAACCTCAATAAACATTGAGGCTAGACTACGTCAAGCTTTTGTGTCCTTGATTATACAGGTGTTTTGTAGTTCCTTTATCGCATCGTTTTGATACCAATACTCTAGTCACTTAGTTGAGAAGCCTGCCGCGGAATGTATACAGTACTATGAAGTTTTGTCGAGAGCCACCGTAGTCAATGATTACGTAAATCTATTGTTATGTGTAAAAGTGATTTCCTTCTTTGGTAAGTAACTTGAGGAACTTAAGTGTGAAGTTAAGTACAACGATAGAACAAAATAAATATACGCAACTATAATTATAAATTGCTTTCTATGTTCAATTAATCAATAACCAGTCTCGAGATATCCCGGATACGCCATTTCTACCTTGCCTTCAGGGAAGAAGTTTTTACCCTGAAATAGTATTATTTCAGCCAAATTAGGTACTTTGATACCCCCTATGCCAATGTCACTTATAGTGGTATGATTGAGCTTTAGGCTGTAAATACCCTGATTATATATGCTGACGGAGAAGCGATTTACTGTGCAGAGACTTTTAAAATCTTTGCATAGTATTGGTAGTGGCCATTTGACACCACTAATATTCAAAGTGAAGCTACCGAAAGCCAGCTCGCAAAGTGATTCCCCATCCTTCACGTCAAGTGACGAAAGAATTGATGCTCTAATACACTTCATCTGTCCATCTCCGACGGCGTTCTGGCCCATCAGAACTAGATAGAAATAAGTTTCGTCCCGCTTTACGAGAACCGGTGAAAGGCCATGGCCTTGCACCATCTCTACCCAGTTGAAGTTTTTGAATGACTTATTCCAGATTTTCATCATTTCTTGCAGCTGTGAACTTGTTGTAGACCTCAAACCCCTGTTCGACCGGGAAAAGCTTGCGAAGTCTCTAGGAACGAGAAGTTTGCTAATTTTCTGCCAAATTTCTACCGGGAGTGAAGCCATAGTCTTGTTCAGTGATAGACATGGGACAGTATCGGGATATGCTTCTTATGGGTCATTACAGGTACTCTTCTATAAATACAAGGTGACCCATGATAGGTACGTACAGTTCTGTACAGTACTGTACCATTAGGCCTTTTCAGCTTGAGTGCTGATAAGCTAAATTCCACTTACCCTCGAGCGAGGCTAGGAACTAGCACGAAGCTAGAATATGCGCTCAAGATGGCTCATCTTTTGCAACTCCGATTCTGGCTGTTTATGCTATTAGAATCAATACCCCGGCACGACTCTTAGTCATGTACAGTACAGTACAGTACAGTACCAAAGGCGTATTTGAAGGCAACGGTCCAAAATCACCCAGCGTCTTGTCATGCAACTGAGAAAAGCAGAAATGCTGGCGTTATCCAACTACATCTGGGCTAGTACCCACTATACTGCCGGCCCGAGTTTGCCAAGCCTGGTTTATTTTGCTGCAGAACACCGAATTAACAGCACGATTCGGGGCTAGAAGATCACCAGCTTCAACGCTTTAGTCAATCGACTCGGCACTCAGCCGTTTGCGAGCGACCAGGGGGGGTATCTAGACTTTACTTTTCGAATTCCAGTGATAGGTCAGAAACGGTTCACGAGCTTTATTTCTATATATTACCACGCTGAGCCAGCGAGGCGCTCGCAAAATGCTGAGATTGGCTGCAAGACAGCGTATAATGCCTTTGATGTTCTTGCTTGCTTCTACTGTGATGGAATAAACTTCATGAAAGGTTAACTTGCTCAACTGTTGCGCCATAAACTTATAGGTCCTAAAGTTCGGACAGTGATGTCGGAGACTATAATGCCTTCAATGAGTATGCAAGCACCGATATGCTCAAATGGGAGCGTCGGGGTACTACTGTGATCATTTACCGGGGTAATAGGAAAGATATTGCCAATTTGCAGTAGGGTAAGTATAATTACTATAACCAACATTACGATACTAAGTTTCACGACTGTATTACCAGCGATATCTAGTGGACACCCTGATCTTCGCCTCTATTTCTGGTTTAGAGTAAATGACAGTAGATGCAATACTATAAGTATATACTAAGCAAATACAAAGGTGTTATCCCATCCCAAATTTGAAGGTTATCCTACCAAAAATTGAAGGATCGGCTCGTGTCTTCAAACAAATCTTATAGATATATCCGCCTACAAATAAAATACCCAATAGCCAAACAAAATAGCAACTTCAGACCAGAAACCAGAACTGCATAAATAACAAACGCTATCCGAAGAAGAGAAAAGGTTATGCCAACTATGTACATGCAGCTAAACAAAATAGAACTGAAGCTCGATCAGACGCATACTCACTAAAGTTTCACAGAAAGTACATACCATATCAGCACTGTCAAGAGGCTATAACTACCAAATCTGTTACCGGTATCTGTCGACTTGGAGTATAAGAATGCCAGAAAAGTATTAAAGATTGGCTGCAAATTTATGGGCAATTTTGACGCAATAAAAGACGCAGTGGGCTTTTTTATCTTGAGCATAAATAGATTAATCAGGTTTTCAATCTGTTGATCTGGGAAAAATGAGTATAAGGCTTGTAGTAGATCGTGACCGGGCTCGCTTTTTGTATCAGTCTTGCTGACATGATGTTCTGTCTCCTGTTGCATATTGCCAAGTGAGTTACACATATGCTCTGTAAAGATCTCAGTCGTTTCGATGACTTTTTAAGTATAAATAATTTGGACGGTGCAGTACTGTACGGTACCGGTACTGTAAGTACACTACAATACCGTGGCTTTTTAATAAACACAGTTGCAGCAAATGCTGCGGTTTGGTCAAGGTCAGCTGAAGAGCCAAATCCGGATGCCTCAAACAGTTGCATGCCATATTACGATGAGCATTCTGCGTCTTCCACTAGTGATCCTATACTTAAAGTATTGGGTGGAAGGTGAATAGCCACGCACTATTACAATACCAGGCTTTACATGTTTCCAGAACCACACAAGGAGCCAACAGTTATTATGTGCGACTTAGAATGTATTATTGATCGTTTAAAGTTATACGATTCTTCTCTAATGGAGTTACAAAAGAAATACAACAGTCAAACACTCTACGTCAATGTGCTAGAGCACGACTTAGACTCACATAAAGAGGCTCTGATAGAAAAGCTTAAGCAAATTGAGGGCTACAAAATAACACTGAGAACCCTCGAGGCAGACTTCAGTCGCCTAAATGCCGAGATGGAAGAGAAAAATATACTTTTGGACTACCTGAACCATTGCCATGACCACACACAATGTTTTCAGAACTTGAGAACGACAAATAACTCGAAGAAAAGAAAGTTTAGTGCAATGATAACAGGTTAGAGCCGTTGGAACTCAATTTATATACATTTATTCTGAGTACAGTACATTTGGAAGTGAGATCTACATTCTTCTAATATTTGGGCGATCTGGTCAAATGCAATATTGTACTGGAATACCAAACTGCCCTGTTGCGAAATGATTGTCTCAGCCTGCCTTTGTTTCTCTTGTAGCTCTTCTATCGTTTGCAAAGCTGAGGTAAGACTCGCTCGGAGGTGGTCTGCTTTCATTTCAAGCGGCATGCTTGTTGACCTCGGAGGCACTTCTAAAGTACTTTCGTTCTCATCTCGAATACATGCCTCGAAACCTTTTCCAATTTGATTGAGCAACTCGCGACATGCAGCGGTTGTATGAGCCCAAAGAGGTTTACTGAAAACCCACGCTAATTCCGGTTGTAGTAACCTCCATTTATAGGGCTCTAGATTAGAAGGTGATAGTCTCACCTTTCTGCTACTAATTACGTATCCGGTGCGGGATTCTATGATTGGTTAAGCTTGAATCACCTTTAATTTGACTAGTGCCTACCAATGTGTAGAGCAAGTTGTTCTTGACAAGTTTTTCGCAGTTGGCGATGGGGGGATACCGGTCTAGGCTGCTCAGACGGAGCGTTCGCTCTAGATCGACCCAAGGATTGAACGCTCATGGTTTAGGATTAAGTACAAGCTTAGATTGCATTGAGGCTAGAATCACAATTGTCCCTGTCTAGCACCACGACTTAGAGCAGAGAAGCTCATTTCTTTGAGTAGGTATGCATTGGATTTAAGGAGGTCCTCACGAGCACTGTACATGACCTTTTTTTTGCAGTTATGTTCCCTAATCTTCTCCATTTCTGGACGCTGAAACCTAACAGCCGCCAAATTTTGCTGCCATAAAATCACATGTGAAAGCTGACTTTGTGACACCTTCAGGTCTTTAGCCAGATCAGAAGATATATTCTTCACTGGGTTTTCAAGGGCCTATATTACGATAATTACTGTACATTGTTGCAAATTCGTTTCCTGCACATAATACTCAGGAATATCAGAGATAGTCTCTCTTTCCAAATGGAGCGTCAATCTGCTACGTTTCCCTCAGCCACTCCAACGTAAAGGGGGATCCGTTGATGTTACACGAAGCAGAGGCTGCTTCTGTCAAAACGATACTAAAGGGAGCTTCCTTGTCCCTTAGGTAAAACTTACACCGTTTTGGAAACGTGCCGTATGGTGTCAAGCCATTTTGAAATTTACCGGTCAATTTACGGCCACTAGCAGTGAGGAAAGCCTTGTTGTGATCTAATTGGGTTAGCAGTGCCTAAAGCTCGTCCGACCCGATAGCAATCGACAGAGGATTCGACCCGAACACTCGTAGACGCCATTTGTGTAGATGGGATGTCTTTCCAACTCAAAATAGAAGTTTTCGGCGCGGATACACCGCGCAAGTCTGTCCACTGCAGATGATGAAACCAGAGTAGCCTGTGCAAGCTCCTCCAAGCCCTCAAGGTCCGTCACGTCATCCAGACTTGAACCTTTACCGTCAAATTCAACGTCGAAACGGAAAAACTCCCCATAGTCGTGGGACTTTGTATGAGATAGTAACTGCTTCCACGCGACAGTCGAGTCACCCTGCTTGAGACGTGCTTGGAACAAACGGGACGCAAAGCGTGCGCTGTGCGCTTTTTTTGCTCTGCTCTTGTTGACTCTATAGCTCCTTGGCTGAGCGGCCCTTGAAACTCGACGTCTAGTAGATCCAGTACCAAAACATACTACAGGAGGGGTGCCACGGACTTGTGGCCAACTTGAGCTATTACTCAACTATGATAGCCCCACCCTCCCTGCTGCACCAAAACCACTGGCAAGCAATGGTAGTCAAGCCTGCAACTTTGCATGGCACTGGGAGAACAGAATGCATGACTGTTTGTTGTGTCCTTTTGAGGTTACTAGTGGGACTTTGTACGGCTCGCATCTTACCACAATGCATGGAGAATGTGACAGTGGCTGCAGATTCCGGAGCGTCATGCCTCAGCCCTTATTCACTTCGATGTATGACTTCCAAAATCACAGACAATGCTGTGTCAACTGAACAGACGGTGGGCAACTATATTAAGCTTTCAATTTCCCTCCAAGCTCCCTTTCTACACGAAACGGCTTTCAAAGTAAAGTACAACTTACTATTGACTTGCCATCGGATTTAACCCTACCTTCCATACTGGCCAACATGGAATCCAACGTCTTTGGCGCACTCTACTCCCAGGTGTCATTGTTAGACACATTCTTCCCTGGCTTAAGCATTGCATTGAGGTACATTCACCCATTGACATCTGGCAATGCTCATTTTGGTGCGCAGATACTCTGCGTCTATGGCCTTGTCACATTTCTCATGAATTTCGGCCAAGGGCGGATTGACAGGATTCTGGAGAAGTACTTTAGTTCGTCTTCCAAAGTTAGCCCATTCAATTGCCTCAGCTCTAATCGTTGCCAGCCTTCACCTTTAAGGTCTCCCGCAAGGATGAGTCGTACGATATACTTCACAACTGGATAAAGGCACAACCTTTCGCCACAGAGGCCCGGTCAACGGTTGTCACACTGGAAGAAGAATCTGGGCCGACTGCACACAGTGGAACGCCAAAGAAGGTGCTGCAATATATGCCATGGAACTCCCGCAAGTACTTTTGGCACAAAGACAAGCTCCTCTGCGTACCTGGACAGAGCAAAGTCTGTCGATATCTTGCTTTGGCACATTATTGAAAATTTTGAAAGAGTTCCTGCACGATTGTAAGGTTGCGTATGAAATGCAAAAACGAGGGAAAACAGCGATTTACATGAACGGCGACGGCTGGATCCTTGCCAAAAGGCGAGTTCAAAGACCCGTGGATACTATTGTACTCCCAGAGAATGTCAAAGCGGACTTTTTAAACGACGTCGCAGAATACCTTGACCCTAATGCCAGAGCCTAGTATGCCGCACGTAACCTACCATATCGGCGTGGGTACTTGCTACATGGACAGCCAGGTACTGGAAAATCAAGCCTGAGCTTTGTAGCAGCTGGATATTTCGATCTAGATGTGTATGTCCTGAACCTTGCTAAAGTTAGCGACTCGACTCTCTAACGGCTAATGGCCAAGCTTCCAGCCCGTTGCATTGTTCTGTTGGAAGATATTGACGCTATTAAGAGTGTAAAGAGCCGCGGTAATGTTGGATCAGAAGGGAAGCCTGCCGCTGACAATGTAACGCTCTCTGGCCTTCTCAACGCGCTCGACGGAGTGGCTTCGGAAGAGGGTCGGGTCTTGATCATGACCACCAATCACGTCGACCGACTTGACAAGGCCATTATTCGGCCAGGACGGGTTGACAAAATGATTGAGTTTGGCTTTGCAGACCAAGCGACGCTCCTGGGCTTGTTCCATTATATCTACAAGCCTTTGTCTGGCAAGGACAAAGAGCCAGAGGCACAACAGGGTGCCCACGTTGTCCAGCAGCTATCCGAGGTCTTTGCAGACCATGTGCCTGAAATGAAGTTCAGCCCTGCCAAGATCCTATCGTTGCTTATTGAGCACAAACGATCTCCTCAAGACGCAGTGGACAACATTAAATCTTGGATCGAACGGAAGGGCGAAGGATGCGTTCCTCTGCGCAGCCAAACTTCTACCATGGCTGTGACAAGCGACGAGGTTGTTTACGTGAGCATCAATTCTTTGTTTTCTGACGACGATTCGCAGACTTCGTGGATAGGCTGATGGTGGTATGGATCATTTGGGGCGCGGTGAACTGTGACTTGAGAATGCACACGCACCTTGTGGGCAGTGTGAATAGCGTGTTGCGAAAGAAAGTAAAGAGTAGGAAGGAGAGGACAGAATCGGTGTTAGGAAAACGGACAGAAATTATGCTGTTTGTACAGATCTGCGCAGGTACGAAGTATCCGCTGGATCGGATAAGAGCTAAACCCGTATACAGTGTGAAAAGGAGACATTTTCACACTGTGTGGGCCGCCGGTTTTTAAGATGAAGACTGTGTGCAAGAGGACACCGCGAGTGCACACCACTGAGTATGCCAGTAGTGATTGCGACAAATTGATGGAGTAGCCAATTTTGGCGTCGCCAGACAGAACGATGTGGAATGCACTTTTGAGGAACTTTGGTGGCGCCAATATCTACCGCGCAACAATGAGGACCGGATCGCAGCAAAAACTGGCTTCCAGGTACTTCTCACGATCGTCGTCAAGAGCGACTCACCATACTTATGTATATGTATTTGGAAGGCGCTCAAGTAATCTTAACATGGTCGCAGTTGTGTACGCTACTCAAAATGAAGTGGCACTCCGTATTGTCAGGTCTTCTTTGCTGGGCAAGAGCGCTTGCAAACCCCACGGCTACAGCAATCAACACGTCCACGCCGGAGTTGAGAAGAGCAGTCTCTGATAGCAGTAGCCTACCAACCGATCTATCCATGTTTCCGAATATAGCATCAGCGTACGAGCAATTTGACAATAAAGTTTATTGCTATAAAGGCTATGAAGAGCATGCTGCCAACCGAACCGTTCTCGAAGGGATGGCATACATGTTTTGTGGTTACAAGCACAAACCGCTTTCATCCGAAAATGGAGTTTACAATGGCCGCTTTGTTAATGGAAACTTGACATACGACTTTCATTTGAATTGGGACGTATTCAATACGACATGCAATGGGCAACGTGACGTCAACCCTGATATATGTTACAACACATTTTTGGAGATCGAGCAACAAGACGAATGTCAGACCAACGGGCGAGGGGGTACCAAGGCACAGGCCTGTATCATATATACATATGGGCCTAGTTGAATACTGTGCGGCATACTCCAAGCACAAGAAACCAAAAGGCCCTGGGCGTAAATGAAATAATCAGTCCTCACTACATATTAACTTCAGCTATGCGTTCAAAAAAATAAGCCTGTAATGGCGGCCGCGTGTGTAGAACAGAAATTGTATAGGGTAGCTACCTAGCTGCGGTCACAGTGAAGGCAGTTTCCCTAATTACAATTCCATACACAGTTTGACCAGAGATTTGATCTGTGTTCAGGGTCATATTTTGTTCTCGATGCCCACATAAATCTTACAGTATTTGTAGTTTTCATTATTGTTAGCGCTAATCCTCGATACTCAGAATATCTCCAAGGACCGCTATCCCTGAGCAGTTCGAGCCTTCACCCTATAACCTTACCACGTAGCTACCATGACTCAAGGAGGTAACATCTGTATACCAAAGACGAGGTTTGTGGGGAAACAAGTGATTAGTCAGTCACATGCTGTTGACCCGCCCGCTTTGGGTCGGTTGGGCACATGGCATGTCCAAAAGAAACGCAACACACTTCGCTAGCCATCCACTCCTTAAAACACGTCGTCGCAAATTAAACAACAAACGTATCCGATAGTTAAAACAGTAACTGTTGTTTGTAGTAGCGGCCTGAAAATCGCTGTCTCAATGGCGCCACCGGATGAAGAAGTAAGTCTCCCGAAAAGCTTGCCAGTGATTACGTGACTGATGTACGACAGGGCGCAAAGGCGATTCGAGGAGAAGAGGAGGACATCCCCTCGAAAATTTTTCCCGCATTCAATTCGGATATGAAAATATCTCTACTACAAGCGTCATACCTCCGCATATTCGACAACGAGAGTAGTAAAGATTGGTACAACTTAGCACGGGTCGACGGCATCGAAGTTCCGAAGGGCAAAGAAACAGAGGTTATAAGCGGGAAAAAAGTCAAGTTTTATTAATATTCAATTCGGACATTCCAAGGGCTTGCCTGATTTGATGAAGTGCTCTCGATCCAGCCGTTATTACTATACTCCCGTCTTGTTCTCTCGGCCGCAAGAATATAGTTATGCAGGTGGTCGTAGCCTCTTTCTGGCTTCTTTCTTGGCCAAATTTTCTGCTCGTGTTGATAGCCTGCATGATACAGTCGGGCAAACGCTGGAGATTCTCTGTTGGCATCTGCGAAAACGCAAACTCGATGCTTGGGGTACATTTTGCAAAAGAATCTGTCATGGCGAAATTATCAATATAGACCAGTGGTCAATTTCGGAATAGCTAACCTTGAAATAAATTCTCCATGAGACGGCGATAACCGTAGACATCACCAATGTGATGCTTGCTTGCAAGGCTCTGAAGCGCAGTCGACAAGGATTTACTCGGGACAAACCCATAAGCGTCATATTGGCGAAGATTGCGGAGATGATCCAAAACAGTTTGAAATCTGCTTCCCGCACATGTCGTGGGGTTGATTGCCAAGACTACAGCCAGAAACAAGTGGCAGTCCATGTCTTGTACAGCTTGATACACCTCCCGGCTTCGGTTGTGGCGCCATCTACTCGCTTTATTGGTCGATTCAAATGGTTGCCAAATAAACTCGAGACGGCTCTTTAAAACTTTAGTTTGCTTGAGACCGAATTCCTTACCCAATTGAATGGCGGCCGATTGGATTGTCTCTAAAAGGTCATCGACATCAGCCGTCATTGTACTGAAGTGCTTGAAAGAGATTGAAATGAAATGAATTGAGATGAAATGAGATGAGGTAAAATAGAATGAAACGAAATAGAATAAAGTGGGATAAATCTAATATCACGTGCTGTAGCTCAGACGAGCTGCGTGGGCTTACGTTCCCTTTTATTTCACTCCACTCCATTTCATTTGATCTCACTTCCTCTCATTTGATCTCACTTCATCTCATTTCATTAATCAGTCAATTCGGGCTACTGAATGAAACAGGCATAGAACCATATGCAAGAAAGAGATGTTGTCACATTGCCTTTATGATGACTTTCCAAAAATCTATAAGAGGGCCAAGGATGGCGTGTTGATACTAGGCACATGGAAAGCATCTATCTCGAGTATGTCATTTGCTGAGTTATCCGAAGGCAACGCAGAAATACAAACACGCGCAAGTGAAGATCATGCAGGAATCAAAATATCTGTAAGGCCATCTAGTAGGCGCTAGGTACTTTGTTCACAATGCTCACCAATGGGTTCATCGATTAGGCTCGAAGGTAGATCGGACGACACTATGTGCAACTCACAGACAGTGGACGATACCGTGGAGGTTGCTCGCGAGGGTGAAAATGCAAGCTCGTTCATCAGTACTGACTCAAGCATGCAGACTACGCATGCAAAATGCCCTCCGAGTTAGTTCATTCATGCAACTTGGCTATTTCTTGTTTGCCCAAGATTCTAGCTGCCAAGAGTTCAGTTTTCCAGCTAACTGGGGCAGATTCACCAACCAGTACTACGGAAAGGAGACTCTCATCAACTTCAACAGGTATACTTTACTCTGCCAATGCATTCATGCTATAGGGATTCAAGGCTTACGGTTACGCGTATTAGTCGAGGTATCAACGTCAACAGAGCGTCCGGCGAGCCTCGACGCTGAGACTATTAAAGCACAGCGCCGAGCAAAACTTCAAATTCAGGTCGATCGGGTAGCTAGGGAGAAAGACCCTGCAACAAGCCAAAAGGACACAGTCTTGCAGGTCATGCCCAAGTACAGCTGCATTGAGGAAACTGCACGGAGCTCAAGGTGAGTACCTGGCGTGGCAGCTATGCACAATGTCTCATTAATTTGCTATAAGCGACGGTACGTTGGCGGAAGAACGGGAAACCTTGGGGAGTCGTATTGTCCGCCGTCTCACAGAGCGAGGGCTAGAACATCTGCAAATGAATCAAGCAGTCTCTGAGGTGCATACAGGTTAGTGAGAACCAGCATCCTCTGACACAGTTTGCCGTGGAAGCAGCACTGATTGTGGTCATAGAATCATCAGCGCCATCTAGCTTACATAGCCGCCAAGTCTCGATCGACTCTGCTAAAACCACGCTATCCAGCGAATCTGATCCATTTGATAATGATCAGGTGCCAGTTAATGTATATAATTTACTCCGTGATTACTAGTCATGTTCAGAGAGTTGGTAATATCAGCTATTGCCCACATAACCCTCAATTACACAAAACTTTGCCCGCGTCCTGGTTTATGTAAGCGCAGCGCAGCCCCGCTTTACATGGCATAAGAACCTTTGATCGCCCTCCCATGTCATGAAAGTCGGCGCGAAACCTTAACCATGCCTATGGACAATATATCATTTTTCCCATGGGACCCCGAGCCCACGAGAGACATAATTAATTTAAAAGAAACCATTATTAGCGAACTCCCGTCGACGGAAAAGGAGGATATCCCTGGTGGTAAGGGGAAACGTTATAAAGAGACACCTGCGTCAAAGTCTTTTGCTCACTCCTTGCATGACAAGGTACAACTGTTTTCCTCAAAGTGAAGTAATAATACTGACCCTTTTAGCGGGATGCATTGAACAAAAAACTTGCACAGCACCGCTATGAGGTGCTAGAGCATGGAAAGAAGTCGGGTATTCTCGAACCGGAGAGGGGCAAGCTTTACACTGTCGGACAAGGTATCGTCGCGGTCATTTGCCCGATAACACAAGAGCGTGTAATGTTACAAGCAAAACCAAATGAAGAAGATAAAAAAATAAGCAGCAAGCCACAGACAAGCCAAGTCTCAAAAGAAAACTACATTGTTATTCTTCCGGAAACTATTTATCACCTACCGTGTGCGTATTACCTGTGGGCATTTCCATCAAGAAACTTGGATAAGACAAGATAAATAGCAAACCAAATATTACATATTGGCTACTCCGAAATCAGCTTCTTCGAAGAAACACGTCTCTATATCTATGCTAAGTTGTGACCAATCCAAAAAGACTTCACCGTTCTGTGTCGTCTCTGGCTCAGCGTCTCGTCCAGCATAATACGGTCTGTCCATGCTCGAAGCACCCAACTGTGCAGAGCCCTCGATGCCCCAGTTTGTAGGACACCAAAAGGTTCCCGAATTGACTGATGGCTGTTGAGAAAACTCCTTATTTGGTTCGCTAGTGGACAAAGCATGCATTGGATGTGTATAAGCGTCAGCGAACTCTGTGGTTGAGTGTGGCGGAATAGTTCTCTGGCGCTTTGATCGTCCATGTTCTTCGCCAATATCACCCAGCTCGTGTGTCTCCGGCCTCTGCGATACTCTAGTTGGCAACTGAGTGTGTTCAGAGAAGCCCTCGTCAATTTCGTTGCTCTCAAATTGGATGCCCATGATCTGGTCATCCGCGAGGACAGGGCCACGGGATTCATCATTCCGAGACTGCGGAGCATGAGATGGAAGTCTTGTTCGACGAGGCCGTGAATCGTGCCCAGTATCGGCATCACACAGGCCTACTTCTTGGGGCTCTTCGGCTGCGGGAAATCCGGGTCGAACATTCCAGTCGCGACTGCTTGTAGCTGTTGCCTCTTGGCTGGCCACGTCGGTACCGTAGGCACTATCCTGGGTCAAGTAGCATGGCCGAGTATCGAGCGCGATAGATGCAAAATCATCCAGAGGAGTGGGTCCACCCGGTGGTGGATGAGAAGCTGGCAGTGGATTGTCTCCAATATATGGAGAACCATTATTGCTTGAAGGAGATACTGTAATTGCTTCGGGTGCAGGTTCCACATTGATCGGGGGCGAATCCATCCAAAGAATGTCCTCGGCCCAGCCTAGAAGTGACGATGCATACTGACTTGCTTTTGAAGTTACACTCCATTGTGAAAATCCCTGTTTAAGAAAACACTCTGCCACCCTTTTTGCATCGTCATCTTTAAGATCGGTCTCGGAGTTAAGGCTGCCAGAGATTAGTTGTAGTGGACAATACGGGAGCATGGACTCAAACCCACAAAGGCATTTGGTCGAGAAACAATAGCGCCGAGCTCTTAATGTTGATGTAGTCCCGGTACTGATAGTCTTCCACGTCCATTTCATTTCCCATCAGCTTGTCCAGACAAATAAGTAGTTTGAGCTGTCTTTGGCCCGAACGTATCTGGCTGAAAGTCAGTTCACGCTCCGTTTTGGAGGGAACGCATTGATAATGCGCCAGAAAATCATCAACGAATATCCTTCGAACCGCAGTCGTCAACTGCCAGTCTCCTTTCCATCGCATTAAGTTCAAGCAGTTGGCGATGCAGTTGAATCTGCGAAGAAGCTTGATACCGTTGGCAGATTCATCCAGTCTCCACGAGCTTCGAATAAAAGATCTAATCCTCTGGTTCGAAGATTCTTGTTTGTCGAGATTCTCGCGTCGGTACGAATACGACTCCCAGAAAGTTGCTGGTTCCTTGACCCAGCTCTCCACTTTCTTAACAGGAACGGAATATTCTAGCTTAATCGCATCGCATAAAGCTGCTTCTTCACTCCTTAGGAGGGCTCTGTTGTTACGGGGCGCGGAGAATTTTCTTCTGAGAGTGTGGTAGAGCGCTTCTGCAACATCATTTTTTGGTAGGTCATCAGCTGTTGAGCTGTCGTTCAAACCCTCGACGAGGGACTTTATCTCTCGAACAGTTGGCGGCTTCCGACGTTTAGAAGAGTTTGTTTGCTGAGGTGCAGTCTTGCGTTTTGCCATTATTGGACCTGAGAAGTTGAGATGTCTACAGAGAAAACAAAACGGCAACATATTACGAAATAGATATACAGAGAGGCGAGACAACAACGCTAACCTCATAGTCAGGATATGTCTGGATGACCCAGACATATCCTAACTTTAAGGTTAGCGTTGTTGTCGCGCTGCGCTGTAACCCACATCCCAATGCATTGAAGAGGTCAGCTGTCCTTGCGCCACTGGCCCCCGAACGAGACAGAACCCAGGTTGTTGGCTACTAGTCAAGGTGATATACCGAAACTTCAACATATTAACCCACACCGGGCGCTCACAAACGATCACAAGACGCTTACTGACAGAGGAGATCCAGCCTCATTTTCTCTACATAGGCCGGAGTCTGGACTCGATGCATTACGATGCATTATTGCGGCAACTACCTATAAACTATAAACATGGTGCAGCCCTTTTCACACAGTAACGATTGCCTGCTCTCTGAGGGCGCCTGAGACAGAGTCATTCGGAACTCGACCTTTGCAGTGGCTTGGAGCTGACGTACAGAGACTCGCCGTGAAGCACAACTCACATGGGTTGTGCCGGCTTACGCCATCACAGACGGCTCGAAGCCTAGGTTGATATGCGATATTGTTAGCTGCAGGGGGACTTCACTAACTCTCAAAACCTAGAGCGATACAAAAACTTGCAAGTTCTTTCCGGCACATAGTTGCATGAATATGTGTACATATCAGGTTGAGCTCCCATGTTTGTGAGAGCTGTGACAGGCGTTTCAATCGCTCAGACGCCCTTCAAAGCCATCATAAGTTTTATCACAACAGCTGTCACAGTGACTGGGTCCATCGCTGCTACAATTGCTAAGCAGGAGGAGAAGAAGCATCACCGCCAACGGTTACTATCATTCATACTCAGAAATTTGGTAGTTGAATGTCTACATAGGCCAGGGGTACGTGTTTTGCGAAGAACGGGCGAGCCTACATTAAATGCCTTTTTAATCATTGATCTCGTCCTTTGGGCGACTCATTGTACTATAAAAGGAGTGCTCGACCCAAGGCCCAAGCAAATGATCAATTTGTCCATGCTTCAAACACACTTGTAATCCTACAATGTTCTTACTTATCATCGAAGGACCAAATCATGAACTTCAATTATAATAGAGAAACACCAACTAATTCAATGGCATACGAGTTTTCTTTTCGGATGCCTCACCAATCTGATCCTACATTGCGAATAGAACCAGCTGGTCGTCTTTCCCTTTCGGCTGTGATGGAGAATACCTCTTCTCATCTTCCAGCAGGAATGGGCGACCTTGAAGGATCTCAGTACTATTATCACACAATGGCGGCTTCCTCCCTGGTGCCGACACCAAGAGACTCAAATAAGGTGGATGAGGCGGATGTCACACCCGTCAAAACTCATCGCGTAACAGACGTAAGTATACTGATTGACCTTACGTATGCGGCTAAATTAACATATTTGTGTTAGGCTTGCGACCAATGCCGAATCAAAAAGGCAAAATGCAGTGATAAGAGGCCTTGTAAAAGATGTATAGATATGGGGACTGACTGCACATCTCAACCATCCAAACCAAATAAGTATGACCTCTTAGTTGCGTGATATGGCTTTGAAATGTTAATAGATGCATCCAGAAACGACAGTCATGAGGAAATAGTGGCAAGGCTACATGTTATGAACGGAATGTTGAGCAACATGCAAAATTCAGCTAATAACATGGATAAATCTCTGACGACGATGGAGGCTCTCAAAAGTTCCCGTTAGTTGCTTCAGCCTGTAATTTCTTTACGTTGAATAACGGCATGTCCCATGACGAGAACGTGATAGAAATAGCTGGAGGCAAGCAAGCGTTGAAGCAGCAACAACAACAAATTCTACATAAGGATAATGCAGCCGCATGCAGCCTCACTCAAACATTCAGGGCTCAACTTTAACAGAATGCGGTCAAAGGTCTCTACAGTTAGTATCACAGAAGCCATCATAGTATCTTTCCTCGCACTTCTCTTGCTTTTCGCCAACATCTCAAGCGCTACGGTTTTGCTTGTGCGCGAGCCACCTAAGCTGTGGCGTTTTTGGCAAAGTAAAGGCTGCAGAGATTTGCTTCACGCACTGGTCTCATTGACAATACTTTTGTCGTTCGGTACATGGTTTGTGGTATGTCGAACAAAGAAAACATCTGACAGTGTGCCCTTTACGCTCTGGCAATTAGCGGCTGCATATTACTGTATTGCTATGGAGGTAAGAGCTCAGATACCTTCGTGGCCGAATTACGACTAATTTCAACAGATACAGCAGACCTGGAAACTAAGGAGACAGTTGTCTATTTTAGTTGAGTACTATCTTCTACTCTGCCTAGCCTTACAGCTAGGTATGGCCGGCGCAGGGGTCTTTCTGTATACCGAACACCATCTTCAACTGCTTTGGTCCCCACCCATAGTCACTCGGTCGTTCATTCTGTCTTTTCATTGTTATTCGGTCTACTTAAGCCACTGTTCAATCCCCAATAGCTCTGGGAAAGAGCGTAAGCCGCGGTGGTGGGGCTTACTTTTGTGGTTAGCTGTGTTTATCACGTCTACAGGATTACTCGTATGGTGCTGTTTGTTCAAACTTGCTCCTGGACAATTTGCAGTACCGAGCGGTTTCGGGTTTGCCTTGCTTGTGTATTTAAACAGACACGATTTAAAATGCTTGTCCAGGAATGAAATCCGCGTCACCACGGATACGGAACCTCGAAGCCGGAATCTCACACTGGACACCCGCGTCTCAGCCAATTCTGATACAGAGTTGACAAGGCAAGTTGCCTTGCCACATGGCGAGGTTGAGGTTATGAGTAACTACACCTTGTATGATAGCGAGACAAAATTAGTGTAACAGCTATTCGTATTCCTTTGTCAACAAAGACAAAGCGACTGCGATACGTTCTTCGATACACGGGAATACTATTTAGTTCCGAGACTTCCACCACACATATATTCACAGAAAGTTGATAAGTCCATGTCGCTCATGCCGTACTGATGCCGCAAGTCATTGACCTTTGTACGGAGCGAGGCAACTATACACCACAAAATTTGAATATAAATTGCACGGAGCAAATTTATTCTTTGGAATCCTCCATTTTGATTCAGGTCTGATACGCGCTGAAGCGTGCTGCCGAGACACAGCGTTGTCTGTGTAGTCTGCAGCGATGTCTGTCAGTAAAGAACTTGTGGTTCTGCTTGGTGAGAAAGTGCTATAGAAGGAACTTCTCAATCTGGAAGACCGCGTGAAAGCGGTTTAATACCTGTCAACGATTATTTTGGCGTTTGCCGACGGAAAGATTTACGCGAAGCGAGGCGGCTACTTCTTGATACCTATTTGGCCCTAGCGCAATCATCACAGGTATAAAGGTTGAGCTATGTCCACGTATTCAATTCATTTGTTAGCTGAGGATAAAGAGACCTATTAAAACGAAGGTTTTCAACAGCCTGACTGGTAACATTCTCCACATGTTCCGAGCAGGATCTGACATTCACCACCAATAAGCAGGTTGACCTCGTTGGTGATCTCTAGGTCGAGCCTAGCTTTGATTCCGGTGAAGTTTCATTCCTAGATAATGGAAGATAAATTTGGTTTATTAATAATGTAATTAGCTACTGCATATACTGGTTACTGTACTTTGGAAACAACTTGCACGGAACTCAAGCACTGGTCCGACTGGGAGTTGCTTGACCAAATTGCTACGCCAGAGTCCTATCGAATCTCCAGACGTGAATTGGCACAAAGCTTCGAAATCTCGTATTTAACCAAGTGTCTTTCCACGCCACAGCACTCTGACGGTTCCATGATCACTATTGATTGTACAGCTTTGTACGTACACTCCGCAGTCCAAAATAAACAGCAGGTACTATATTAGCGATTGCAATGCTTCATGAAGTACAACAAGAGCAGGCATCCGGATTTGCAAAAAGGGCGATTGATCTGAGCATATCCGCTAAAGATTGTATGAAACTAGCAGAAGAATCACAGAGGCTCGGGGATACAGCACTTAGCACTGCGAAAACAGCGGCAGATACTCTAGAGAAAGCAGCAGATACTCTAGAGAAAGCAGCAAATACTCTGGAGAAAGCAGCAGAAAACATTGCGAAATGGAAACAGGGCCCTGCCAACACAGAATTGTGGCAGCAAAATATGGATTTTCTTTGTAGCCAGTTGCAAACACCCCGCCCGTCGAGTCAACGCATCGATCATATTCAGAACTTGCCTGAACAAGCTTACAATATTTTGTTTCATTCGATTTCTTTGGAAAAGCTTTTGAAAGTCGGCAATAATCTTTTTCAAACTATTTTAGCTTGTGCTGAACAAGAAGCACTGGAAGTCGCGAAACAATAAGGACAAGGAAGATGTGGTGGTTAACGGCGGGCGAAAACACCTCGGAATTGGACTGTGCTGAGATCCTAGCCGGAACTGTTTCGAGATACTGACAACCGTCCTAAGTTATTATTTTGCGAATAGCGATGCGCAATAATTGAAGTACCAATTATCGAAGATAGTCGGCACTAGAGGGACAAACCGAGTCGTTAGGATTTTATGTCGATAGTGATATCAAGAAATCAAGGATATAAACTCCATTTACTCCCCTAGTCGAGTTGGCAACCTTAGCTTTCGAGACTGATCATGGAGAATACCAACCAGAAAAAAACGCCTCTAGTTCATCATCCTCTTTCGTGGGCACTTAAAAACAACAACGGGGACGCCAACGATAGTGGCATCGATCACAAAAGCACCAATGACGGCTTTGGTAAGATAAGCTTTATTACCATATTTCGCACTGTATATATAGACTCTAATTTGAAGCAGAGAAAAGTTCAACAACAATTGTCACGGCATCCCTTGAAGATAAGGGGATATGTCAGGTCCAGTCTTGCGGCGCACATATGCCCAAAAATGCGGACGCCCGGTTCACCAAAATTGTGTGCACTACCAATGCAGGATTTGATGTATCACGGAGGACCAATTGGTCCGGTAGAGTAACTGACAAGCATTTTAGCGCTAGAGAGTAACCCATGTGTGCATATGCGATTCCGTTCTTTGCCAGCATTTGCAATATACTATATAACCTCCAGCTCCCGCTTCAGAGTCGAGCGTCGTTCAAAACCCCAGACTTCGCTTGTCTTCGTCTTACATTACATTATGGCAACAGGTCCAAGAAATCGCTTCACAGCTTATCTTGAAGCTTGTGACAATTATTACGTACGTACTATTCTACAAGCCTATAGCATTCATTAACAAGAATAGGAAGACAAAAATCATAAGGCTTATGGAGAGAGCGTGCTGCGTGTTTTGCACCGCGCATTGGGCGCAGATGAACAATCGTTGTACTTAACATCGATTCCCCAACTTCTCAAGGGTATCAAGCAGCTTCAAGGGCCAAATACCTCCTCAAATTTTCGTCAAGCCTTATTCCTTCTAGGACAGTTGATACCTAGTAGCGATGCAAACAAGCTACCAAGGGCCGATCCAATTAAGCAGCCTGCCCCCTCTACGTATCAGGACAACTGGAGGCTCTGCTTAGGAATAGCTGGTGCGAAGTCTAATGAATTTAAACCCTTCGACTGGGGCTTATTAGACCAGCAAGTAAAAAGCGAACCGCTTTTAACAGCTTCTGACCCGTATTTCCCGGCGAATCTGTTTCCGCCCCGGTTTGTTCCTACTCCAGTAGTTGCGCTCATGTCCCCTGACTACTTCGATTTTTTTGAGGTGCACAAGCGGCACCTCCAACAAAAGTACCAGCTCAATATCAACGGCGTCAACGAACTTGCTTTGCTCATTCTATGTTTTGAAAAGATCATTGCGTCCTCATCAGACGCCAAGCTACTAATTGATACCTTTTCAACGTGAAAGTGTTCCGATACGGGTCTTAAGCTTGTGGAAGAGATGCGCCAGCAGTCCGATGAAGTAGACACGCCATCGCAGGCATTAATACTAGGTTTAGCGGCTCAAGTGTGCCCCTCGCGTGGAGAGACCACTGCCGCAAATGAAGACGCCATGCTCAAATCTTTTGAAGAAATTTACTCCCCAGTCCGAACTGCACAAACCAATGCTAGTTGACCTCGTTGGCGATACGGAACCACAAACTTTAGAATACAAGATAGGGGCACTGGAATTGTAATGAGACATGTACACAAGCAAACATCCGACCCAAAATCAGAGTGCTGCAGAGTGATGCCAACAAAAACTAAGTGATCTCCACGACAGTGGTATTTTTATGAAGCGTATTTAGAAATCGTGTCTACATCTGGATTGCAACATCCTAACATGGAATCAAATCAGTATATATGAGGGTGTGGAAGAGCCCTTGAGAAATTCTAGATGACCTGTCGACTTCCGTTGCCGCTACCGCATAGAGCTGACAGGGCCAGCGACCGTTGACTGACATCTTGCACCATTACCACCGGAGGAAGCAGTCGCCTGTTCCGAACACAAAACCATATAAGGCGAAGGCCCTCGCCGCAATGCTCTTGTTCTTGTCCTCCCTATCTATGATTCTCCACCAGCATCTACAGCTATGATACTGAGCCGGCCAGTCGGGTGCAAAAAGATTATCTGCGGGGCAATCAACGTGGAATATCCAGACAACAGCTCAGAAAGGATGACAGACAGTATAACACGCATCTAAGCGATACAGAAGATCGCAAACGAATGTAAGGCACTGCCCAGAAGCAAAAGCACTATACTGACAATGTGCAGGTATTCCACTAGCTTCAGAAACACGACAGACCTGAACAGCCGCTGGCATCCCTACGGCAGGGTATTTGCGTGGCAAGCGACCCAACAGCCGCGACGCAGACTACCAGATCATAAAAGAGTAGTACCAGAGAACACTTCGATCGAGCCAACCGGAGATGGCATATGTTGGATGCTTAACAACAAAATCCAGGGGATAATACTCCGGCATTTAGATTATCGATCCCTTATCCGTTTGTCGCAAGTCAACCGCCACTTTCACAACACTGTTCGCCCAGATATGGCTGATCCCCAGGATAAGTTGCAATTCGTCATGAGAGCCGAGAAAGAGTTTACGCGGCACTTCCCTAACGAGAACAATCCTGGAAACCTCGCCTGTTATTTTTGCTACCGCGTGCTCCGTGCGGACTCTTTTAGCGAGGATCAAGCTCGTGAGGCGTTCGTTGATTGCGACGGCAATTATACTCTTGACGTCAAAGATGAAAACGACGCTCAATATCGAAAAGTTCAGCTGCGCCGTTACTGCAGAACCTGCGGAGGCGCTAGACTAAGTGCAATTTGTATTAATAGTGTTAATAGTTTTTCAAGCAGTCGAAAATTATAAATAATGTTCATCTCTTTACAAATCAGACACCTCTCTTAATTTCAGAGCTCTCTTATAGCAACACCCGAAGCCCATTGATTTACAGACATGATGCTTCAGAATTAGCTGATTAATTATATTTTACCAGACTATCCGATCTTCCAGTTACTCAATGGTCCTCAGACTCGAGCTAGAGACAGATGACGTGCTGGTCGCGTCTCCGTTTCATCATTGTCAGCCCGACTCGGAAAAAAGAAAGTCTTGCTTAATTTGTTCTCCACTATCGAAGTTGACGTTCATCACAAGCGATGGCCAACTCCAAAAATGTTACAAGAAACTACTGCCTCTCGAAAGCAATTGTTGGGAGGAGTTAACAAATTTCCGCTTTAGCACGGAGCCACTCACCGAGAGTAAATGGACAGCAATGCGCGACAAGTTGACAGACCTGTTCGGTGCATTCCGGGATGTCCTTGATTCAGTCAAAGGAAGACCACTTTTGTGCTCTGTCATACTCGGTCACGGATATGCCCTTAATGGGAGGATGTTATGGAGTTTATTTTTCATGCCCTTCGATGTCATCAAGTCGAGACATCCTGAATCAGAAAAGGCTATGTCTAGACACGCTTTATGGAGTAAAGAAAAAACCGATGCTCTGACGAAAATGACACCACAATATAAGTGTTTCTGGCAAATGGCAACCGATCGTTACTTGGAGCTGATAGGATCGCCTATGGTTACCGTTGGACCAAACTTCGTGTTATTCAGTCGTGCCAAAGTCGCAACGGACGAAGCAACTACACGCGGGCCACTGCCCTTCGAACTCCCCAATGCAAGATGAATACAAATGGTAAAGATAATTGAGGTTGAATGTGAGTCCGGTGGGGGGAAGTCGTTGGAAACGAAAAAGTGCGAGTCATCAGCCCGGGTATCACAGCCGAGCATCAAGCAACAATGACTGGTCAACTCGAACCAATGGCCAATGGCTAATCTCACTTGTCTTTCAGATACGACCGGAACACAACACGCCAACATTATTTTTTTTATAAGAAGCAACCCTCGCCGCATGCCTTCCCGACGGCAGATGAGCTCAATTAGTGTGTTCGCGGCCTCCATACCGTTCTCAGACTTGGCGCAATCCTCAACAGTAAGCAAACCCGGAGCTCTAAATGTTGCTTTCACTCCCGAAACCAACACTTTACAAGGCTGCTGACTTACTCGAGTGGCTGAAGATGATTGGAGATCTCGAAACACGGCTGAAGCAAGACGACGATAAGAAGGAGGTCTAAGCTTTTGATGCGAAATTCGGGGGAGAAACACTAAAAACACAGCGTGAAGCTAAATGGGCCGATACGACTTAGCATTGCGCTTCCAACCGCCGCAATGCCTCTCTCTGCACCTTAGTTGCTTCGATTGACGCCATAATGTTTTCGCCCATTATTTGCATCGAATGAATAGCTTGCTGCAATGGTAAAAACGTGAATTTGAGTAACTTCTGCTCCGTTTTCGCATAGTTGTGTGGCGGATATTGCAAAGACGCAACAGAATAACAGTCCAGTGAGGGCTAGTGGCGGTTATACTAGTAGCAATGGCAGCATCCATGGTGGAAACGACGACGTGAACGATGACTAACATTGTCAGCAGGATATCGAGATTACTGACTCTGCCTCGGAGTCAGAGCTAGAGACCAACGGCAGTGACTATTATACTTAGTGCTGAGAGGGGTAAAAGGCACTGAAGCGGGCGCTGACCGGTCTTGGAAAGTAGCGTAGTCTCAATCAGAAAGATCAGAGATTATGTATAATTTTGTTGTTGAAATGGAGGTATAGGCATTTCCGTCTTTGTGTTGAATTTAAAGCGAAGTGTAAATTCAGCTACATCATAATAATTTGCGAGGACGATGCAACTTATAGCCCTGTCTATAACGGAATATCGCTAGAAAGATACCAGCACATAATAACGAATTGTATAAATAACTGACAGTCCCCAACAAAGTTGACTTTTACCTTTCAGTAAGAAAAACCGTATAACGATATCAGCCATGCCGATCGATGCGGTTGATAGCAGCCCGCCTACGTGGCAATCCGGCCTTCTCCGTCGCGAGGCATCAAAATCGGCGAACTTGTCTGGTGAATGCCGACCTCATAGCCAATTCTTAAAGGACGTAGCGTCTTTAGATGGTACGCGAAGTCCTTTGCCAGTATACCTTCTCCGGAAAATCAAGCCTACAAGCGTGGTAGATGTGCAGAACAAGTCGAATATGGAGGCTTCACAGCTAATTCGTGAGTCGATCAAGAATTCCGTATTGGAGTGGCTAGAGGCGACAAGGCAAGTTCGAAAATAGAAAGTCACTGCTCTATCATTGACTCTTCGCTTTTTGCCTACTCCATTCACTAATACCCATCTATCTACAGCAAAATAATACATTCTCATGACGACTACTACGATACTCCAAAAGGGCGTAAAGTGAACAAACTCGACGATCACGACAAAAGCAACGGCACTGTATCAATCTTGTATAGAGCATGTGAGGAGGTACAATGTGCAGACGCAAACCAAAACATTACTTTACCACCTGGATCTTGTGCTCCAAGTGGAACAGTAAAAACCGTCGAGCATTTCAGTCGATGGAGCTGGCAGACAATAGCAACTGATTGTAAGCAAGTCAATCTCCTGGGCGGCACTTATCAGGTAGGAGAAAGATTAAGCTACCGCGCTTATGTGGAAGTTTACTCCGGTGTCAACATATGGACCAAACAGAAGGTTTCCATTAAGACACAAACCATGTACCCAAAAGATGTGGGGGAAAAATACGATATCAGAAGGGATTATGAGGTGTGCAAAAGCCTTAAGGGGGTGGAGGGTATACCTACAGTCTATGGTCTGTACCCTTCTAGTCACCTTTGCAGTCATGTCGACAAAGGAGAGTGTTATTCCCTTGTTATGGAATGTTCCGACGAGACTCTGGATAACTACAGATACAAAAAACCAAAACTGCCACTTCGCTTTATTCTTCGCGTAACAGTGGATCTGATCAATTGCCTTGAGCGAGTTCACAATGAGGGATACGTGCATTCTGACATTTGCTCAGCGAATGTGATGATGAGCCGGGGCGAGACTGGCAAGACATATCTCGTTGACTTTGGAAGAGCAAGTAAAACCATGCACCCGGGAGCCGAGAGCGACATTTTCAAGCGGAAGACATCCTCGACAGATCAGACATACCATGTCTCTACCAGCTCTCTTGATACAGCGTCGTCTCGAAAGGACGATCTGCTCGCAGTGCTAATTATTGCATACGACTTGCTGCGCAATACATTTCCTGGCATTCCCAGTACAGAAAGTCGCTTAGAAAAGAAACTGAGCATGAGGAGCAAGGCTGAACTCATTGGACAACGCTTTCGGGATGATTGCCCAGAACTACAAAGTTGTTTACTAAAGATTGAGAGTCTCGAAAATGATCAAATACCAGATTATAAATTTCTGCGACAACAATTAACTTCGAGACTATCAGAGGAGCAGGGCAATGGTGGCAACGACGGCTGAGAAGCAAAAAGGGGGTTGGTATGTTATAGAGCGCTTATATTCGTCGAAACCGGTTGGAAGAAGCTTTATTCCAAGAAAAATCATTCACTAGCCGTTAATGGACGTTAACGGGCCTTGAATTGGCCATTTAGCGTAATGCTTTCATGCCGAGTACTGTTTATAGTACGAGCAAATTGACAGAGAGTGCACCATAAGTCCTTGCTAGAAGTTTATCGATAAACGTCATCTGAAGCTCCAGATTTAATAGTGAGGCATCGTAAATCTCATCATCGTCCACATAGCTTAGCTTTTCTTTATTAATGGAAAGATATCCCCGCCTCCGTCTGGATCTTGGGCCGCTCTCTTGATTGCCGTCACCATGGCAAACCATAAGATGAACAGGCTTCATCCAGATGTGAAAGTTGGTTGCATTATATGTGGAATCGAAGCAGTGTTCGAATGTTGTAAGTGCCGGAGTGCACTTTGCGGTGTCCACCGCTATTTTGCACCACCAAGGTATATTCGGTCTTTGTCCGCTTTTTTTTACGATTTGGACTAACAGGATGAAGTATTGAGAGTGAGATGCCTAAAGAATGCAACGAAGCGGAATATCAAGGGCGAATGGAGTTAGGCAGATATTCAACTTACGTGGCTTCTTGAATAAGGACGAACTATTGGCTGCCTTCGTAATGCAAACTCGATATGGTTTCTCCTTGGCTGTCTTCAGTGTCCTATAGTGCTAGAAGTATTATAGGAAAGGGCTCAATAGTATAGTAAGCTGCTTGCCTATATCACTGGGTCTCTCCGAGCTTCGACCTAAATGCTATCACAATCAATTTGTATACTTCTTACGCTCGTACTATCTCGGAGTCTGGGATATCGTCGTAATTGAGTGCCTATTTGTGCCCTGCCTGCTCGACCGCTGCTTTCCTCGGCTCTGCAGAGCGCGAAAAGGCTCGCAAGGCCACAATGAGCATCGAGGGTGAGGGCTAAAAGTTCATTTGCTAGAGCTTGTTCCTAGGGGCATCGAAGTCACTAGAGCTATAGGTTCAGGTTAGCATCGCCGCATCCATACACTGTCGTGTTGCCTTGGTTTTCAACTCCATGTACCCAGTCCCACTAGCTGTGCAATGTAAAAGGAACAGTGCCGAGCATGGAAAATACTCTAATCTAGACTTGGCCTTGTTGCCTCGTGCTCAAATATGCAACACTGCATCTACGCTAGACTCAGCCGGGCAAGCAGGCGGACAATAATGACTGGCGTCAATTACATGCTGCTAGCCATCGCCAGGAACACGTCTGCCCGATCTGTCAAAAGAAAATTGAATCTCCACATCCGAGCTGGCTGGGGTGTGGAAGGCAGTTGTGCTGAACTATATTAAAGCCTGTTCCCTGCGACAGGCGTGCACTGAAGGCGATGGACTTTCTTGTTCTTATATCTCTCTTCTCTTGATATTTCTCTTCATTCGCTTTCTGCCATCTGCTGCATTACCACCCAAATACGAGCTGGGGTCTGCCAACTAACTATGCCTTCGGTGGAAGGACATGCCTTGGTCAAGGTAGTGGCCGACTTCCTCGAAAAGCCATCGCTCGACAACCGCGAGTATCGGGTGGTTTGCCTTCCAAATGGCTTGGAGGTTCTTCTTGCCCATGATGCCCAAACGGATTGGTCCAGTGCCGCGCTCGATGTCAATGTTGGTAATTTCAGCGACGAAGAGGGCATGCCTGGGTTGGCCCACGCCGTCGAACATGTACGAGCCACTATATCAAGTCAGTCCCAAGGGGCTAACAATGCAATATCTTTTAATAGCTCTTGTTCATGGGAACCAAGAAATATCCCATAGAGAACGACTACGGCCATTTTCTGTCTTCCAATTCCGGTAGCTCCAATGCTTACACCGCGTCGACCTCAACAAATTTCTACTTCGATGTTGCCGCAAGGGCACCTAACGACGAGCCTCCGTCCGATACAAACCCATCTCCGTTACGTGAGGCACTTGATCGCTTTGCCCAGTTCTTCATTGAACCACTGTTCCTTTCTGACGCCCTCGACCGAGAGCTCAAGGCGGTTGATTCAGAGAACAAAAACAATCTCCAAAATGATGCCCGGCGCCTAAATCAGCTAGAGAAGTCTATGTCGAATCCCAAACATCCATACTGCCAATTTGGCACTGGCAGTTTTGAGGATCTCAAGACCATTCCAGAGGCGTCTGGCATTAACGTCCGCGACAAGTTCATCGAGTTCTACGGCAAACACTATTCGGCCAACAGAATGAAGCTCGTTGTTCTTGGTCGCGAGTCGCTTGACGATCTTCAAAAATGGGTCGTAGAATTCTTCTCGCCCATCATCAACAAGAACCTACCTATGAATCGTTGGACAACTGAAAGGCCGTTCCGTGAGAAGGAGCTAGGTATTCAGTGGTTTGCGAAACCTGTGATGGACTTTCGAGAACTGAAGCTTCAGTTCCCCTTCATCGATGAGGAAGAGCTCCATGGGTCGTGGCCCAGCCGATATCTGTCACATCTCATTGGCCACGAGGGGCCTGGCAGTATCATTGCGTACGCCAAGAGTAAAGGATGGGCTGAAAGCCTTTCTGCCGGTGCATACTCTATCTGCCCTGGCACTCCAGATTTGTTTAATGTTATAATATCCTTGACAGAAGAGGTAGGTCGAATAGTGCATCGCTTCACAGCAAAACATCAACTTCTCGACATTCAAGTTACTGACTGCTTTAAAGGGTTTAAAACAATACGAAGAGATTACTAAAATCTTCTTCCAATACGTTTCGCTACTTCAAGAGTCTCCCGCCACACAGTGGATTTTCGAAGAGCAAAAGGGTATGGACGACGTGAATTTCAAATTTAAGGAGAACAGGCAAGGCAGCGGCTTCACCAGCAACGCAGCTGCTACAATGCAGGAATCGTTGCCACGTGAGTGGCTGCTTAGCGGTAGCTGCCGACTCAGATCGTTCGGGAAGGAGCAAATCGAAACAGCCCTCGCCATCATTCGGCCAGACAGCCTTCGCCTTGGCATAGTATCACGCAATTTCCCAGGAGACTGGGACAAGAAAGAGAAATGGTACGGTACTGAATACAGAGTGGAGAGAATTCCACCACAGTTCATGAAGGGGCTGCAGGAAGCAATCTCCGTTACTCGTGGCCAGCGACTTCCCGAGCTTCATCTGCCACACAAAAACCGATTCATTCCCCAAAAGCTAGAAGTAGAAAAGAATGAGGTCAACGAACCGTCACTGGTTCCTCAAATTCTTCGCAATGACCAGCACGCTAGGACATGGTGGAAGAAAGATGATACCTTCTGTGTTCCCAAGGCAGACGTCATTGTAAGCCTCAAGAATCCCATCATTCAGGCCACTGCAGAAAACAGCATCAAGGCCCTCCTCTTCATTAAACTGGTTGAAGATGCCCTTGAAAAAGATTTTTACGATGCTAGACTGGCTGGATTGCACTACGCCGTCGCAGTTGACTCTCGTGGCCTACTCCTTGAAGTCAGTGGATACAACGATAAGCTTCCAGTGTTACTGGAATGTATAGCAGAGAATCTGCGAGATATCGAGATCAAAGATAACAGATTCGACATTATGCATGAAGATTTAACCCGAAGCTTCGATAATTGGCAGCTATTGCCGCCCCACCAGCAGGTTAGTAGTTACATGCGGTGGCTGAATACAGAGCGCGACTACTGTGTGGCAGAATTGACTGAGGCACTGCAAGGTGTCACAATCGATTTAGTTCGCCAATTTCGGCTGCAATTTATATCGCAGATGCACATTGAGGTCTATGTGCACGGAAATCTGTATAGAGGCGATGCTCTCAAAGTTACGGATCGGCTGGTAACGATTTTCGAAAATCGCGTGCCCACTCAAATACGGTCGTCTGTCTCTAGATCTTTGATTCTACCCCCGGGCTCCAATAATGTGTATAAAAAAATGCTGAAGGACCCAGCAAATTTCGACCACTGTGTTGAGACCTGGTTTTACATCGGGGATTATGAAAACCGAGAAATTCGAGTAAAGTCCTCCCTCATTGACCAAATGATAGCTGAACCAGCGTTTGATCAACTCAGGACAAAGGATCAACTTGGCTACATGGTCTTTGCACATACTCACAGCTTCGCCACCACTTGTGGCTTCCGATTCTTGATACAGAGCGAACGTACTCCTGATTACTTGGATAAGTGCATCGAGGCTTTCTTGCTTCGCTTCTACGGTATGCTCGAACAGATGGGTGACTCTGACTTTGAGCATCACAAACAATGTTTGATCAACAAGCTTTTGAAGAAACCAGAAGATCTGGGCGACGAAACGGCGAGACACTGGGCTCAGATCGGAAACGAGCGCTATGATTTTGAGTGTGGTGAGTATAGGTCTTCATTTTTGACATGATTGTCGCTAATGTTGAAAATCTCCAGCTCAACTTGGCGCAGCATTCGTAGAGCATTTGACGAAAGCTGAGATGAAACAATTTTACACCAAAAGTTTCTTGCCAACGTCACCTACTCGAGCTCGCATTTCGGTTCACCTATATGCTAGAGGTGCAGCCGAGCGTGCCTTGAAAGTTGCTGCAGCACTTGAAAAGGCTGGCTACGCCCATGTCCCCGAAGAGAAGCGATCTAGTCGGGAGCAAGTTGAGGAATACTTAGAGTCTAAACAGCTTCCAGCAAAAGACATAGCATCTATTATGTCTGAGTTATTAGAGATTGGCTTATTGCAAAAGAAACCTGCCAGCTCAATAGCCGAAGAGACCAACGGCACCTCGGCTATCGAGTCTGCAGTGGAAATCAAAGATGTTGCTCGGTACAAGGCCGGTCTCTCGGCAAGCTCAGGACCACGCGCAATTAAAGATGTGAGCGAGTTTGTGGAGACAGACTCGCAGCTCTGATAAGGCTGACTGCGATGGCTACGTAGAGTAGAACGGTTTCACCAGAACACACTTCAACAACAAACTGCGTAGTCGGGAACACGATGTAAGCCTCAAGTACATAACTACAGATGCGGTGCAGGCTTTTATCGATGAGGTGGAGTAAGTTACAGGCGCAGCGCGGCAGATATCAGATTTGAACCGGATTCCTAGCTCAGTACCAGAAATTGACCTATTTGAGCCACAAAGTCCCCTCGCACAAAAAATGAATCGACTGATCTTTAGACATCTTCCGTACCTACACTTGCACTCATGACGGTATCAATATAACAAGCATAGACCTTACGAGATGCAATATCGTTTTACACCTAAACAACATTCCGTGTTCGGACTTTCTCAGACTGTAGCAGCTCTAATCTAGAAGATATCGAATTGAGCTATACTGACACACAAGTACCGAATGGCGATAGAGACTTTGCACTAGAATATTTCTGCGAAATTCCCTTCCTGAACTTCAGTCGCAGCTCCAAAGTGCATTTCACTGCTTTGCCTCCAAGTTATAGAGAGGTAAATTTGTTCCTGGAAATAGTTATGGAAAAGCTATAGCGGAGACCTCATAGAAAGAAGATTTAAGGCTTTCAGGACGCTAATATAGTACTTGGACTATTATTTTATTTATATACATGAAATGCTTTATGACTAGACTGTTCCTTTTGAATATACATCGTGCAACATCCTAAACTGAACCAGGTTAGCCTGCTCGCCTTGGTTCAATCCAACATCGAACGAAGCTAATTTATTGAAAAAAAAGCAGTCACTCTTGCAGATCAGGTCTATCGACAGGTGTAAAGGTTTCGATCATTATCCTGCTGTCGCCGTCAAGATAACGATCGTAATGTTCTTCTACCATCAAGTCGATGGACTCGTTATGCTTTACCCCATGCGGCGGAGGCACAGCATTGAACACACACGTCCATGGGCTGTTAACTATACAACGAACTGCGAGCACCGCTCTATCAGTCGTAAATGCCTGCGACTCATACATATCAATTGGCTCTAGCTCATACGACACTTCGGCATTCGTAAGATTCCCACATCCATATAGTTGTAGACTCTTACTGCTGTGTATCCCTAGTTTAGCCATCTCTTGAAGTTCAGGTCTGTCAAAGTAGAGCATAATGTTCGATTCCTTGAGGTGTATCCCAGCTACGGGGTCACAATTAACTTCATCAAGAATGCTATACTCTTGAAAGATCAATAACTCATTCAGAGATTCTCGGTCAATGCGAAAGGTTTTTCCTTTATAGTGGAGAGCATCAAGCAGAATAAGCAGTAAACGTAGAGTGTGCTTGATCTCTTGACCATTGTATACGAATTCCAAATCCGAGCCAAGCAGTCCAAGATTCAATACCCCTTCATTCCCCTGTGTCTGTGAAAGTATTTTACAGATGTCGCTTCCTGTTTTTTCGTGATTCAATATCTTCCCCCAGACTCTACCGCAAGGTATTGACTTGGCCTTTTTTGGTGAGACGTGGAAGCCTACGCCTGCAAGAAGAGAAAGATAAGCCCTTCTAGGAGACAAGTGATCTAGTATCTGGTAACGAATTTCAGGTGGTAATTTTTCTATCAAAGTGCGGGCTGAGGCATTGCTTTCTACCATCTTCCATCTGCACAGGTAGTGAATGTTGTGAGAAGTTTTGCCGATTCTAGACCTACACTGCAGCTGGCAGTGATGCTGTCGAGAAAAGCCTCCTGCGTACCCTCAAGGTGGTTGAAACTAGAGCACTGCGACTGTATCCTCGGTCTCATCATTTATTGCAAAGATCACACAAGTCCAAACCATGCCGCAACTCTTTTGCCTGTTGTGCAGCCGAATTTGGCGCTTTGCGGCTCCCTAGCCGGTGCCTACCCTACAGGAGCTCGCAGCCAAGAAATGCTCACGTTGAGTGACGCCATTCTTGGCTGTTGGCTAACGCCATTCATAGCTAAAAGCATACTATATTGTTCTCTCCTTGGAGTGCAATGTTACAAATGGGAACCATTTTGTCGGTAGAGGGGCAAAGCTGAGAGGTTTACGCAATTTGAGCCGGCCTAATGGGTTAAGCGTCCCTTTCCATACAGCTTAAAATGCTATATCTCCCTGGCTGGCACAACTTGCTTCCCGTCGAATATATCCGCATTGCATCTGTTGCTTTTGCTCTTTCCTTTATTAATCATTGATATTTTACTGCAATGGCTGAGTGGGAAAATGGCCTCTTTGAAACCGACTGCAATACCTGCGTATGTACTCTCACCAATGTTGTTTCCGCTGACCACCACTAATTTGTCCAGCTCGGTTCATGGTTCTGTATTTGTTGTACTTTTGGTCGCGCCTCTGACCGCTTAAGAAACTTTCCCGATGATAACGCCGAGAACATTAGCTCCTGCAACACCTCTTGTTTCTCGATGTGCGGTGCCTCGTTTGCCCACCTCGGCTGGATCCCGTTGCTGCTGAAGCGCGGTAAGGTGAGACAGAAGTTTGGCATTGAGGGCAGTGGATGCACGGATTGCTTGGTGAGTGCAATTTCATAGTCTGTGAGCAGAGGACTGACAATACAGGTCTCCTACTTCTGCACCTGCTGCGCCGTTTCACAAATGAATCGCGAGATGAAACAGAGAGCCGAACTTGTGAAAAGGCAACAGCCAGAAAGTGGAAAGTATGTTCCGCAGCAGGGCATGGAGTACAAGGGAAAATAATTGCGAGATCAGTCTATGAAAAAATGTATATGATTGTCTGGAAAGCCCGATTTCCGGAGCCATGCCGCTAGATTGACAGTATTTGTTGCCCCAGAACCAGCCACGACGGCAGGCTGTAGCAATGTTCTAGCCATTCACGTCCGGACCAAGTAGCAACCGTCTCCAATACTTGTGCCCTGGACTGTCGCCAGGCGAAGTTGTTGGACCAGTACTAAGCTGAAGTCAAAACGTAGTTGGTGTCTGAAATTGGCAGGATTTTGGTGCTCTCCATGTTGCTTGCTCCGCTCCCATTACAACGGTTGACAGGCAGTGCTCAGCGCCCGGTGCAGCTCGTTACGCACTAAGCATGGCACTGACAGGGCATGTATGAAAGCGTGTCATACAAAAAAGAGACTGCGGGAGAACTCCCCATGAACTTGGCGGGGATTGAATTTGTGTATTTGAGCACGGGCATGTTGCTATCCTTGTAATCTGAGGCATGGTACCTCAGTGATTTAGGGCACCGTCGAGACAGCATGGCCGAGGGGGGCGATGCCGGCTCTCCTGGGCTACCGGCGCGCGCAGGACGTACGGCGGGGACCACACTCGTCACATCAGCTTCAGGCGGCCAGAACTAGGGCCAGCCACGCAGGGAAATTGCGGCCGCACCAGTGAAAGACAAGTCCCTACAACAAGTCGAGTACCAGTAGGAGCGCCAATTCGTTGACAGCAAATCGAAGCAAATCATCGCCCGGTAGAGTCGAGGTTGGAATTCATCATAATATGGTATGGTTTGGGAAAATACACGAGAGGGCTCGTAGCACAGCACGGAAAGGCTGAGGGGGGTTGTTTTGATGGTCTGGCACTATCACGGGCGTTGGTCATTCCTATATAGTAGGGCTAACAACTGCTGCATCTGTGAAATTAAAAGCCGTAATTATTTATTTATTTCGTAGACAATGTTAATGGCACACACCTGCTTCATACATAAGCTATGTATTACCATCGTTGAGGAACACGAAATGATGATTGCATTAGACTCACACTCGTCTAACAATGGCCCCTATCCAACGCCAAAGACTAGCCTTTTTTTTTTGTTATAGCCGATCGCGAACCAGATACTGAGTCTAATGCGACAATCACCTCTCCCATTGACTGGAACCTCCCGACCAGTAACCAAGCATAACGCTGCCCATGCGCATCCCCCGAACGTCCGGAAATCTTTGCTCGGTCCAAAGACGCCGCGCAGCCGTGTCACGATCGACGGCGTCAACCAGTTCTGAGAATGTTGGCTTGCCTGTAAGGATTTGGTAGATGGCACAGCCATATGCAAAGATGTCACTCTGCGTATCAACAGATAACCCCCGCCGATTATACCATTTATACGCCGCAGTTGATTCCTTTCGATCTATTCCACAACCCTCAAAGTCAATTATCTTTAACCTGGTTCCAACAATTACCATGTTTTCGCAGCCAATATCACCATGGACTATGTCGGTATCATGGATATAAAGCAACCCTTCTGCGATGTCTTTAATCCAGGCTTCTCGATTTTGTATCCAAATATCGGCCGCTTCGCTCAGTGAGAGTAGGGGCGTGCCGCGTTCGAGAATAACCGAATTTGGACTTGCGTCGCCAAAGTATCTAATGATGTTGGGGTGGGAGCCGAGTCGGTCTAAAGCCCTGCGCTCCTCGGCGCCTTGTTCGACATCGTAGTACTCCTTCAAGACCCGATTTTCGTCGATGGCGTACACAATTCCAGAAGTACCGTGTGAAAGAAACGTGAGGTTGTTGAAATCGATAGGCTGTTTCTCGTCACAAATTCCTCGCTTAGAGGTTGATGTCATGCTATGTTGTGGCAATTAGCCGCATCATAAGTTGCATCAACGCAACGAGGACCAGGTTTCGGACTATCGGCACACCGTTTATATAAGCGTTTGACAATTCTGTGCTGCGGAGTCCTCACGCAATCGTCATGTACAATATTCGCGGTCGTATATGTGCACATAATTTGATAAGTTGGATACTGAGGGTCGGTGATGGTTAGATCACAACGACTGGGAGGTCTCGTGGCGATGTAGCTTTGCACTGCTGTCTCTTCACGTGACTTATAGACATGGATTTCAATCGCGGCCCTATCGCGAAAGAAAAAAAATCTCTTGAGATGTAGATAGCTCTTATTGAGACGAGAGACGTAATTATAATTCTATTGTGTGACAAGTGAGGGAGAGAAGGGTCTGAGAGAAACAGGGATGAAGAGCTCTGTTGGGACTTCGCCGAGGGTATTTCGGTAAGTGGAGTCGTGGACTTGAGTAGAGGGATCGTGGGGAGGCAGGAGTGGTGTGAAGCGATGTTTTGGGGGTGTCGCTGCGAACTGTGTCCCATCAATATGAAGCAGGTAGGAGGATCCGGGTATTCTTAGCGCTCTTCTCAAGACAGTGGCCCAGATCCAAATCTATCTCAGAGAGGCATATCTACAGTACAGTACTGCAACAATGCAATAACAGTAACAGTAGTGCTCGGTCGAGGACGAGCAAGAATAAATCAGAAATTTTCTTTTCTGCATTGATGAGAGTGCCCTGTGCTGGTACTGCAACCTCGTCGTCGGGTATTTTGCCGTCTTTGGTGAAGGCGCAGACCATCGAAAGGTGATTGAGTTGGACAACGATCTAGGTGCTGCCTTGTCGACGGCAGTCTTTCCGCCCATGCAATGCTTGGGCAATACGTGAGCAAGACTACCAAACTAGGCATAGTTGCATCAACCCCCGGTTTTGGCACGGATAATTTACGCGTCGTTGGACGGCTGACGTGCAATCGACACTCTAACACAAACAACATCTGACTATCGCGACACAACAAACCATTCACATAGACAGATGTGTGGTGCGCATAGGCAACTTTGACATTCTTCACACCACATCGTCGCTGAACATTCCTACCCGCCAGACATGAAGCTGTCACTCAGCAATCTCCCAATCGGTCAGTAAAGCTCTCCTAAGGTGCTGTTTATTGCTCACAATCGCAGAATTGCATCTCATTATATGTCATATGCTGTGCAAGCACAATGGAGAGCGCGTTTCTATTTTTCGAAAACATGATGATGCGCATTACAGAGTTTGTGCCTGTAAAGCTAAACTTGCATCGACCGGACATCATGATTGTGCGCTGTGGACCTTGATGGAAACATCAAAGTACTTTCGAAGTATTGGACGACGGCATCATAACGATAGAATTCACCACTACGTTTGCGTATACCAGCTGGAGAGCTACATGGAAAGCACTTTTCGCTCTAATTCAGGCTCAGCTTGGCTGTCCGTGTTCTTCGACGCATATTCTCCGTATCGCTTCCCGGTACATTTGATGGACCAGTTATATCACAAACATCGTCATCGTCATCACTTTTACTTTCGCGGCGTTCCTTGGTCAGATGATGAGTATGAGCGGTGTGTGATCATCTACGGCCTACTTGAGCGACTTGTTTACAAATACAGCTCTCTTCACCACAACCCTCTCCACCACACAATCAAGAGACTGTTTGTCGATACTGTGGGCAACATTCAGCTGGACACTACGGATATCAAGTCGATGGATCCTAGCAAAATCGCAGCACTTCGCACACAGTTTCAGTCTTTGATCACGACCATCTGGGAAGCTGCACGGCTGAGGATTACTCAACGCCGGCCAAGGCAACGCTTTTTGTCCATGAAGACTCCAGCAGTATATATTCGCCTTCTCTCAACCTCTAACAAGCTAAGCTCACAGAGTTGTCGAAGTGCTGTCGAAAATCGTCACCACAACGCATGGCATAAAGGCGTTATGGCAAGCTACATCATGGCCATCGAGTACGACCAATACTCGGATATATTTGTGGTCATTCCAGGCGAGGCTTACCGCGACAATCCAGATACAATGCTGAGATACATTGATGAAACTGCTCTCCGATCAGATACAAACGCCGCCGTTTATCTACAAATCACCTCTAATGGCTCTGGCTGAGGACTGAGTTCCATATAAGCTATTACAGACACTGTATCAATTGTTAGTACATCGTGTGCAAATAGCCCATAGAGTTATACTCAAATCAATTTTTTTTTTCTTTCACTCGGAAAGAGCTTCCCAATGATCGGTCCTAGGCGCGACATCGACGGCGACTGTATTCAACCCCGTTTCTTCCATCGCATGCGCCCGGGAATCATTTTCCAGAAGTATGCGGATCATCTCTGGTTGATTCGTCGAAACGGCTTGATGTAGCGCCTTGTCATCATTTGATTTGGCTCCACGTTCGAGAAGCATACGAGTCGCTTTTGTACTCCATCGACAACGGGAGGCCAGCAAGAGTAAGTCGGAAGGATTTCTTCCTGCGTTGATTAGACAGTCTAGTACTGCAAACGCATCGTTTTGTAATTCATAAATGCACACACCGTTGCCAGGATCATGGCCGTCTTTGATGAAAGCTAGGCTTACAATGCAACAGTCAATTCGACAGGGAGAGTAATAAGCTTCTTGTAGAAGTTGGGACTAGCCCTTACTACCGACTTCAGCACTTCTGAATAGCCATGCTTTGCGGCCCACCAAAGTGCTTTGAGGTCGCGTTGGACGCCCAGAGTGTACAGTCTCGGCTCGAAATGGAGTCTGAAAGAGCGATTGACGCGGCAAATTTTGGCTAAGTCGGGTATGTCGGGTCTGTCGTCCAAACACTCCGCGATTCCGTTCAATATTTCGTTGGGGAATGAAGTAATATTGATTCGAGAGGGCATTTTGGTTCCAGCTTTGAGGAGTTTGTGAGAGTAAGATTAAGCTGCCTGGTGATTTTCTGGGCGGTAAACAAAGGCGTCGCAATGGTCCACCGTTTGCCAATAGGATGCGAGCGCGAAGCGCGCGGTAACATTTTATTCTGTGAAGCAATGTAAGCTATCTAAACAACAAGTCATAGTGCTGATTATATTTTTCTGCGCAAAAGTAGCTTCCGGTCCATTTCTGTCTAAGTTGAATCAAAGTACCTAACGGTACATGGAAGTTCGTATAAATCGTTAGCTTGTTAAGGTATATATAAGTACCGTGATGCGTCTGGATCGCCGAGACAGCGCGAAAGTTTCAGCACCCTACTTTAGAGACTTCTCTGAGTACATTATGGCGGCAAGGCACCAATACGAGCTGAATCTCGCCCCGACAAAACTGTAGTTATTTTGGTCCTAAGCCCAGCCACTGATCACCAGAAATTGAAGTGTCTGCTTTGTGTCTGTCTGTACTCTAACTAGGAGGGTGGACTAAGCCGCGCAACTATTTCTTTCGCTGTGATTCGGGTTTGAGGACTCTTGTCTAGCATGTCGTACACTGTTGCCTCCATTAAATCCTCTCTATTCAACTTATTGCGTTGTTCCCCGATCAGATCCAACCAATTTCTCATTGTTTTCCGGTCATTGCCTGGCTGGGCAGCATCAAATATGGACCAACGCTTGGGTATTGAATGTTTCGAGGAAAGCTTGCCCATGATGAGCAGCATAGTGATACCCAGGGCCCACACATCGCCAGGATTACCGCGCACAATGTCATCTAAATACTCTTACATGATCTAGCCTTTCGAGGACTTTTTTCTCTCTTTTCCAGGAGTTCACAAGGTTCTTGAGTCCCTTTCCAGAGCCTGAGTACCGTAAGACTTTGGCGACAATGTTGTCGGAGAGAATAGCGGAGTGTCTGCAAGCAAAAACTGCTGTTGCTTCTGTCTGGCCAACCATCGCAAGTCGAGATAGCTGGTAGTTGCTTCCGCTGCTGTCATTGTCTTTGTTACCAGGCGCAGATGGGCTGATCGAATATTCAGTCTCAATCCAAGCCGTCTCGCCAACATTGAGGTCAGTAAGCAAAACTTCGTCTTCTATAATAGAAGCTGACAATTGAGCACCCTTTGCAACCCCAGATGTCGTTTGATGTTGACCCGCGTTCTCGTCCCGCGGAATAGGGCTGAAAACGACTTCCGTTAAGTCTTCAATTCTTTTGAGCTTCTTGGCATCCGACGAAGCTACTTCGTCTGTAGCGCGTCGCTTCCCACGCTCTTTGCGGACCGAGACATGGAACTGGCGACGAACGAGCAGCAAGTCGCACATGTGGGATTTCTCTTCAATTGGCTTCCCAATACTAATTCCATATAGCCTCCAAAGCCCTGGCGCTATAGATGCGCCTTTGCCAACATCTACCTGGCTATGGTGTTGGGACAACATTTCGACGAGAATCATTCTCATTGATTTGCAGATGATGAAGCAATTATCGCTAGTTGGGTCATACAAAATCTGGCACGAGAATTTCGGCCCTTCTACTCTCCTGGGTCTTTCCTGGGCCGAGCTTTCTAGAGATAAAGGCATGCTGAACTCGAAGTCGACATCGTGTGTTCGTTGAAGAACTCCCACTACCCGCTTATCGTTGATTTTCTCGTCCAGCCGCACAATCTCAGAACTCATAGACCCTTGTGATAGCTCAAACGCAAGTGAGAAAACAATTCTAGCCCGGGGCATTTTCTGCAGCCTGAGAAGCTCAAATTCTTTGTTCATTCGCTCGACGCTGACTGAAGAATGGCTAGAAGGTCGGCGCGAGCGATGCTGTGATGATTTCGCCTCCTTATGCGTTTTTATCAAGAGCTGAGACTCGGGAAATGGCGCAGCTCTTGGTCGAAGTGTAGACCGATCGAGACCGTCCGCATACCGTTGATTGATTCGAGTAACTTCTTGCGGCTTTACGCCATGCTTGACATTTGGCAGGCTATCCCCAGCAGCCTTGCCAGCTCTTTGAGCAAGTTCACTGTCTGTGAGAGGAATGGTTGTGTCTCCGAATTGTTTCTGAGCGAAAGAGAGTTTTTCCTGATTTCTCCTGGCTCGCAGTTCGCTTGCTGTGAAGGGCACCGTTTCAACATCAGAGCTGGGCAAGCCACGCAAGCCACGCAAGTCACCATGTCCAGCCATGGTTGACGGCAGATTGGACGACATCGTGCTAGAACAATGATGTTTTTTTTTTTTGGATGTTCAAGTTCGATCAGACTGTATATGACATCCAGGCAAGACGAAAATGAAATGGATTGAAGGGGCCTCTGCACGATGGGCGCTGGTTCTGCACCTTTATTATAAGTCCTTGGGCTCAGAGGCCGTGAAGGTCGACGCCCCACTGTTTATGCGGCCAGTTCCAACGGCCACTCCAACATCGATTGGTTGTCGCACGCCGACTGCGACGAGCGTTCACGCTCCTCTTCCCTTCGCCATCATCATTGCCGCCGGACCCAACCCTTACCATTTCATAACCCCTTGTATGACCGTCGAGCGACCATTTCCTGCGACCAGGACACCATCCGCAGCTTCATCTTACTCCCATTCTCATAAAATGTCGCCCTTCGACCCCCCCGACACGGTCGAGGCAAGATACGGCGTTCCCTGGAGAGAAGTTGCGGAGGCGTCGCCAAAGCTGCTGCGCAACAAATACTGGTACAAATACAACACGATACAAATACCGCTGCTAGACCACCATGATTTTTTTTGCCAAACAATCGCAGCCGCACAGCATGCGCACGACTCCAAAATGTTGGAAGACCGGCTAGCTGAGCTTCACCAGAAACGCGTGCGAGAATTCGAAGAGGCATTTGTCAAGGTCAGAGACAGTGTTCCTAGCGAAGGGTCTCTCACAGACATGCTCCTGGCCTGGAAAGTGTCCCGTTGCGCTTCACTATCAAACTTGTTCGAAGTGGTTGCCAATAGATTCTGGCCGGAAGAAGACCAAGTGGAGCTCGACCGGGAAGCGAGGCGCAAGGACGAAGAAAGCGGCACTACTGTGGACATTGGAGGTGAAGAAGAAGACCCGTTCGGCCCAGGACAAACACAACCAAACGCATGGTGGGCCGAGTGCGATTACAAATATGACGACGACGAGGAAGAATGGATAGATTTGGGGTTATACGAGGGCCCCAAGGTGGTTGGCTGTGAGGATGTGTACGAACCACAGCCGGAGCCTAGAAAGCCATCGCAGCCCAACAAGCCGACAAACACAAACAAGCGCCTGAAAAGAAGACAACGGAAACGATCTGCTGCAGTCGAAAGTCAAAACTGTGATGTCCCTCACGAGCGCGATTCTTCACCGAAGCAACCGGCCTCGCATTCTTCTACATCACCCAGCGCAACCCACCAGAATCACCCTAAAGCATCACCAGATCTGAATGAGAGAGGTACTTGCACTGAAATGAAACCGAAAACAGCCTTGGACTCTCCGCCGAAACCAAAGCATGCAGTGCCCGTGCCCCCGACACCTGAAGCGTCGGACCCTGAGCTGCAATCGGCAAGCCAAAGCAGCAAGGACGAGTCGATAAGGGAAGGCTGCTCGCTCAATATAGAAGGCAGTGGCGGAAATGGTGAGACGGAGAAGGCGGCAGCGCATGAGGCAAATCCTTCGCCGCCATCAAACAAGCGGCAGCGAGCCGATACTGTTGATTCGAAATCTAAAAGACGAAGGACAGGCTAAGAAACCATGGGAAGCGTTAATTTCTTGGAGCATTTATGTTGTACTACAGCAAGCGATTGCATTTTTTGTTCTACCGTATAATGATGATATCCGCCGACGATCCGGCTCGCACTGCAACTCGTATCGCTTACCTAAGATCTTTTATGCTTCAGTTGCCTGCAGTAGTTTCGAATCAGTGTATGAAAATCCAACGCATGAGAGATCTTTGGAGCCCGTAAAAGAGCAAAATCCGCCGAGACGAAGTGCCCGCATAGCCGCCCTACAAAACCTCCGGGCTGAAAGAAGACACACAGGCTCAACATCAAGTACGTAGTTTATCAGATTTTTAGATAGTCTAAGATCAAGTATTTGTGGTAATGACTATCACTTCGAGTGAGTCTGATCCCTCTTACTTTAACATTCCAGCCTGCATAACATGTTGCTGTCGTTGCTTTGTGCAGAGCCACAGGTCCATTCGCGCCTCAGTGGCTCAGTGGTGCAGACCTGTCCTCCGATGAGCTGTCTTTTGGAACCCTGAGCGTCAGCCATACTTGCTGCAAAGATATGCCCTGCGCGTAGAAGTACAAAATGATAGGCTGAGCGCTGCTACTGGTGTTTCTTGAGGGGCAAATTGGATTGCATCAATGTGGGCGACGTTTGGCTAGTAACAGACAACGTTGCTACTAGGTATGCGACGGAGGTTGGGGTGGGTGAGCGTGACTGCGGGGGGCTCAGCTCTTCATTCCTCGCGTTGCCTCTGAGCCAATACAGTAGTACACCAGTGGTGGCTGCACCGATTTCTTGGCGCTAATACGTGCGACCCCATTGGCCAATTCGGATGCTACGCATCACTTTCCTAAGGCATTGAATGGCCTGCCGGTCAGGCCATTTCGCTGGTCCACTCGCAATAAGAGGCTTTTACATCACATATAAGCAAAGAACTTTACTATGCTCAAGGAAGGCAACGATTTACCACACGCTTAATTCTGCTGTCCCCTGGAAAGGCCGAGGAAATGCATCGGGTTTCTTGAGGTTCGGACCTCAGCCTCGATTGACTGCAGTTGGTGCGTGCTTGATTATTCAGCTACTAGTGCGGACTAAATTCTGGTGCCTCAGGCCCCATCTTGTCTACGCGACATGCTGTATTGCCTCTGGTGATCCAAGTCCAGCAACCTCTCCTTTATTGCAATCATGAGTTGCTTTTCAACGACAGCTCATCTTTATACAAAGCCATGGTCAATTCAAAGCTTTCTCAACAATACCCGACGGCTTTTTCATAGTGCAAAGGCAGAGTTGACAACCGTTGATGCGGCTGGAACTCCGATGAATCGCACGATCAAGATCTTCATCGGCGATCCAGGAGAGGCATATATTATTTTCGATAAAGACACTGGTTTTCACATAAGGCGCGAGATTTCCAAGCAAGTCGGAATGCCGCGATCTTTCGACGCCGCCAGATTTCCACTGGTGTTCAATCACGACACCAATTCCTTCACCAACGGTTCGCTCCTCTACATACAGACATAAGACTTCGGCCTAACATAGCCAGATGCATTGCCGTTCCCCCGAATTACTATCAATCAAGAGATGCCGCGCCAAACCCTTTCATGTCGAAGCCCAGCAACACTTTGGCTGTGGGGCGCGACGCACTCTATCACTCTTAATGGCTCTGCTGATGGTGAGACCTATTGACATTCTTTCATTTCTAAGTACTTACATGAGTTATTAGAGCAGTTTGTGCACTCGTCGTGGGAGAGCCATCGGAGATTACAAGGTGCTGCGTCACTTCTACGAGACACGATGCTTAGCAAACTCTTGCTAGCCTGCGCCGAGTGAACAGGTCCGCAGGACATGAAATATCACCACACGATGGCGCTGCTATTTTCTCCAAATCAGCCTAATAATGTACGGCAATGCAGAATATCTCTTGGTCCAACGAGATGCCCCGGGTTCACAATGCAAGTCCTTCGGGGTAAAATGGATCTTGGAATTGTTTCTCTAGCTATTGGTCTACTTGAATATCTCGCTAATTTAAGAACCAAGATGATTTGAGCCATGAGCGTTCCAGTTGCAATAAACAAATATTCAGTGTATTGACGCGCCAGGGATTACTCGAAGTCACAGCTTACTGAAACGTGGGCGACCCGATTTGATCACCCGAGTTACGCCCCAAGGAGAGCTTCTGCATTGATGCTGTCAGAGCATTATCGAAGAGCGCTTCCTCTTCTGGGCCCAGCATGCGAGATTCGCTCGCACCGGTGCTGCAAAGCTCTCCCTCCATCGGTTGCACTGTCCTGGTGGACAAGTTCATGTCGGAGACTGAGCCCTCGTGTGTGATCTCAATTGGTGATTGTGAGCAAGCTGGGGTCATCATACTTTCTTCTGGAGCAGCCTTTTGGGGCGAGGGTGCCAAGCTTCGAGCAGCCCTCTCGATTTCATCAGTATCTCTTAGCTGTGAGCTGCCAACCTGTTCGCAAAGCAGCCTGGGAGATGCTGTACGAACTGAAGGCTGCTTCAAAGAGCTTGCACCGAGCCCACTGCGGCGTGATCTTATCTGAGTAAAATATTAGATTTCTGATTATGGTCTTGCTTTGACAAGCACCAAACTTACAAGTTCAGTCAGATCAGGGAATGCCTGGCCATCTGGTAGATGATAAGACATGTTGAAGGAACCATCACCCGGATCTTGGTAGACGAAAAGAGTAAAAGTCTCAGCCTTCTCCCCGAGTCGTTGGTAATAGCCTTTCAGTTTTCTGATCAATTCTTTGGACCTTCTTATCTTCCAGTCTGTAAAGTTCTTCAAGGTCAACTCTTCAGGCTCATTTTGGTCGAGACTCATAGCGAAATCGAACGAAAATTTATCAAACTTAGAAACTTTGTAGGTGCTGTACAGTACAGTACCGGTACTGTAACGAAGCAGTGCTGATAAGATGCAATCATCCTCTCCTGTCGTTCTGTGAGCGGCGAAAGTAGCTCTTAAAAGGATGGCAGCATAGTACCTTTACCAGAGCCAAATATGGCTGCTTTGCGCCGGAAACGCCTGCTTTCTCAGAATAAAAAATAATATTAAAAGAAGTAATAAATAAATAAATAAATAAAGAGGTAATATAAAATAAATAGAATAAAATAAATGGAATAAAATAAATGGAATAATATAAATGGAATAATATAAATGGAATAAAATAAATGGAATAAAATAAATGGAATAATATAAATGGAATAAAATAAATGGAATAAAATAAATGGAATAATATAAATGGAATAAAATAAATGGAATAATATAAATGGAATAAAATAAATGGAATAAAATAAATGGAATAATATAAATGGAATAATATAAATGGAATAAAATAAATGGAATAAAATAAATGGAATAAAATAAATGGAATAAAATAAATGGAATAATATAAATGGAATAATATAAATGGAATAAAATAAATGGAATAATATAAATGGAATAATATAAATGGAATAAAATAAATGGAATAAAATAAATGGAATAATATAAATGGAATAATATAAATGGAATAAAATAAATGGAATAAAATAAATGGAATAAAATAAATGGAATAATATAAATGGAGTACCGGTAAAATAAATGGAATAATTGTAAAGAAGTATCTGACGCTAAAATTGGCTGCGTATGAACTACCCCCTCCCGCCGGGGTCGGCATGAACTTTACAACCACGACACTAGCGAAGAAAGGCGCTTAATTAAATCGCTCATATCAACGGTGCAGATCACCATCGGTTGCTTCCACCTTGAGCAGGTATAGGGCTGCCGATTTAGTAGCGCCTAGCCTAGCACAAGACTCCTAGCAATTTTCAACACTAGTAAGTAGCCCGTCGAATGAGAAAAAAAATAAGATCAGAGCTTCTCCATAGAATCATAGAATGCACTCGGGAGATTGTCCTGAGTGTCGCTGGAGACTTTAAAAATTCATGAACACATATGCTGTTAGTTAGCAGACACCAGGCTGAGCAGATTGAATTAAATTGGGTCTACTCTCTATTCTGGGCAGGATACGCACTAGGGTTGCCAACGGGCGCCAAATTCCAGCCACCATTTGTCAAAGCGCCTCATCCTTGTTGTCCCAGCAGAATACTGGCCCACGCTAACAAGCAACCACTGTGCAGTTGAGTCCAGACGGCGACTGGTATTGGTGTCGCCAATCCTGTGGTTAGCTGCACCTTCCAGTATAACTGGCATAAATACATGCGTCCAGAGTATCTTGCTGATTGCGGATTAACAGTTTCTGCACCAGCTATGCCTGGCTATTGAACGTCACACAACTAAGTGTGGAGGTCCGCGCAGCGCTCAGGTGAGGCAGGGAGAGGAGACAACATGTGGAGCTAGCAGACTGCAAGCTGCGGGTTCACGTCCTCTCTCCAGCGAGATTGCACTTCGCCGCTTAACGCTACGGTGGGGTGTTCTGTTGGTTGAGAAACATGCACTCGTGCTGAGGTGCTTTGCAAGGGCATGTACCTCATCGACAGCAGCGCAATGGCTTGCGGGGTGGCTGTCTGTTGTGCGCGTGCGCCCTCTTCTTGGAGTTCAAGCGGAGCAAGCAGCGCCACTGACGACGACCCTCGGTCCTCGACAGCGAGAGGCTTTCAATTCTCCGTCTTACTTTTGTTATTTTACTAAAGTTCTCGCAGAAAGCGGCCGCAAATCGCTTCAGAAGTCGGCGTGGGCGTGCACCAGTCCAGATGGCTTGGTGGGTATTGGCGGCGTCGCGGTCTGGCTGGTTTCCCCACCATACTCTTGGCCCTGGTAGGGGCGTGTAAGCTAGTCGACAGTGGCGCAAAATGGTGTAGGTCTTGACTGTGGATACTGGCCCGGGGGTGTTGTCGTCTCCTTAATCTTGGGGTCGAGCCTGGCAGTCGAGCAGTGAACGGACCTGGCGTATCTTTTGAAGGCTTGAGCCTTCACTCAGCAATAATTGCTAGACGAAGCAATGGATCGTGCCCTAATCGTTGACGCCGGAGTGACGGGCCTGACCTGTGCCGTTGCTCTTGCCCGACTGTATTATATGAACGTTACTGTGTTAGAGCGATCCGCGCGCATTTCCGACAAGGGCAACGGAATTCAGATCCCCTGTAACGCTACTCGTGTGCTGCAGCAGCTGGGTGTTCTGGAACATGTCCTGGAGCATGCAGGCGGACCGGCCACTGCTACAATCTCCTTGGATTACCGCAATGGAAATACTTTGCTATCGCGGGACGTCACAGCTTGCGCCGAGATATACAAAACCCCTTGGATGTAAGAGTCTTTTGTTCGCGAGAGGAACGACGTGCGCTGACTCGATCTTAGATTGATCCATCGTGGAGCGTATATTGGAGTCCTTTATCAAAAAGCCCTCAAGCTGGGTGTTAAATTCAGATTCGACTGTAGCGTCTCGCATGTGCATACCCAAGATCGACCGAAAGTTCAACTGGGAAACGAGGAGGTACTGTACTAGGAGCACATCTTATAGTGGCTTGCGATGGTGAGCTCAACTAAGGATATTAGTGACATCCACACTGACTGGCACAGGGCTACATTCCAAGATACGGAGCACCTTGTTTCCTTTGGCTACACCGACATCTACAGGCTTTACGGCGTATCGAGCCACCTACGACGCAAAAAATTGTGCTAGATATGCGAGGACAGAAGCCGGCCTTAGAGTCGACCAAACCAAGGCTAGATCTATCAGGAATGTCAAAATCGCCAAATGCGGCTCACATCTGTTGACCTTTATATTAGGCATTGTACCGGCACTGTGTCAGCAAATATTGTATGGCTAGTGCTCAACTTCCAGAAGCTTTTGTACCTTGATCAAAACAACTCATCATTCGAATACCTACTCCTCAATAATGGCGAATATTGCCGATTTTGGTCTATGTGGCAAATGCCAGTACCTTCGCATCAAAGTACCTCACGCTTCTCGAAGCAGAGTGCGTTGTTTCAAGTGGCTAGTTCAAGCTATGAATATCGAAATCAGATGGAGGAATGAAGATTGCCGGCGATGTCGTGACGGCCGCCGGCCGCTGACGCCGGTACTGGAGCATTATCATCACTTCTACATGCACCGAGAGGCTCCCGATTGTCGCTGCAGTTACCCCGAGGAACAACTTCCAGAGTATCCGGCGGAACTCTGGAATTGACTTTCGAGGATATATAGCTAAATTATGTAAAGACAATGTTATATCTCATATACAGTACAGGTGCTGGTATCGGTACGGGTACAGGCATACGTATGGGCCCCATCAAGTCATTCAAAACCTAGAGGCGAGGTGTGGAATTGTATATACCGCACGGCAGCGGTTCGCTAATTTTGATCAGACGCAAAGAAAGGAAACCGTTCCTTCGTAGAATTATAATATTGGAGTACGCCTGCATTTACCATAATATACATCTTCTATATTCAAGCTCTATCAGCCGAGAACGCATTCTGTTTGCCATGATTCTTTTTGTGTCCAGCTGCAAAGAAAATGATAGCTCCGAGCGGTGGTCTAGAAAACCATTCAAGGCAGTCTTCAGCGACTTTTCTCGACTGTGGAGATCCTCAATGCATTCGCTCAATTCGCGGTCGCCAACGAGATTTGCCGATAAAGCTGGTACATCCTCTTCGTCAATGATCAACAATTCTCCGTCGTCCACGTCAAAGTCTGGCGTTGAGCCCTTTGCGCCCTCCAGGGTATTTACATCCACACCTCGACTCTGCACTTCCGGAATGCCATCCTTGCCGCTCGGAAAGGTTGTAACACATGCGGGATTCTGAACGTCGATACAAGGCGATGAGCCTTCAGAACCACTGGTGTCACCATTGTCGCAGTCTCCAGCCTGAGACATGCCTGGTGATGGTGCGTCAGCTAGCTCCTGACTCTCCGCATCCGCAATCGACGACGCAGAGCAAACGCTGGCTTGATCAAACTCCAAGTCATGCGAGACTGGCGACTGCGAGCTTTCAAAGCTGTATACACTCCGTCTTCATCGAGTTGAGGTCCTGGTGTGGCGCTTTTGATTCGGTTTCTTGACACGGTTTCGTTTTCGTTGGCCGTACGGGAAAACACTGTGCACTTCAGGGTTGCTGACCTGGTGCCTCGATATTAGGACTATTAGGGTGCTTAAGATAATGTGACGAACTTACTACTTCGCTCCAATCCGGAAATGTCTGCCCTCTTCGCGACGAGACGATCGTGCGTCGGATCGTAGTAGGCAGCAAATACAAATATACCTGTCTTGTCTGCCAATTGCATGCCTTTTTTGACGAAGTTTCTCCCAGTTTTTCTGACACATTCGTTTTTTTGTTTTGTCATTCTTGCGACCATCCTTTCGCTGCGATTTAGCGGTCTAAATCTGATAATAGCGCACAAGATGGACAGTACGATACATATGTCCGGCCTAGGCGGCATCGAGACCGTACTCTGTGGCCGGCGTACTGCCATGGGTAGGCGACAGCGCCAAAAATGACTGCGGATATTTGTTCCCGCCCGCAGGTGACAAGGAGCGCCAACAACGGCTTTGCAAGAATACTGGGTTCCCTAAACCGTTCAAAATTTTTTTTTTTGGACAATTTCTTTTCTTGTGAGCTAAGCCTAGCAAGGAGAAAGAGGTGGATTGGTGGACGTCTTTCACACCCCAGGGTAGATGAGAGCGACGAATTTGGCGCATTATTAGGGTCCAGACTTTGGGCCCCTGGTTGAAAGTAGGGGAGTGTACAAGGGACACGATGACTGGGGGGACATGCAAGCCGCGCAGTGTTACGGCCAAGAGCGACGGCCATGTTGAGTGGCCCACTTACCTCGAAGGCGTCGTGGGTGGCGTTCGACCATAATGGCCGCCTGGACCAACTCCGAAGCGCCAGATTTGGCGCTTTCCCTGGGAGTGCATCTAGAGGGGCCGTTCCGACAATCTGGATGAGGCTTGCTTACATGGTCAGCCCGTCGACAGACAAGCCACGTCGGGGAGCCGGAGAGTGGTGGAGACGACAGGGGTGGTGAGAGGATGAACGACATGACGCCATTCCATTTAGGGTAAATGTTAAAGTAGACTTATACGCTAGACTAATTAGGTAGCTGATCAACAGTGCATTGATTGTGGAACCGATTCTTCCGCAAGACATTTGGCCGCTGGTCGAGTGTGGACGCTTTTCCCACTCCTCGGACCAACACTTGCATTACTATAGCTCCTCGCTCCCTGTAAAGTTCTTTAAGCATTCTCTAAGTCTTAGAACTGCGACCATCACGTCTTGTGCATTTCTTTTCGATTCTTTGATCCCTCTTTGGGACTCATCAACGACTGCCATGATGTCTTGAAAAACCGCTCCCAGGTGTTCAACCTCTTTCTGCACTTCTTCAAAAATACTTATTTTCTCATCAATTTCCTGTGTCACCTCCTCTATCTGTGTCTGTGTTCTGTCTAGCGCCAATTTGAAGTGCTCAAGTACCTGGGCTGGGACAGAATCGGACCTCTCCGACATTTTGCTGCAACGAATTGAATATATGCTTTAGTCCGCAAAAGCCGGGGTTATCATACAGTAACCTTCACTGGGCAGTACAGGTACCGTACCGGTAGCATGTTTATTATTTATCCGTCATAGCGGAACAGCAAGTTTTGGCGTCAATGGCACTGCCCCCCAGGGCAAGTCTCTTCCAACAGCTATCAATGCGTGACCTGGCGAGCCCAGTTTGGCGATGCTAGCTGAAACTTTGATTGCAACCTATCTAGCTTTTCAGGGGTGCAGGGGTGCAGGGGTGTGGTAAGTCCCCCTACTCAATGAGGGGCCATTGTTTCTCTCAATGGAAAAGACAGCGCCAGAAATAACCGAGTATATTAGCGCAAAGAGATCTGTACAGTACACTGCAGTCGAATTTAAGTCATCCGATGCGAAAAATTACAGCGATAGAGCATGATCTGGGAGGTACGTAGACTTCGGTCACAATACGTTGCTATTGTTGGAGAGACTATTATTATGTGCAAAAGTGGCTTCCGCTTTTAACAAACATGCATCTCTCTTGGACTGAGCCCACACAATAAAAATATCCACAAGTTCGCATGTGTCCAGTGGCGGCTGAAATAATTGTCTAGCCTGGCGTGTAAATTTTGTTCTTGGCCTTGGCCAACTTTAGTGCCTTGAGAAATAGTGTGTTTTGTAGCCTGAGCTATTAATATACTGTAAGACCCAAGCGGTTTCAGAATCAGTGAAAGGCAATGAGAGCCAACACAGATAGGCTCCTAATCCTGACCACGCCAGTCATAGCAACGTTAAAAGCTAAGGGGACGCCGCAAACGTCGCAAAAGCATTACTACAGTCACGCCGGATATAAGCTATACTAGGCATCAGGCTATTATCTCATGATTGTTGCTGCCTTGTATGATTAAAAACCTGTAGTCTAATGTCTGGCTGTACTTTGATTAGTCCATGATCTACTCCTGCGATTCTAACGTTGGCGGGGTTGTCGTATCTAAATCTGTGTTTTGCGTATCCCCCCTCTTTCTTCGTTGTTTTCTCTTTATGAATCGGCTTTAAATTTTGCGCAACTTGAGCTATGTCCGGCTTCGATAAGTCGAAAGCTGAGAGCTAGGCTACACGATTCTGCTGAAATGTTTCAGACAACATTATCAGATATACAAGATGCAATGATGGAGTTGAGGCGACGGTTGAATATTGATCCGGAATATCGGGTTCGCGAAGGCTATATTCTTTATAATACCGTACTTTAACCGCTAACAAGTCGCGTAGAATCAAGCAGCCAAATCGTCGACAATCAAGAGAGAATTTCGACGATTCGTATTTACTATTAGCCGGTCGACATATTCTGATCTTATGTTAGTCATACGCAATGGAATAGCCGACCTCCAGACTTTGACGGACCAAATTGTCAGCTTAGAGCCGCAGAGGCAAGGAATGGCACATACTCGGCTGCTTACACTCTTGCGTGAGCTGTCTGCTGGACTGCATCGCGCACTCGAGAATAGTCTCACATGCGCGTGTGCTCATACGTTGAAGTTGAAGCTGGCGGCGCGTCCTTCAGAGCTCATTTATACGGAAAGCGAGGCCGAAATGCTGGAAGAACTCGACCTGCATCTACTTCTTTCATCCCTGGAAATAGTAAACGATACAGCTGATCAATCCTCAAATTGTCAGAAATGGCGAGGATTACGGGTCCACGCTGTACCAACGAAGCTGAAGGACAACATTTTGATGCCAAGCAACCAATCAAAATCACGACTGCAGGCTTCACCGCAGGCTTCACCGCAGGCTTCACCGCAGTTCATTAACGTTATCGGCAAACGAGTTGTATTCCATAGTATGCCATCGTATACATCGACCACCTTATCAACAACGGTTCTCAGAGAGACATCAACAGCTAGTATAGCCAGCTCATTGCTTCCAGCATTATCGGCAAGGGCTTCGAGAGAGCCAAAGTGTATCGGTAATCTATGTGAAGAGATTGCCATTTCATGCGAGAAGACATCAAATGATTGTTACGGACTCATCTTGGATAGTAATTCGCAAGCCACTTGCCGATATATTGTCTACCCTGCTAATGTCGGCCAGCACATTGCTAGCAGCCGAATGATTTCTCTCCGGGATGTCTGGGATGGTGGCGAAACTATCCCATTTATGTCTTACAAGGACAGACTACAGTTGGCCGTTACCATATCCAGCAGCTTCTTACAACTTCACGACACACCGTGGCTACCTGGCAATCTCTCTGCCGATGGTATTATATTCTTAAAAGGCTGTGACTCTTATATCTATGAAAATGTCTTTATCTGGAAGGCAATGAGGGAAGAGCCTATGAGCTTAACGGAACCCGTATCTCTCTTTACAACAAGACGCAAACCTACGCTATTGTCACTTGGCTTTTTGCTTGTGGAGATATTCTTTGGCCGACCTCTCGGTGAGGAGATGGGGATCGGCTCAAGAGGACTAACACTGGAGAGAAAATTCCGGGAAGCACAGGGACAGCTTTCGAGGCTACGGTTCGAGAGTTTGAATTATTTTAGTGCCGTGAGCCGGTGCCTGGATGGAGAGTTGCACACGGCAGCATGCGACGGGATGAAGCTGAGAAAAAATGTATACTCGGGCGAAGTGGCGTTGCTGAAAGAAGACTTGAAGGCCCTATCGTAACCGTTCTGTAACACTTTTAGTGGCGCGGTCGGTTTCGGATTAAGAGCATTGGATGTACAGTACAGAGCTACAAAACTTGGTTGGAACTCTTTCGACCAAGGAGATTAAATGTACGATGTGCGAATAGGTGGGGTTCCTATGGTTCCTACACTGTGTGGATTCACTCAAAGATACCTACTTGCTAAAAGCGGAAGCCATTTGTGCACAAAGTATTAGATAATAAGTGTCGTATATGTAGCATAATACCTACAACCAAGGTATGTACCGGTACTACAGCCATTCTTCCCTTTCTTGATCAATTTCTGGGCCCAACTCTTGGCCCATCTCTTGGCCCATCTCTTGGCCCATCTCTTGATTCAACTGTGCCATTGCTTTGCTAAACTCATCGACCACTTTTCCACAAGATTCACCTAGCTCTTGAAACCTCGACAAATGAGGTTCTATCGTGAATAATCGACATTTGTAGTGATCAATTTCTTGCAGTAATGCCCCGTTCACGAAAGAGAGATCTTCGATACGCTGAGAGGGAGTACAGGGCAACTTTCCAGCCGCTAGGGCCCTCGGAGTTTGTGTCAATGCAGCAGTAATTGAGCCGAGTGAGCCGACTATCATGTCGTCATCTGTTGGTTCGGACGGTCGATTGCTAAGAGACATCCGTAAGGCGTTCAATGTTCGCCTACCCCATTTCCCTTTCATATCTCTTTGCAGCATTTCAACGGTCTCTGAAAAAGTGTTGGAGCGGATTAGGGACTGGATAGAATGAAGAAAAGTCACTCGATTTAAGTCCTTTAACTAAGTTTGCCTTAAGCTATTTATGGAGGAAGCCCGAGTCTTCAGTCCTCGCACTCTTCGCAGTGCTCCATTTCGTCTCTCCCGCTCAGAGTGACCCTCCCCTGTGTCGCCTCGGGCTGCCCCTCTTGTACGTCCTCAAGCCCCTGCTGCGCGAAACCTGTTGCGGGGAAGTCGCTATAAGGAGTCTGTACGTTGGAGTAGACAAGTTGTGGCGGATTGCCTAGCTTTCGTGGACGCATCTGCTCGTGATCATTGATCACTCGCCTCTGTGCGTCGATGACTTGCTGAAACAGCCGGGATTTCCTCATCTCATCGCTCTTCTCTTTATCATATTGTATTGCGATCGCCCTCAATTGATTAATTTCGGAACGAAGGCTTTGGTTTTCTATGAAGAGAGCGTCTGCCTCTGTCTTTTTTTGGTGATACAAGAAGTCCTTGTTGGCCAGCGCTGCATCACAGATGTGGAGCACCTGGGCGGAGGTAATAGGCTCTGCGAAGCTCGACATTTCTGCTCTGCCGAATTCAGTATGTGGACATATGTACAGTGTAGTGCAATGTTTTATACTGGATAGTGCTCGGTACGGCGTGGTGTGCAGTCAGGTGGCGTGCGCCGATTTTGGCTCTGACGTCGCTGTTGTTAAACCGGCAATTTAAGAGCGTGCATTGGCGCTTTTCCTGCTGGGGTCTATCGTAGCGACAAATTTTGCTCCAACTATAAGACAGAATCAGGCCCGCCAGTATTCTCCTCTCGCTGAAACATTAGTACCGGTACTGTACCTACAACATCGTACCGCAATCTCCTTTGCGTTGTACTGAAGAATGAGGAACACTCACCCTTCTTTCGAAGAGGATGTGTCTGATACCTTTATCGACCAAAATCAGCAGTCATTTCCTCATCAGTTACCCACTATGCAGCAACCCACACAGGCTTCTGCAAGTCGCCAGCCCGCCCAGAGGCCCAGTGGTAATTTTACCAACACTCACACCCAACGTCAGAACAACCGTCAGAACACCCGTCAACCCAACCGTCAGCCCAACCGTCAGACTAATGCCCAGAACGGTTTCCAAGCATTTGAGAGTTTGGAGCAGAATGCGGAGCAAATCCTCTCGCAGCCTAGCCAAACCAGCGGCCAGTTACCAGAGAGTCAAGGACAGTCAGCTGCGACCACCAATACTCGCATTTTAGAAGACATACTCGATGGCATCAGAGTTATGTAAGTTTTATTCCTTCTTATACAGTAACATTGTCTCTCGTGGGACTAACAGAATGAAGGTGCGACTCCATGTCATCGTTCGTTGCACTAGCGGGAGACAATTTCAAGCAACAGCAGGAAGAGCGCAATTTGTTAATGCAGCAACTTAAATATTCGAGACATACGCTAAAGCAAGCTCATCACGTTTTGGAGTGGACGCAGACATTCATGAAAGTCAAGATGCTCGATGAGTAAGTATATTCAATTTATCCTACGGATTTGGCTCCGCACTGCATTATATCACCCGAGAAAGCTGACTGGTCTCTTTGTAAAATATAGTGCAGATGAACAGAGGGACAGGCGATTGGCAGATGGAGAGTTTGGGGGTATTGCAAACACCAACGCTAGAATCAGCTCCAACACTCAGAATGCCCATTCACCACCAGGTGTGGGACGAATAGGGTCGGCCAGTGGCCCAGCCACAAATGGCTTCAACCCCAACATGAACCACCAAGGTAGCTTCAACGGCGGTGTGCCTTTCATGGGTCACATGGGTGAGGGTTTCAATGACGATGATATATAATAGGGACATAGTGATATCTGATATGTACTGTAATCTCAATCTTCATTCAGTTGTGCCTTATTGTGTTTACTTGTGCTCACGCTCTAAGATATGGAAGGGCCAAAGCTGACCTGCAATGTGGTTTTGCACTGCAACAGACATCCACACTATGACTACCGCCCGACGGATACGAGAAGCTTTTACCAAGAAGATGAGTCTGCTTGGATCGCAGTTCACCATGACCCTTTGTACCGACAACTTGTTGTGATTCAGCAGATCAAACCCACAAGCCTCACATATTTGACTTGCCTTGCAAAGATAGCATTGCCAAATGTGGCCCGTGTCGTCGCAATGTATCACGACGGCGAATCTCTCTTTTCAGTGACGGAGTACATCGAACTTGGTATTGCCGATCTTTTGCCCCTGGCCGAGAACGAAATTGCCGACCTTTTCATGCAAGTTAGTTTTTCCCCGCCTTAGCACCGAGTAACCCAAACACTTACAATGTATCCAGATCTTGAAGGCTCTGCAGGGTCTGGCATTCATGTCAATTGGATTTCGTATCAGCACCATCCGTATTACGTCAACGGGTGAAGTGAAGCTATGTAAGGCTCAGATTCACTGTGGTTAAGCTTTGTCCAACTGACCAAATTAGTCTTAGATTGGAACTATGAGCCTACCTGTGATCAAACATTTATCCAGGCAGGTGTTCCGTACCTCGCGCTATTTTTATGGCGCATTTTTGACTCGCTCAGCGTTAGAGCCTGCAGTTTCCGTGCTTTGGAATTTCGCGAGATCCTAAAGGCCGGCCATTTGCCAGACCTGTCCGTAAGTGAGTGATCCACAAAAGGCTTACTTTGGCTAATGACCAGCTAGCATCCTTTTTTAAGAACACGACTCTCGCTCCGAGCGCCTGCTGCGTTCGCAGTGAAGAACAGGCTCGCTGTTGGTAGGCAAAGGTCGACCATTGGTGTGCTAGGAGCGCCGCTGTGAGTGGCGGAACACTAGTACACAAGAGAGGGTTCCAGCTATATTTGTACGTAGGGGCTGGGCGCTTTTTCGTATTACAAAGCATGTACAACTTTTGTCTTTAACTCTTGCTCCAACTTAGGATATCTATTGTATAGCTTTCTAGAAGTGCTAGAGTTTTCGATATATATAGCCAAGAACAAACTCGAATGGCATGTATTCCAACGTATTCAGAGCAAACCCGCCTTAACCAAGGCACCACGCTGTTATTTCCAAATTAGGTCACGCCATGTCCAGAAGCGGGCGGATAAAACAGGGCGTTCCAGGTGACCCACTAGGAGAACGGACGCTGTGACCTGTCACAACACTTGCATATTGTCGACAGGGTACTGCTAGCCAGGGCCGTGAATACCCAGAGAGTTCAGAGACGTAATCGGTCTCGAGATGTTTCTGCCGTCGAATTGCCTCATCGACGGCCGCGTAGTTTCAATACGATTGTAATGCCTCCAGGCTTGACCTCTATTCGACATTGGGTCGCTCAAAGCAAGTCGGCGACGTTTGGTCTTCCTGCGGATCGCACAAAAGATAGCGACTCCGATTGCGCCGCTCAAGCTCGCGCCACCAACGATCATACCCACAGTTGCAGCTTTGTTCACTCCGACTCCCCCACTAGCTTTAGCCGCTTTTGTGGTCGGGTGACAGCCGGGCCCCTCGCAACCAGTGGCAGGAAATTCTCTGACGGAAATGCCGGGGTCAATGAGGGCTGCCAAATTTCGACTTAGCTCATCACCTTGCTGGTAAAGAGCGGAATTCGGAACTTGTATCTCCAGCAGCAATTTCCCCGCAACAGCCTCCGGGCAGGCTAACATGGCCAGTGTTTTGACGAACGAGTGGGCCTCTGCCGCGTGGTAGGGCAAAAGCTTGACGATAGTGACTTGTTCAGAATGAGTCTTCAAGAGCGTTCTCGGCAAAAGCTCGAATACCTGCGAAGCAGCTCGACGATTCTTGACAATGAAAGCGTAGTTCAGCGGGAACTGGAAGCCAACGTACAGGATGGCCAGGTTTGGGGCTTGGACAGCGTGTGTCGTATCAGGCAGGATCTCTGTCGGCACTCCTCTTGGAAGTCCCGTCTCAGTGGCAGTTTCCGCCGATAAGAGTGTTACTGAGTCTGTTAATAGTGATTTCGCTGCCCTAGTAGTGGTAGAAGCGGCCTGACTTGCAACGGACTGCCGCCCAGTGGTAAGAAACGAGTATCGGCTGTTTGTCAAAGATGGCTGAGTTACCAGCTGACTGTTCTTTTGCGCCGTGATAGACTCTCGCTGTGAAGAGTTGTGTGGGTTACTGGTAGCTGGTGTAGCTGACAGGAATTCAGACTGGTCTATACTGTTTGTAGCTGCTATAGTCGGAGTCTGAAATGCGCTAGGTGAAGTGAAGGAAGTGCTAGTTATTCCTACAACCGTTGCAGTGCCGCTCAACATATCTGTTTCCTCGGTCGAGATCAGCGCTGTGGTCGAGAAATAAGTAGACACTGTATTTTCAAGCATAGCCGACGGCGAAGAAGAGCTTAGAAACATTGTGTCCGTTGCCTCAGAGGAACCTGTGCTCGGCAATGCACTCGGCGGCTGCTCATCCGAGAACGAGCTAATCACACTTGGCAATGTTATAGGAAGTAGAAAGCTCGGTTTCGAGCCTGCAAAAGTGGCCGAAACAGCAGGAGAGGTCGTTGGCGTGGAGTATAGGGTTTCAGAGGGACCTACGGTGGTCTGCTTGTTTGTTGTTGGTCTATCCGAGAACGACGTGATCAGACCGGACATTGTTATCTCAGGAAAGGTGGTTGTATGTAAGTGGGTTGTAATATACTCAGTCGTTACAACAATCCATTGCGTGGACGTAGTTGTGGTCGCTGAGTCGTCTTTGCTGGAAGGCGTTAAGGTTTGAGAAGTAACATTTCGGTACGGGTACTTCAACTGCGGACGAACTTGGGCTTTCAGTTCAATTGCTAGGCACACTGAAATCAAATACATCCAGATCCACATCACTGATTTATGCATAGTCGTATATGCGCTGCACGCAACTTGCAGGCGCTTTATGGTAAGTGGATTGTGAAGATAAATTTACGTAGTGAAGAACCCAACGATGCGAAGAGTAAAGAACAGATGCCCGGAACTTGCTTGAATTATGGCCCTTTGGAATACAGTTTATTTAAGTTCTTCACATCTATCAGCCAATTCTAGATCCAAGCGACCGATAGCGGGCTAGAGCACCGTCATGCGCTGAAAATGGAGCGATACATGGTCTGCACTCACGGTTGCCAGATTAGCCGATTCTCCGCCTTCCGAAGAAGGACTGTAAAGCATCGACCTATACAGAGACTCAAGCTCAACATGCCGGTTGTCAGTCTCCAATATCTTCCCTAGTTTGTCGCAAGCCACGAGTGTGACAGAATGACGAGCCCCCAAGCTTTCCCTGAATCCTTCAAAGGTGCGATTGTAAAGCGACTCAGACTCGCGGGAATAGCCCTGGAGACTAAGCAGATTCGCCAAATTGAAAGTAGCAATCAAAATAAAAATATGATTCGCGGGAAGGAGAGACTCGAAACCTATTACTGCTTCCCTAAACAAGTTTTCTGCAACAGATAGCTTCTCTTCCGTCAGATAAACCGTAGCGAGACAGTTCACCGCAATCGAGGTCCAGCATTTATCAACTAGCTCAAATCCATCAATCGCTCTCTGAAACATTATCCTAGCATTGTCGAATCTTCCTTGATCACGGTATATCACCCCCAAATCCACCGTTGAGTGAAGTGTGTACTCGTGATTGCTGCCAAATGCTGCTTCGCAGCCTCCAAGTGCTAAAAGGCACGATCTCTCGGCTTCACGGAGCTTACCAGTCATGAAAAAAAGCTCCGTCAGTCGCTTGAAAGCTTGGATAGTCTTTTCATGCGATGTTCCTAGCTGTTTTTCAAGTCCATAGGCAGCCCATCCCAGTGTCTGCGCCGCCTGTCGATGTTTTCCCTGGTCTTTTAGGGCGGCGGCCAAATTCAAAGCTGTTGTTATCGTGGATATATGCTCTTTTCCCCAGGCGGTAATTGCTCCTTGTAGTGCCTGTTGATATGCCTTCTCTGCTTGTTTATGCTGACCTTGTAATGTGTAAATGACACCGAGTTCATTGACGACGCACAACACAACAGCCAGTTTCTGAGAGTAACCATCCTCGAACGCCTCCAAACAGGTCTGATAGAGGTCGACCGCCTCTTGAAGCATATCATGACGACGGAGAAATGTACCCATTTTGAATACGGCAGAAAGATAAGCCTTACTCTTAGCCCCAAATGTCTTTTCGAATGAAAGCAGTACGTCGGCATAGGTCTCCTTTGCAACTTGGAGCTTACCATCAGCCACCAGCAGTCGCGCGAAATCGTCGAGCATTGTCAAAACTAAAGAATACTCAAACTTATTGCTAGTTTGGAGAGAAATGAAAACGTCTTCATAGATCTTAACAGCATCGTTTGTTCTACCTTGCTTCTTGTAGAGATAAGCCAGTCTCAAGGCGAACTCAGCGGCTGATCTTATTGTAGATTGACCCATTCGTGGTTCATGTAAGAGCTAGGTAAGGAATTTTGGATTCACAGCGATTTCTCATTTATTTTATTTCTCTAGCATACAGCTAGTATCAGCGCTTAACTCTGGATCGTCGATGATCGCGGGTTTCCGGGCCAAAACTGGCGCTTTTGCAGCAGTTGGTGAGAACCTGATGATGGCGCGACAACATGGACATTGAATAGGTCTCTGTTGGTCCGAATGTGAGCAGATGAAATCACTCCAACAACTTTGACAGATTGCATGTCCTAGAAGCTTTAGTTTCTTGCGGTTGTCTAGTGAATAGAGCAGTCCTTAGACCTACCACAAGTAGTATATAAAAGATCATTAGGCCTTTCGCAGATAGGGTAATATTGCCACTTGTATTGCTTCACGCACAATTGCTTCACCATGTTAATGGTACTCTGGGAAAGTCTCCCCGAAATTGATAATTAACCATGTTTTCAAAGAGCTCCAATTCAATAACGCGCTTGTTTTGTTCTTCGCACACAGTGCATTTTGTAAATCGTGGTTCTTCAAATCCTGCAAGACCACGACGCACTCATCACAAAAGAGCTCTTTATTTAATATTTATGCGCGCGCCTGGGACTTTGGTGCAACACCCACCAAGTTGTGTATCCTGAGTTTTTGTCCATCGGACAGAACGGCGTCACAGGAGAAGCATAAGTGGACAAGCTCATAAAGTTCGGTAACAGCATCCCAGCCAATCGCACATGCACTTAACATGATTGTGTTAGAGTCAAACTCGGAAGTAAGGATACATTACAGAGATTTGCGCTTCACGGAGGGACATCATGCGGAGCGTCTCTGTTTCCGCTGAAATTCGTTGAGTAATTTTCTCGTCTACGTTGCCAAAGAAAGAAGAGGCACACTGAGGCGAGACCACAAATAATGGAAGATAGCACTATTGCAGGCAGCTTGAATGAAACATTTTGTACGAGCTGTCCTACTTCCCCTGCGATTTTGATAGCCTTGGGTGTCTGCAACGCTCCATAAGCAGCCGGACAAAGCAGATAGCCTGCAAGCAATGCCCACGCACTTACTGAAGCACATACGTTCCACATGATATGGGCTCCGTGTGCCTCAAGAATCATCGTGTTGTAGACATCTTTAGCCGTACCTTCAAAACCTTGCATTGCTAAAAGTGGTTGGGGTCGAACGTCTGAGAGTGTTGGGCAAGACTTCTTTATGGTTTATACTTTCGGCCCTTGCCTCCAAAAACAGAGCTCGCTTTCCCTTCAAGAATATAAGCAACAAAAAGCATCGACTTGCCCACTCCTCTTTGCCGCGTTAGTAAAGCTCAAAAATCAAATATTTGTTAGCCTTCCTTTCCCAGTCCACATGTATGAAAGGAGACGAGATTCAGCTGCTTTCCATTCGGCGCCGTTTGAATTGGATGGACTTTTGCGCCGGTTGTCTCTAGAGGCTAAGGAACATCGTGCGAATACTGTGGATGAGCTTATGCACGAAAATCACATTCTAGAAAAAAAGCTCGTAATTCTAAGAGAGGCTTGGGAACGGTGCTGCGATTTGATCTATCTGATAAAGCATATTGCATGCAGTCTAACCTTGCTGTGCAATCAGATACTGGAAGAGATAGCACAACTCAGGTATGAGTGGTTTGCCAAATGTACAGCTTCATAGAGGAATAGGATTGAAATGGTGCTCAGCTATTCTTTCTCCCTGGTAGAATTTTGTCTCATTCTACCGGCCAACATAAAGCGCAGATCGCTTAAGGCAAGCATGATGTAGTCAACTATCTCCAAGTAGTCTTGATTGTTTCTCTGTCCCTCTGACCCTTCGCTTTCGTTTCCAGTGTCATCCACGATAAAGTCTGCAAGACTACCAACACTCTCATTTGTTTCTGAGCTTGAATTGCTCGAGCTTTTTAAGTCAGTTTGATGAATCTGAAGCTGTTGCTACACTTACCGTAAAGACTGTCATCGGTGGGCATGGTTTCTGCTGGTACAATATTCTCGAGCTGACACTTGTCAGTGGTCTTTTGTTTTTTTTGATATCTCTCCGTCAACCCCGTCTGAGCAAGAGCGCCAATCATCCGAGCGTGACATGAAGTCAGAGAAATCGGGTTGAAGTTGCTAAGAGTGATGTAATGTTGGGAGAGTTACTTTTGTATTGGCGATATACTGGGACTTAGTTTTACATAATACAGCGAAACGCAATTTTCTGTTCTCTTGACCTGGGTCATGATTGTAAATATTTACACTCTATTTGGAACAGTTTTGGTTAATTTGGTGAGGCGTCCGTTATTTGTGAAACGTGATAGGCTATGAGCGGCCATGTAATTGCAGGTAGATGCACGAAATTCGCAGGTGGCAGCTCTTCAACAGTTTCGCTAGGCGCCCGCATCCAGTACCCTCAAATTGATATTGGGCAAAGAATATTTATGTTTCCGCCCCTAACAGACGTTAATCAAAGACGAAACTTATTTCTAATCACCCTAGCCGTCGACTGGACTCTATGAGCTCCTTGCTATCAATATGCTCTGTAGGTACAATGAAATTCCTGACGCTTTGCTCATTAATCATGTAGACGCAATCTGCAGGGAGCACAAAATAAAGTCGCTCTTCTCCCTGTGCTACATACGCTAAGCCGCCAAACTGTACATGCAACTGGCGCATCTTGTCCTGCTGTGCTTCTCGGTCCTTGGAGGTGAATGAGCTAATAATCTTCCAGTCACCCGTGGGTAACAGCTGCCTTACGAATATTTGGTCGCTTAGATGCACCTCGCCTTCATTCTCTCTATCGACAAGAACTTCTATGTCTGGCACGCTGTCGTTGTCTGAATCGGGTCGTTCTGCTAGGAGGAGTTGTTGACCCATGCAATCATCACCATCGTAGGGGCTTTCTTCTCTAGAACACTCGCTGTAAGAAGATCCAACAACTTGGTCTTGTTGACTTCGACAAGCATCGTCATCATAGAAGCTACCTTCTCTGAAATGTTCGCTGATAGGAGATCCAAAACCTGTTCTTGGCCTTTGTATCGGTGGTGGTGGGAGACTCTGGAACCACAAGATGCAAATAGATTTTAATTGAAAAAAGGAGGTAACTGTTTCTCCACGTGGAGATTCTTCAAAATCGAAGTTGTTGGCTTCGTCCAGGTATCTCCGATCTTTTTCGTAAGAAGCGAGGTTGGGGAAGCCAGACAAACAGGGAGGTGCCCCTCGGCCCACGAGGTTGGGCCTTTCCAGTGAGGTAGCACATACTTGTTCCGCTCGCTGGCAAGCCTCAAGCATACTGTCCATCACTGACGAGATGTCCGACTCTTGGTGATTGAAGTATTCTGGAGGTCTCAGGCTGAATAAACAGTTTACGGCCACCGTTTTTTCGGGAACCGTGTTGACCAAACACTCTATTTTTGCCGATTTGAAACCTAAGTCAGCCGCGAGAACAGCAAACAAGTAGATTTTTCGCTCATCTACATAGCATTCCGATCTATTTGCGAGCATTTGAGAGCTATCTTTGCTCGGCGGTGGCCTCATCTGCCTCCAATTTTGCACGACGTACAGCCAGAGGCGGAAGTATGCCATGTCTTGCCCTGCAGCAGCTCCATGGAAAATGTTAACGAGGCTGCACCTTATAGATACATTTGGCTTTTTACTAATAATGTGTTTGAAGCAATACTTGCACTGCTCTAATAGTTTGAAGTCTTCAAAAAATGTGGTTAGTGACGGTATCAAAGTGTTGATGCTGTTCAGACGCTGCAGAAGGTTTGTCCTCCACTCGTCACTCGAGTGAGGGAAAATTTCTCGTTTTTTTATCATTTCTTCGATTTGCTTAGAATCTCTTTCAGAGAGCCGAGGACACCTTTTTTCTAGAGCATTTACATCATTCACTCGCAGGGCTTCTCCCTTGCAGATATTGTTCCAAACCCTCTCAATGTGAGCCAGATATTTCAAAATCTCCTACACGTAATTAGTGACAGATGCGAGAAAAGCATTCATTTTCAGCCAAGAAAAACCTCGTCGCACCCAGAATACAATACGCGATGCATCATCTTGAGCCAAAATCCCTCTCTTAGCCCGTCCAGAGCAAGTAACGGGTCTAGAGCCTTCGCGATTGGTTCATGATTGAGCAAAATCTTAGCATTTTCTGATCCAGTCTTTGACGAAATCTCTTTGATGATCTGGAATGCATGCTTTGTTTGGCCTTGTATGTGCAATGCTCGAGCTTTGCAGTACAAATCAGTGTCGCGCTGTCTCTGATCCCAGTTTTCGGAACCGAATTTCGAGCCACGAGGCATTGTGTTATCGTGCAGTAAACGTACTGTACAGTACTGTACAGTACCGGTACCTACTGGTTAAACACAGATGGAACTTATAGCGGAGCTCCCTCACCTCCGCATATGCGCCAAAATTGGCTGCGATCAAATTCATCGCAATTTAACTGCAGAGACTAGACGCGTTTCCGAGGTACTGTCTCGCCAGCTGATAAGGTCTCGGCTACACAAAGCAAGAAATGACAGACCAAAAAAGTCGACGAGTAACTCAGTTATGTACTACGGACAACAGAGCCTACACGAGGAAAAGAACTCGGCATGGTTCACCGATAGCAATTGCGCGCGAAGATGCGTCAGACGATTTACCAGAGGCGCTGCAGCCGCCCAGGGCGATAGAGCCTAGTCCACCACACCAGAATTACGCGAGAGAAAAACAACTAACAACCACGAACAACTCATTGCACCTTTCGGATCATTTTATGTCTAAAAGGGCGAAAGTACCCGACGCCCAGTCGATCATACTGGCCTCACCCTGGTCAGACTACGATGCAGTTTGCGAATTCCATGATTTGGGGATCATCGTGACGCATGCTATTGCCAAAAACTCGCACGACGATGGCCACGTTTACATCTACGAACTTCCAGAGGCTGACGGAGAGCAAGGGATCCATAAGTATATGAATCTTACACATGACAATCTTGTTAAGTTTATCAGTGCTTACAACCCTCCTGGGCATTATTTCGTGGTATTGGAGGCGATGAAATTGTCGCTCTGGCATGTCGCTCGCTGTCCTGGCGCTATATGCGCCGGCCAGCTGAAATCCATCATCGCACAAGTACGTCGAGACAATTATGATGTTAATACTACGGCTAACAAGGTCAAGATTATTGAAGGTTTAAATTACCTTAGAGATCAAGGACTGGCTCACGGAAATCTAAATCCGTCAAACATTCTAATCAGTTCTACGGGGCGTGTCAAGCTCTGTAAGTCAACCCCCACGAGTTTGCGATAGGGCTAACTTATTGAACGAACTATCCAGGTGGTCAGGAAAAATTTCAACAATGGTCTAGTGAACTAGCTTATACTGATGTGAGAAGTTTGCGAAGCATAATAATCCTTCTGATAGAGAAAGATGAAAAGCAAAAAGAGATCTCACAACCGTTAAACTGGCAAGAATTCATCGACATTGTTGCAGAGCTGAAATTGGCTCAGTCGATACTAAATTTGAGTCAGGTACGTTCCCGCTACTTACCTAGCAGCCCAAGCTAAGTCGATGCTAGCGCAGCTCTTGGCTCTACGGATTTAGAGACCTTTCTGCGCTTGTCATAAAAGCAGAGCTCACAGTGCAGCGACACTATATATTGCCATGATTCTAAATGCCGCATAGGCATTTCTTCGATTTAGACTCTCGATGCGGCTTATTTTGTGCTCATGTTTTGGGAACCGGTCGATTGGACCAGAAAGGCATGGAACGCAGCCATCAATTTTCGTCACTACGCGATTATCGACAGATATTCCCTCATCGGACCGTATTGCGTAGGAGACATTCTGATGTACTCTTGGTTCTTCATTTGCAATGTTTTTCTCGTATCGTTAGATTTCCGGCTAGCATACGAAAAGAGAGAATATGCGAAAGCCTCGCTCCGGGTCAGCGCTGCCAATGCCGGCTATGCAGCCTTAGTGAATGCCGTAATTACCTATTTGATTGTCCTCAGTGACACTAAGCCACAAAAGAAAGTTCACAAGCTGTTTGGGATCAGTACGATTGCTTTGTGTACGTTCCACTCCAGCGTGAAACTACTGCAACACCCGAATGTAAATATATACCAAGAGTTACATACCACTATTGTAAGCTAAGTCTCCTTACTCTATTCGAAGAAATCCTCGGAGAACTTACATTCTCACTAGCTTATCATTTGCCTCTTTCTCTTCGCATTTGTCCAAGTCATCAAATACTTTGCCTACGAGGTTTTCATACTTAGCCACCGCGTGATTGGCATTGTTTCCGCTTACAGCACGACATGCCATATCCTCGCCTTCTCTTCTTCGCTAAAGACACCCATTTTGGTTTATTTTGCCGCACTCTCGCTGTTTTATGTATGCCTAACTCTTCGAATGATTTTGCAAAACTACCATCCGGGTATGATGCTGCCTCGCGCTATCATTGCCCCAGAAGAAGGGGTACATGACGTTGCTAAGCTGGTCATACACCTTCCAAGATACGTATCTCTGCGACCCGGTCAGTATATAAAGCTGTGGATGCCTCGAGTCGAACTCTTTTCTTTTCACTCGTTCATGATAGCTAAAGCCGAATGGGATCACCAAAACCGGCGCATGTATCTCACTTGCTTAATTCAGCGTAGGAATGGTTTCTCTAAAAAGATTCTGAATTTGTGCTCCGATGGGGTGGATAAGAGGCGTTTCGTCCTTACTTCTGTGCCACATGGTTCATCCAAGTCTTTGGAAGAGGCTGAGACCGTAATCATGATTGTCACTGGACTTGGCTTTTGGTCCGTATACAGTTATCTGGAGCATCTCGTTCGCTATGGTGACGAGAGATCAGTAATCAGCAGAATAGTTCTCGTATGGAGGACGAAGTGTATTTGTGAGTCTAGCCGCTGAATTGGACGGAATGTTAGGTCTAAGTCAATATAGCCCCACAGGAGAAAGATGCCATCAACAGATTGATCCTTCTCGATCAGAAAGACGATATTCTATTCGGGCGCCAGCCGACGTCGAAACTACTCAAACATGTAGTAATCTTTGACGAGTCAACAGCACTTCAAGAAGTCAAGGCTGAAGGACGAATTATCATGACGCCAAACTCCAAAGAGTCTGTCGGACCTCATTCAATGTCGGCGAAAAACTTGGAGCTGTTAGTCAAGAAGCCTATGGAATTTGTCACGCAATTGAAAAACCAATGCCCGGTGGGAATGAGCTGTTTTGATGTCGATGAAGTAGAGTCGTTGACCGCAATTCTCGTCTCTGCCGATGATTATGTGAAAGATTGCATCAGAAAAGCTATTTCAAAGTCTACCAGCCATATAAAGTTACATGAGCTCGAATATACTCCCCACCAGTCGCCGTCCGTTGCTGACAATTATTCACCGTTTGGTGGGATCATTCCAGGAAATATGGCGCCGTAGTATCCACGTAGAAAAATCAGAATAATTAATACAGATAGCATACTTCATGATTTACAATACAGTGGATTAATTCATTCTTTTCTTGTACCTAATCTCAAACAATACGTTTGTATAGCTTCCTGGTTGTTCTCTTTGGTATCTAACAGCCAAATTGGGCTCACAAATTGGGACAATTCTACAGCGTAGTAGACGGTGCCGTCTTGTGCTTCAAAATGACAAATGACGCGCTCAACATAAAAATTGGACTCTGAGATAGAAAGTGGCCGTTGGTATAGGTCATGCCAGATACTAAATTCCCCGTTGCTCTCAAAAACCCATACTGGTGGCAGTCTTCGTCCTGTATCTACAATCATATCTCCATCATCGAGTAACACAGCATGGAATGTACCCATGGCGTTTTTAAAAGATGTAATCCATTCTTTTACAACAAAGTTAGGGTACCAAGCATACTTGATCTCGTCTCCGCGACTCGGGAATCGTCGACTAAGTGCTACACGTTCCTCGACGACCATCTCGGGGACTATCGCGACACTAGACTGGTTTGGAATTGTCCAACTTTTTGTTGGATGATTTGGGAGTCTATATATCGGTACTGTCGTATGCGTGAAATGACAGCCGAGCTTATTGGAAGCCATCTGAAACGCAACATTTAGATATTGTGAAAGGAGCAAATTACGGCTATTTTTACGTTTGCATTTTTAAATATAAAAGACGACTGCTTTGCTCGCAATGATTGAGCCAATCTTCCCTTGAGTGGGCACTGCTACTATCTCATATCATGTTGAGTTGTGGAGGACATGTGGTAACGCCCTGGATCACCAATGCATCGATAATAAGCCCTACTACAGGGTATAACAGCGGGATGGCTCATGCAACTGGCACTCAAGCACTTGGCCAGCCTGCGGCCTCTGGCATCACCAGTTTGGCGTCCAGGAATGATATTGTCATTTTCCCCTTAATTGTAGCTGTGATACTGGTGGCTACGAGAAATAGCTGGCTCCATTAGGCGGCTTGTTACACTTTTAAGCGCTAAATATAGTTTCCTTCGTCACAGCTTCCTTCGCCTGCTAGAGACTACTGAGTTTCATCTCGGAACAAATATAGTTCAGTTTCTTCTCCTTTATCGTATCGTTTTGATGCCAATACTCTATTTGCCTAGTCCAAAAATTTCTATTGTCGTGTGCAAAAATGGCTTCCTCTTTTAGCAAGCAACTTGAGAAACTCAAGTTCGAAGGAAGGTATTAAAATACAAAATTACCCATTACCCATACCAGTAGCCCTTTTTAGCCTGAGTGGTGATACCCAAATTCGACTCACCATAAAGCAAGGCTATGAACTAGCACGGAATTACAATATGCGCCCAAAATGCTAATGGCTCATCTTTTGCAGCTCCTATTCGAGATGTTTATGATATGAGGATCAATTTTCCAGCACGACTCTTAGTAAGAAATGCATATTTGAGGACAACGGTCCAAAATCTCCAAGAGTCTTGTTATGCAACCGAGGAAAGCAGAATTGCTGTCATGTGCGTTATCCAAGAGAACTATATCTGGGCTAATGCCTACTATAGTGATAGTAGAGAAGAGATTCACGAGTCTTATATGATTCGTTACGTACCTTCATCAAAAGCTGTCACCGTATGATGACTGAGGCGGGCCTTAGGTTGCGGCATAGCCTTTGTCGGCGCCAACCGAAAGAAAAAGAAAATACTGAACGGCCAAGTCATGCAATTCGACGACAGAAAGGTTGCTTCAAAGCTACAGTAGACTTGTAGTGACTCATAAGTCTATTCCAACTGAAAGATAAATATTCTGATCACACTCGCCGCTGTACTGTACAGTGCATGCCTACAAAGAGCTTTACTCTCTTGTTTATACGCTGAGCCAGCGAGGCGCTCCAAAATGCTGCATGAGATTGAGTTAAAACGGGACTACTGTGGTCATTTACCAGGGCATTAAGGAAACTACTACAATTTGCACTAGGCTAAGTATAATTTTTATAACCAAATTCGCGATACTAAGTTTCACGGCCGCATCATCTGCGATATCCAGTGCGCTTATTTTGGCCTCTATTTCTAATGAAAGCAATACTTATCTACCACTCAAATACAAACTTTATCCCTTCCAAAAAGAAATCATCCTAAAAGGAATGAAAGATCGGCTCGTGTATTAATTTCATAGATATATCCGTCTGCAAATGAAATACCCAATAGCCAAACAAAATAGCAATTTCAGAGCAGAGACTAGAATTGCATAGATAACAAATACTATCTTTAGAAGAGAAAAAGTTATGCCAATTATGTACATGCAGCCAAACAAAATAGAACTGAAGCTCAATTAGACAGAAATTTACTCAAGTTTCCAAACTCACATACCATATCAGCGCTGCCAAGAGGCTATAGTAACTACCGAACCTATTGTCCATCGTTTTGGAGCATAAGAATACCAGAAAAATGTTAAAGGCTGGCTGCAGATCCGCGGGCAATTTTGATGCAATCAGAGTCGCAGCAGGCCTTTTTATCTTGTGCATAAATAGATTTATCAAGTTTTTGATCTGTTGGTCTGTGAAAATTGAGTACAAGGCTTGTAACAGATTGTGACCGGGCTCGCTTTTTGCATCGGTCTTGCTGACAGGATGTTCCAACTCCTGTTTCATATTTACAAATGAGATGCAAATAAGATCTCAAAAATACTAGCCGTGCTGGTGATTTTTTCAACTATAAATAAGCTTGAGAGTGTACCGGTAGTACGGTACCGGTACAGTACTGTACATTACTTTACACTTCAACGAAGCAGCGGCCTATGTCTAAAAAGTAGTTGCATGATCCCTGTTGCACCATATCCACTGTTCCCCGCCGCTGCCCTGACTGTTTCTTTGGAAATCGGTAAATTCTCTCCGTAGTGCTCAAAGAGTACTTCCATGATTTTTGCCGCAGCATGCCCAGTATTTCCCGCCGCCGCCCGTACTACCTCCTCAGAAATTGGTAGATTCAGTCCATGGCTTTGCAACAAAACCTCCATGATTTCTTCTGCATAATATCCAATATTTCCTGCTGCTGCCTTGACTACCTTTTCCGAAATTGGTATATTTTTCCCTTTGTGTCTAAAGAGGAGCTCTATGATTTTTGCTGTATCATATCTGGTTCTCCCTGCTACTACCTCGATTATTTCTTCAGAAATTCGTAGATTCTCTCCTTGATACTGAAGAAGAAGCTCAAGAACTTTTCCTGCACAATATGCAGTACTTGCTGCCGCTTCGCTGACTACCTTTTCAGAAATTGGTAGGTCCTTCCCATACTGCTTAAAGAGAAGGTCCATAAGTCTTCCTGCCTCATATCCACGATTTCCTGCGGCTACCCGTACTATCTCTTCAGAAATTGGTAGATTTTTTTTTGGTGCTTGAAGAGAAGCTCCATAATTTTCGTTGCATCATGTCCAGTATTCCCCGAAGCTGCCTTGATAATGTCTTCGGAGATTCGTAGGTTTTGCCCTTGGTACTGAAGAAGAACCTTCAATATTCTTTTTACATCACGCCCGTTATTTCCCGCCGCTGTCTTTACTACCCCTTCAGAAACTGGTAGATCTTTTCCATAGTACTGGATTAAAAGTTCCATGATTTCTCCTGCATCCTGTCCAGTGTTCCCTGCTGTTATACTTGCTATCTCTTCAGAAACTGGTAGGCTCTTTCCTCCGTATTTGAAGAGAAGCTTTATAGTCTTTGCTGCAACAAATCCAGTGTTTCCTACCGCGGCCTTAATGATATCTTCGGAAATTTGTAGGTTCTTCCCCTGATACTCAAGCAGATGCTCCATTATTATAGTTGTACAAATTCCGGCGTTTCCTGCCGCTGCTCTGACTAGCTCTTCAGAGATTGGGAGGTTTTTTCCATAATGCTTAAATAGAAGCTCAATGATTTTTCCCGCATCAGGTCCAGTATTTCCTACAGCTGCCCTCACCGCCTTCTCGGAATATAAAACATTCTTTCCATGGTGCATGAAAAGAAGCTTTGTAATTGCTGGTGCAAAATGCCCAGTATTCCCAGCGGCCGCCTCAACTACTTTAGGAGAGCAAGGTAGCTTCTCTCCTCTATATTTATAGAGACATTCTATAATCATTCTTGCATAAAATCCAGTATTCTCCGCGGCTACCCTTACTACCTCTTCAGAAACTGGTAGGTCCTTTCCATGGTACTCAAAGAGAAGCTCCATGATTTTTGCTGCATCATGTCCAGTGTTCCCTGCTGTTGTCCTTACTATCTCTTCAGAAATTGGTAGGTCCTTTCCATGGTACTCAAAGAGAAGCTCCATGATTTTTGCTGCATCATGTCCAGTATTCCCTGCGGCTGCTCGTACTATCTCTTCCGAAACTGGTAGGTTCTTTTCTTGGTGCTTAAAGAGAAGCTCCGTTGTCTCTGCAGCGTCTATTTGAGTATTTTCCACTACTGCCTTAACCAAATCTGTAATAAAGGGACCAGCTTGATTTAGTAAACGCACCGTCGCTTGAGCTCCGAGCCAAGGTATCTCTCTGAAAAGTTCAGCCACGATAGGTCTTACGTGAGGCAAGTCTTTTGCCCCTTCAGATAGCTCAGTGCTGTATTTTTGTGCTCTGAAAATGGATTCTGCCGACTGCCTCGTCACGATATCAGAATCAGTCGAGGGCAACTCCCAGGTAAGGACGAGATCATGAACATGATTTTTCTCAAACTTCCTGGGATCAAATGGCTCTTTCAGCCTGTTCTGCTTAGCCGTTACAGTAGTCATGACTAGAGTAAAGTGGTCACTGCACAATCTGATGATACTCGGCTTTGCGGCTCCTTGCAGAACGCACAGGAGGTCGCACTCCTGAATAGCCATGGCGGAATTATGGAGCAGCCATTGACTGCCCCATTCCTTTTCGAAGGCACTCGACTGAGCAGTCTGTTTAAAGCAAATATTGACAAGTTGAAATCCAGTGCTGGATGTACTGCCCTCTTCCCCGTTATCCTCCTCAACAGATTTAATAACGCCTATAATCTGTCCCTTGCCCTTGACCGTCACTGATGCCTTATCCTGCGCGAAGTCGAGAATACAATTGTCTGGAAAAATGTATGCGGCAACTTGTTTAAAGACCTGGTTCCATGCTTGGTTGTAGTTTGGTTTCAATGCAGGCGTGTTGGGGTCATCAGTGCTTAGGCCCAGTACTGCGTAGATTTTATCATGCTGCTTGGTAGCCTTGTGCGATCGGTACTTGTCCATCAACTCGGCAATGGAAAGCGTTGCATGGAAATCGAGTCCATAGTTAGCTCGAAAATTGGCTTCCCTAATGAGGTCATTGATGGGCCGAATCAAGTTCCGTAGAGCAACGGGCAGCTTCAAGCCTGCGATGCCTTCACAAAAAGCACGCCCGTTTAACTCTACAGAGCCACACATGACAGAGATACACCTTGCGACACCAACCTCCTGTAGCACCTAGCAAAGCTCGTTAATAACATAAATGTGTGTCAGAGAACGCAATCGTACCCAGATACGCTGAAACCAATCCCTCTGCAACAAATTTAAACATAAGTTGTATTGCAGGCTCTGGTTTTGAAAATCTGACGGTCCATTCTTTAGAGCCTTGTCTTGTGCAATTTGACGAACAACCTTCAGAGCTTCATCACCTCTATAATTGCCTACATCTTTGGATGGCCCGAGCCAGACAATGACTCGTTCAGCCTTTGCATATATCGTTCTCATAAGGGGGATCTGTTTTTCCTTGTCTCTGTTATCATCCTGGTTGATGCAAATTGCGTCAACCCATAGAAACCTCTCTAAGTGATGGTCTCGGAGGTGAAGGAGAGCGACATGAAGGTTTTTTGTGATTAAAAACACACAGTTGTTCAGGATTATCGACTCGGATCTCTCGCCGCTAATCCAGGCATAAGACAGTGCCTCATAGAGATGTTTGCCGCTGCTTGTTTCTGATAGTATGTAATCGAAAAGCTCGCATTTAATTGGGCCGTTATTGCTGCAATGTGGCCGCAGGCGAAGCAAGCGAGTAGTGTTCAGCGCCAGCGGTGCAGAGGAATATTGGTACAGACTCATGTTTTTGGGTATGAATCGAGTCGGATGTAAAATAGATGTCGGCCTCTGCTGAGAGAACCTGAACAAAACGACAGGTTCCTCAGATGACGAGGCGCAGTCTGCACTGCCACCAAAAGCTTCCGACGCACGGCGACTGCTCAGACCTAGTGGCGCACACCAGTCTTTGGCGGTAGCGGTAGCGCGTGCCTAGGATATGTGAGAAACCCTCAAGTTGCGTCCCGTTTTTACTCTACCAGACCTCTACTTTGAGGCATGGATGTATCGATACGGTACGCGTATTAATATACTGAACAGGGCCTGTCGATTAGACAATCCGCACTATGATGGATGCTGGGCACCCATTGGGCTCGACACGACCTTGCAGATTCCTCTGCCTCTGCAATACGAAACTATCCATGGCTTCTCCCCAGGAATTTCGCACAAATTGGCCCTGTTAATCTTCACACGAAGCGTTTGGACTTTTAACACGCGCTTTACATACACTAAGTTTGGGCTGACCTGTTAATGCTCCGCCTTTCTTAACCAGGGCCCTTCTCGAGGATGAGCACGTCTAGCGATAACCATCATGCCAAAATCCGATGATGATCAGGACATTAGTCGCGGGGGTAGAAGCCTCCTCACAGCACTCGGCCGAAGCACGCGATGATCAAAAGATCGTCGATTCACCAGCCTTATCTAGACGGTAGCTCCGCGCCCAAAAGTGGGCGGCGACGTGGTTTTGGCAAGGTATCTGTAATCGCAACAAGCCCCTTCAAACTATCCAAAGCGGTAGACTCCAGGCGTCCCAAGTACCAGTTACCAGTGACTCTGGTTATGAGCTCATATGTACTTAAAATTGGCAAGCAGGCAATGCGTCAATCATCCGCGTACCCGGTGAGCAGAAGCCGTGCACAGCAGATAATATGCCTCGGTATTAATAGGTTGAAAACTAGGCAGCGCACCGCGGTGGCAGGATCTTACCCTTCCAGTTACTATAGCGAAGGATAAAGGAAAATATTTTGTGGACCAAAATGCAGCGCGCATCCCAGAATATCCCTTTGAGCCCATCTTTCGAGCGTTGGGCGTTTTGAATCCCAAATTGCGCTTTGACGACGTAGATGTGGTTGTGAATCGCAACAGCCTCCGCAAATTGCTGGAATTTTGTCGCGGGAACGCCGTCGAAACTTTCAGAGTTAATCTCCTGACCGTCAATTCTACAGTATTTATTGACCGGTGCGAGAAGAGCGCTGTGGAATATGTTCGCGGATCGGCGGAAACCGGATACGGCCACGGCTTCGAGAAGACATTTACGCAATACAAGGACAAGACTTACAACAGTTCTGAACATCATCGAGTCCTATATTACAATATAGGAGAGGTGCGGTGCGTCGTGCGGTTCGAAGTAGATGCATGTTACAACAACGGAGAGAGCGAAGTCAATGGAGAGCTTGACTCAATATCGTTAGGATTAAGTGGCCTGTCAATCAGCACCGTAGAAAGCATTACAACGACAGCCGCCGCAATGACACCGCAATCGGCCACAGCAGAGCTTAAATCAGCTAAATATCCAAAATCCAAAGGCAAATATATGCCTCAGCTATGGTTTGGGCGAACTCCGTGGCTTATCATTTGTAACCACAACGACGGTGTGTTCCATTCGGTTGATGTCACACATGCCGCATCATCATTTTCTCAATGGGACACTCAGCATCAGAATGGGTTGAGAAAGCTGGCTACATTGATACGGGAGTTGCGAGATGCTGCACTGCAGAATAAGCATAGTAGTCTCGTTGCGATTTACCAAAAAAATGAGAGCCCAAAGGCCATCAAGCTGTTCATGTCAAGGCAGAGGAGGGGAGCGCTACCAGAGGAACTCGTTACGCAATTTTGGGCCGCAGCACCCTCAACGCGATAGAGATATCTCGACAATAAATTACTGCCTTTTCGATAGACTAGCTTCGTGTCTTTTACCGCAAAGTGGTATTAGTCGCTAGAATAAATGGCGATTTAAAACAGCTGTCCCTAGATAGCCATGCAGTGAGCAGCTCTATGAAAAGCTCCCTCCAACGCTGTCTCTGACGCCCTGACCTCATCCCTACAGTGTTTGTTCTGTAACAACATTGTATACCGTATCTAGAGTCTCACTTGGTTTAAGACCTTCTATGGCCGCTTTGACTCGCTGCTGATACAGGCTTGGCTGCGAATGGCCTCATGGCACCACTTTACATGTGACTGAAGTCTCGAGACCGGATTTCCCTTCTCAATCTAATGATATCCCTTGGAGATCTCGGGTGTTCATTCCCATAGTATTTCGTATTTCGTAGAAACTTCGTGCCGCCCAGTCAAAGATGTTGTCGTATTGAAGGCCACGAGCAAAGAAGGCTTGACGGAAAAGTGGGCGGTGGTGAGGGTCTCACAGTCGAATCATTGCAGCCTTCGGAGCGTGTCTAACCTTACTACACACTGAGTTTGGGTTGATCCGCTAATGCTCTGCTAACGCAATTGTACCAGTGGCCGATGCAGCAGCGCATAGTCTCTTCAACCGGGTTTTTTAAGTCTTTATCGTGCTGGAAGGGCGGCTCACACAGGAGAATCGCTCACTCTTAAGTTCGTCCTCGCGTTGCGACGAATCGTTCTGACAGAAGACGTACTCCGCCGTGTCCGAGGGCCTTAAATTTCATTCGATTGTCTCAATATGGTGGGATGATCAATCCTGAGGCCCCACTGCCAGTGAATGGGACCACAGATTGTTCATCACATGCAACTGGATTGGATTGGGCAGAAAATAGCCAAAGAAGGGAGAAGCAGGGGCCAGGGTAAGGCCCCCCTGTAAAAGGCGTAATGGGTGTCCGCTTTCTAGCTATATAATTTATAAAGTGAAAGTGGACCTATTGTGGCTTATATGTGGCTGTAAGTAGTCACACGTACCGCTCATGTACTACGTGGCGCTGCGCAATGGACGCAGGATGACAAAGAATGACACTGGCCGCGTGCAACAAAGAGAGCGCAACAACAAGCCTGCTGCCAAAGTACGCTGTTCCATTTCGCTGTCCTTCGTAGCTAGTTTCAGCTGCATATAAAAGCAACCATGGCGCCGCAACTTGCTCCAGCCCAGCGATCACTTGTCAAAGTACTATTACTGCTTGGCTTTCCATCGGCAAAAATAGCGAAGCAAGCCCAGTGTAGCACCCAAGCAGTGCGACGAATCAGTCACGAGGAGCCCTTCGTCATGCCCAGACAGTCCAGGAACCGTGTTGGCCGCCGCAGCTGTATCTCAAAACCGATTCAAAAATTTATGGTTGACTTGCTCGATGCAGAGCCTGATTTATACAGAGATGAGCTGGCTGACATTCTCGAAGATGAGTTTGGCAGCAAAGTATCCCAACGATCGATCAGCAGAGCTCTTGATGCGATTAAATGGACTTGTAAAAGGATATAATGTATTACTCAGGAAAGAGATGATGATTTAAGAGATTATTACCTTTTCAACATTGTAGGATTTTGCTCTGATCAGCTAATTTTTATTAATAAGTCTAGCTGTGATAGAAGAATCGGCTATCGCCATTGGGGCTGGTCGCCAAAAGGAACTGCGCCGACTCAGAAGAAGACATTTAGTTGGGGAAATCGGTGGCATATTCTGCCCGCTTACACCCAGGATGGCATCATGCTGAGGCGAATTTATCAGGGATTAACGGATGCTTTAGTATTTAATGATTTTATTATTACAAAATCCTTCCACATTGTTTTTGAATACTGTAAGTTGTTACAATATTGTTGTGAATTTCCGAAGCCTCGATTGGTAATTGTAATGGACAATGCATCCTGGCACTACGTATACTGAAGAGCTATGATATATATAAGGATGCAGGAGTTAAACTAATATACTTACCACTATACTTACTAGACTTTAACCTTATTAAGGAATTTTTCTCTGTACTTAAGCGATTTATTAAAAGACATTAGAGGTTGAATAAAGAATCTATTATAATAGACTTTAAAACCTATCTTGAGTAGTGTATTGATTGCGTTGGCGCCTATGCATACATTGCAGGGTCCCATTTTAGGTAGATATAAGTTCGGAGCTCAGTCTCCCAGTATTCACTGGGACACAGGACCAGATCAGACTCGCAGTTCGCGTCGGCCACTCTGTATTGTATCTTGTTGGCTTCACGAAACGACACCTTCCATTTCAGATCCTAGTAAATACAGACCAGTTTACGTCTATCACACCGTTAATTCGCTTCGATATCGGTGGATCGCAGAAGGGGTAGTCTCAGATCGTTTGGGAAATCTCTTCGGTCGGCCTCAGGGGTTGTATCTAAGTCAACTGTTTGGGTAGATTCCAAGCTGCCTGGACTTGAAAGTTTAGGAGTGGTAAAATCTAGGTTATTTGTGTGAAACCAAAAATCATTTTCCATTGTGACTTGGCTTCACGACTATACAGTATATAAGCCGAAGGCAGCTGGCCGACTCCTAGCAGCCTCCACACCAGAGCTCCCAATAGTCCGGCCCGTAGACCAGACTAATAGTGCAAACCATGGTCCAGACTATTAGTGCGTAGACTAATGGTTTGGTGTGCAATAATTGCACTGGACTGCTGGTCCAGTGTGTGTCGGATGGACTGGACCATGAAGGCATTGGAGACTCGATCTCGAATGTGCTACCTACCATGGACTACCTTCTTCATTATATCGAGGCAGCCAAGAAAGAGGCCACGCTCCCACATTTAGCTGCTATGATGGACACTGCTTGGGCTAAATTGGCCGACTACTACGAGTTAACCGAGGACTCACCGGCCTACTCGGCGGCAACCATTCTGAACCCTTCTCTGAAATGGGCGTACATGGAGAGAACTTGGGAGGACAAGGATGAGTGGATCGAGAGGGCGAAAGACCGTGTGGGCCAGCTACGGAGGGAGACATACAAGTCTACAAGCGCACACCCTCTTGCTACAGCAAGCATGGCGGAGGAAGGTTGTAGCATGAAGCGAAAAAATGGGTACAAAATGTGGATGAAAGAGCAGAAGTCCACGATATTGAATAAGGACGACGACGAGTACGATGTGTACTGTCGCGAACCGGTGGTAACGGTGTCAGATCCTCTAGTATGGTGGCTGGATGTGGCACAGAGGAGACGTTTTCCTAATCTCTCGTTGATGGCCATCGATATTTTGTCAATCCCGCCTATGTCTACGGAGACGGAGAGTCTTTTTTCCAAAGCAAAGCTCATGATTGTAGATCGGCGTGGATCTATGTACATTGATACACTGAACCTTGTGGAATGTTTGCGCTCCTGGGACAGAAGCGCTTTAGTGATGCCCTCCGAAGTAAGTTGGGATATATTTTGCGTGGGTTTACTTGATCTAACTGGATTTAGAGTTGCTACATAGCCCCATCAGATGGCATCTCTTCTGAGGTCAGCCAAGGACATGAGTCTATTTCATTTGAGGGTGGGAGTGCAGACATTTATGGGGGGGAAGGGCATTTGAGGCAGATCTGTAGTCGTTAAAAATACAAGGCGTTTCGCCGTACCGATAACCGTTCGTTGGGCTACTTGTTGGAATGCTAACATGACCATAATACTGTGAATACATCCTTGTATAAGTACCTTGGCTTTCGTGTTGAAGCCGAGGGAGCAGAATGAAAGTACTGTGCTGTAAACCAGTGACAGCACGTCAGATGAATAGCAAGCCAGACTAATAGAGATCACGTGTGGTGGTTTCGGACTATTAGTCTACACTAGATATTTTGGTTTGGTCTGGTCTGAAGGAGGTGGACGCACCGTCAGTCTGGTCTGCAGATTTTATGTTGGACTGGTAGTTTAGTCCACAGATAGGAGACGGACTAACTATTTGGTTTGCCTTAGCTAGACGGACGGAAAGCCCAGTCCGAGGCTCTTGGACGGACTGGTTGGACTATTGGGAGCTCTGCTCCATACACCCGGGCAGGTGGAAAAGGCTACATGGCCTCAACGAGGCGTCGAATAGCTCGTTTCAAGTTCAGGACAAATACTCATAGAAATTACCCTCCATTATAAGCTAGACGTGTCTAATCCCCTAAAATATTCGCTAAAATGCTTTTCTTGAGCGCATGGATCTAAAGATTAGATCTTAGATGCCAGATTATTGCGGAGACAATCTTAAGCTAGGGATTGCCACTACAACGCTATCCTCGGCTGAAATGCATCTATCTGTGCCTGAATCAAGGCAGATGCGGGCTTTAAGCCTATTCCATCAATTACGATGCGCAAAACAGCCTTCAGCTTTTAGATCCATCCTATGTTTTCTAAGGAATGGGGCATTTAATATTCTGGGCGGCTAAGTACTCTTGTCTTATCTGAAAGCCGAAAGTAGAGGGTATTACCGCCCTGGCCACAGTGAAAACATCATATCAGCTATTAGCGCTGAAGTAAATCACTGTTTCGTATTGGTCGGTTTATATTACAGTGCTCCCGCATCTACAGTACTTCACCAGTTGACGTCCCTAAGCGCTAGATCTGCGGTGTGTGAGAGCGGTTGGGGTGCGGGAAAATGATTGGTTCTGATCTACCTTGTAAATATTTACCCCGCTGCTGCCTAACTAGTTTTGTACGCCACTGTATCAGGTACGTTGCTTGTGGGCGAATAGTTCTACTAGCAATATTGTCGCTGCTGTTAAGTAAGCAGGCAGGCCCATGTTTGCACATCTCTATTTTCAATTCTACTCATTTCATATCAGCTTAACATGTCTTCTGTATATTACCGCTTTCTCACTGCAGCTCAAGTTAAACGGTTGTACACACAGCACATCGCCACTGCGTCACCTACACAGCCAGCCATGCTGGAGTCCGCAATTAACTCGCCGATGAACCACAAATACTACGGAGAAACAGACTTGTTCCAGTTGGCTGGAGTTCTCGCTGAAAAAGTCATTCTCGACCATCCATATCAAGACGGCAACAAACGAACAGCCCTTTTTGCTGCAGATATGTTTCTGAAGATGAATGGTTACCAGTTGCAGCAAAAGCCGATGGACAAGGACGACGTGGAACTCAACAAAGGACTGGCCGAGGCTCATGTCTTTATTGCTACGAGCCAGTGGACATCAGAGGATCTAGGGAAATATTATGCTAGCATAGCTAAACCGTTGACTGGTGTAAACCAGGAAATCAACGAATATGTTAAGGATGCGGAAAAGCACTGAGGGGTCGGGCGAGTCCATCAAATACAACAGCAATTCTTCGTTCTTTCATTATATGTCATTTTATGTCAAAAGGCTATAAAGTCTCATTCTGTTTGCCATACTAAATGATGTCCCTTTGAGAGCCAATCTCACATGTTCCGCAAGAGGTCGGCTGCCCCTTTCAACCTGGAATGACTTTCTCTTGAAGACTCCTCAAATGTATCTGCCAAATAGCGTCAGTTTCTACTTTTCATAAGGTGACGAAAGCACACACAGTCATTTGTTCCATCCAATGTGATAGAATGTGATGCACCCCAAAGCCAGAGGGTTGCAGGGCTCATATTCGTCCTATTTTGCCGCGGTAGATCATTCTCTATATTTATTCGCGGATATGGTATGGAATCTAAGGGGAGTCGCCTTGTCAGCTTAGTAACAAAATAAAGGGCTGGACACATACCATGCGCAAAGTATCTCGAATCATGGAAGAATACCAAAGGGATCTTTTCTGGATCTGAAGCAAGAGATATAGCACCATGCTGTGCAATGGCGGATTTCATGGTAAAGCCTACATCTTTGTTAAATATGATATAAGCTTGTCCAGGGTCTCCGATGAAGATATCGATTTGTTTCGTTTTAAGTGATCCCTTGCTGTCGAGGGTAATTAAAGCTGCCTTCGCGCTGTGAAAGGCTCTGGATGGATGATATCGATTTGTCCATCCATAACTAGATGTTGTGAGATGACGAAGGCGTGAAGCGAGAAGATGGCACATTGTTAGTTCTGTGCCAGAAATGCGTTGTATGTATTCTAACTACGGTCACGAAGAGTACTGGAGAATGCCAGGGGCACGGATTACGGGTTAATGTTTTTCCATGACATTGAGTTGTGGTAACAGGGCCCACTGGCCATGGATAGAATTGACGCGTTATTACCAAAAGCGGAATGCTATTTTACCCTTGACCGTAGACAAAAATGATAAGAGCATTACAAGCATTCATATGCCAAAACTATTGATGTGTCCATTTTGGTTCCATTTTCGTGTGTAAATGGCTGTGAACATGCTCTTGTACGTGCCAGGGCAAGACCACGCAGCAGTGGAGCAAGGAGAGGTACTTGGTAAATACCCCAGGAGACAAGAACAGTGGGCGAGCAGCCACACTTCATCCGATTTTGGCGATCCGTTATTTTTGCTTTATGTTAAAAAAGCGGACACCCATTACGCCTTTCACAGTACCTAACCGAGAATTACAGACATCGCAAGTTCTCAGGATGAAAAGACTGTGGTGAGGCTCATTTGTCTCGTCACTTCTTGTGCCACGCACTATGTTGCTACAAGCTCTATCATGAAACCGCCCGCTAGGATACTGAAGGGAGGTAAACAGCAATAACCTCTACTGTAATTACCGTATATCACGCTAAGGAACGTCAAAGATAGTCTTGTCTTCCGAATGGGGCATCAATCTGCTGCGCTTCTCTCAGCCACTCTAAAGTAAAAGGTGATCCACTGATGTTACACGATGCAGAGCCCCCCTCTGTCAAAACAATACTAAAAGGGACATGTTTGTCTCTCAAATAGAATTTGCACCGTTTTGAGAATGCGCCTGATGGTGTCAAGCCATTGTGAAAATTGCCAGCCATTTTGCGGCCATTAGCAGTGAGGGAGGCATTGTTGTGATCCAATTGGGTGAGCAATGCCTCCAGCTCCTCAGTCCCGGGAAGCAATCGACAGAAGATTTGACCCGAGCACTCGTAAACGCCATTTTTGTACTCGGGATCTCTATCCAATTCAAAATAGAAGGTTTCAGCACGGATACACCGGGCAAGTCTGTCCATTGCAGAGGATGATAACAAACTGGCCTCTGCAAGCTCTTCCAAACCCTTCAGGTCCGTTACGTCATCCAAGCTTGGGCCCTTACCGTCAAACTCAACGTCAAACCGAAAAAACTCCCCATAGTCGTGTGATTTTGTATGGGATAGTAACTGCTTCCACGCGACAGTCGAGTCACCTTGTTTGAGAAATGCTTGAAATAGACGGGACGCAAAGCGTGCGCTCCGAGCTTTTTTTGCTCTATTCTTGCTTACCCTATAGCTCTTTGATTGAGCTGGCCTTGCGGATCGACGTCGAGGAGATCCAGTGCCAAATGATACTACGATACTGGGTCTCGGAGTCTCGGGGAACAGACGAGCAGCTTCCTCCACAGCAAGCCCAACGGGATTGTTGTATCTTACCAAACCACCGTCCTGGTATTCATTCTCGCCGATCGTTTGAGGTTTGAAGAAGCTATGCGTTCAGTTGTTAGCGCAAGAACAAATGGCGAATATAGGATCAACTACAATGGCGCGGCTGTAGTCGCTCTCAAACTAGACCTCTGGTCAGTAAGAAGCGGTCATGTAGGTGAAACGGAATCTTACGCTTGCCATAGCAATACATTCTCAGAGTGAAGGGTCTCATATTCTGTGACACATTAGCTCTGTTCTGCGGAGACACCGAAATAACGAACCGTCAGCAACATCTCGAGTGCCGATGCCATTGTAATTGGTGATCAAAATAGTGGCAGCATCATCAATACTCGTAATAGGGAATCCAACGTGAATTCCATTCTCATTTGCGTAACTCCAGTCCGCCATCGTTGTGGTTGGGCCGAAAATTTCTTGCAGAACTTCTTCCAAATTCCTGGAGGAATATCGACTATCTAGAATGAGAGACAAAGCATTTTGCAACCATATACGGACACAAGGAAGCCGCTTTATTTGGGAAATCACCGAGAGACGCGGCTCAAATGTTTTCTTGGCAATGATGCGGCAAACAGCGAGGCAATCTTGTATATCCCAGCCTTTGATACCCAATGCACAAGCGCTTATGGCACCTAAACTGTTAGAGTTCATTGACATGGTTTACAACGACAAAGGTTATACTGCGGTCTTACCAGAGCTTGTGCCGAACAGAATGTCAAAGTGGTTCTGGACCCGACAAGGCAGACCAACACGTTCTTGCAAATCTTGAATAAATTTAAGGGGGATGCCACCTCTTGCGCCTCCTCCGTCAATACACATGATACGCACAGTGGCCGTAGGCGGCTTCAGCTTTTGCTTAATATCGGTGGCATCTTGCCCGCATAGCAAGCAGTGGCTTAATTGGCCTTTCTGCCGGTTACCAAAGGCCCCGAAGCAGGACTGGCAAATCCAATGCCCACATGTGAGACGGGTCTTCGGTCGTCGCATTAAACAGCTAAAACAAGTATTTTGGGACATGAAAGTGAGATTCTGGTCTCTAAACATTTTAAGAGTATGCCTGTGATGAGACATGGTGCTGTTGCTCCTGCTGAGGCGTTCATACTGCAACGAAAGCTCCTTGCGTACTAAGTTCACGAATGCGGAAGGCATCATTAGCCATTGAGTATTATCTACCCCTTGAAAAGTTTTTGGGCTTGCCATTCGGCATATGTCCTTATAAAAAGTGTTGAATACGTCTTGAGGAAGAAAGTCTGGATACATTAGCAGTTTTCGTGGCGATCAAAGCGAAACTTACAATGCATCCGTCGCCGATAATGGTCAAAAAGTATACACGACGCTATAAAAGGTACTGCAAATTGATGAATCTGATCTATGCTCTCGATTCGGTCTATGAAATCCGAAAAGCAAGCTTCGGCTTCTTTGCTGACGGGGAAGTGTATTCGAGACACGGATACAAAGTCGAACGGCTTGTCACTGCTCTCTATGGTGTCAGTCGCGATTTTCATGTAGGCTACAAGATGCTTGAAAGAGTAAAGACGATGCTGAAGATGTTTTTCGTAATGCATGGAATTGACGCCCTCGATGACTTCTCTTTTGAATCTGGCCCATTGCCTCTGCTGGCGCGACTTTACTTTTCGACTCAGTGTCAGGTTAATAGCCTGAATCCGATGGTAGCTTAAAGCAATGTTGATATTTGCTTCAGTCATGCATCTTTCCTGAAATTCTCTAACGGTTGCATTTGTGTCTCCTTCATCAACCACCAGCAGTAGGCAAGGTGTCAGCGTTTTGACAGCCACTCGCCCATTCGCAGCCCACCTACACACTAGCTGAGCGGCAGCTCTCATTCCACCAAGGTCATTAACAAATATGCAGACAGTGTCTAGAAATGGAAACATGGTGCGATGATAGAAGTGGTCGATTGATTCTTGCATTGTGTAGTTTTGTGGGCGGGTCAAGGAATGCGTGACACTTTCATGGCAAGTTGGTAGGCAGCTCTGGGCATCGCGAAGCTGCTTGTATGGCGCAGCCGACGACCCAGCTACAATTATCGGGCACTCTTGTCTGTTCATAGGCGGCCGAAAAGACAGGTCTACAGCAAGTCTACATCGAGACTCCTTTGGTGCCTCTATGCTGGCATTGAGATGGTCAAGAGCTTCAGCCTTTCTTTCATTACCGACCAACAGAACGAAGCCACAGCGCTTCTCATTAAATTCTTCATGTTCTTTGAGGAGTCTACGGGGGCGATCAGATACTTCTACGAGTTCTTCACCATTTGGCTGCAAGAACTTCAGCCAAGACGAGTGTTCACAAGACATTATGTTGTACTAGATATGCGAAGACAATTGGTAAAATGACTGAAGGCATCTCAATATATAAACCATCTCGGAAGCCGGTCTTGGAGTCGACTAAACCAAGGCCGGGTCTGTAAGGTATGTCAAAATCGCCAAAAGCGGCTCAGCTCTGTTGACTTTCTATATTAGGCACTGTACCGTCAAGGGCGAACTGGGTGTCCGCTTTTTCGTTATACAATTAACTTAGTGGGGGTGGGTCCATTGTGGCTAGTGTGACTGAGAGCTGTTTGTACCTCCAATGTAGCGCGTGGTTGAAGTCCCACAGACAAAGGATGACAGTTTCCATGTAGTGCAACAAAAGCGAGTAACAGGTTGTGCAGCCAGACTTGCCCGTTCTGTTTCTTTGGCCGTTTTGTGTTTTCTGCTTCTCTGTGGCTAAATTCAGCTGTTAATAAATGTGACCATAGCGACGTAAATTTCTCCAGCCCATCGATCGCTCATTTGCTGCAGTAGCTGCGAGATACTTCCCCTTGCTAAATTTGCCGAGAATAGTGCCAAAATATCGACTTTGAACGCCTCTGAAGCGCCTCTATAGTATGGTATAATCATATTTCTATTTGTATTGTTCTGCGCAAAAGTAGATTTCGCTCTTTCTCTGACTGGGGTGAGTTGAGGAACATAAAGATACATGATGCTGCTTACGAATTAATTGGAGATTGAAGTATATACGAGTACTATAGGTCGCTTAGGCCACCGAGACAGTGCGAGGTCTTCAGCGCTCTACATCCGAGACATCTTTCAGTACATTATAGCGATTAATCGAGCCGCTTTTCGCCCTGACACCGCTAGGGGATTTTTTTTTAAAATCCACAGAGCCCAATCATCGATCGCTGTAAATGCCAACCCGCTTTGCAGATTTCCGCAAATTACGTCCGCCCAATGTGTGCCGGCAATTTCGTTACATCACTTGGCTTCACATAAAACCAGGCATCCCGAAAGTGTCCTTCGCAAATGCCACTTCAGTCCCACAGTGAGTTTATACATGCTCTCACATAACTCTTAAAATTCCTCTATCTTAGGTTTGTTTGCTCCCTGCTATTGGCCGTGGCAATATTCTTCAGTGCCCCAAAATTCTCGTCGATCGGATCAACTCTTGGGGTATACGGTAGAGAAAACAGAGACCCGTTAGACATGCCCCCTCAAACCCTTCTTAGCAAAGTTATAAATTGAATAGAATACCGGTACATATTCATCATTAAGATGATTTATACCGGTATTGCAGTGGATGGAAAACCAATAACAACTACCTTCCCTAAGCTACTTCCAATCACGATAGTAGACCCCGATATAGCGAAGTAACCCGGCCGGAACTCTATAGGGAGCCAGAGAAGGTTATCTCCATCCCGTGTAACCCAGCACCTGTCTCTACTAATTCCATACCCAGAAAAATTCATAGATGTTTCTTCAGAATGTCTAGAGATTGTAGGGTAATCTCTGGTTATAGCGCCAATATCGGTCAGTAAGCGTGAGGCATCTTGGTTAAATGATATGGTGTATAAAGTGATAGCAATATCAATTACCCGCATGCACTCGCCCTTTTCGGCCTGCCAGATCCGTACCGTCTTATCGTAAGACGCCGATGCTATGAGTGCTGAGTTGGGCGAGAAGGCTATAGACAAGGCGCAGCCACTATGGCCCTTAAGCGTCTGCGCGCACTCGCCCGTATCGGCGCGCCAGAGCCACACTCAGTCCATTTTTGGCTGCCCACTATTTTTCTTATGTGCTGGAAAAGTGGACATCCATTTCGCCTTTTACAGTAGCAATGCTGCACCTACTGTATGTATAGTGCTCAACTTCCTAAAACTTTTGTACAATTATGGTCAAAATACCCTTCCGCTTTGAAAACAATGTCAAATTAAAGAATTGATCCACACAGTGCAATATGGACAGTCTCTCGCACCGTATACAGTATCGGCCAGCTTAGCGTCCTTAATGTACGTACCGCAACCAAGCATGTATGATCTTCGGGGCGGAATATCTGATTTCCGAAATGCTCCAAAAATGCCCGTGGGCAACTCTGTTCGGTCACGCTTGCAATTCAGGGGTTGCATACCGTCGACAATCTTTATCATGCGCGTCGGCCTCCGAAGTATCATATTTTGGGGCTGGGATTCCTTTCTTCGACTTCTTACTATCGTGCCGAAAAGACTTGAGACGCTGTTCCGTCTTATATTCCGACAGAAAGGCTGCCATCATAATATCAACAGCGATGTATCGACTCCCTCACGTGTTTCAAAAGCCAAGCCAACTCCGACAAGCTACAAGTACCAGTATGAATTTCCCTTGACGCGTGAACAACGAGAACAGAGGCGGAACGATTTCATTGTCTCTCTCAGCCACAAGGCCAACCTTGACGCGATTTCTGCACTCGCTTCCCAATCCAATGAAAACAAGCCTTGCATCATCACTGGATCGACGTCGGGTAGCTATAACGTGTGCTTCTTTGTTGAGTTCTTGACTGGTGAACGGCGTTGTGTTCGCATACCCATCGTCCCGCTCATTAGCGACGTTCAGAGCAAAGTTCAGAGTGAAATAGTTACAATGAGGTTAGTTTCAGGGTTCCCTACCATCTTCAATGCTAACGGCCAATAGATACGTACGAGAGAAGACGACAATACCTGTTCCGCAGATATATGCGTATGGTGAATGCGACTCTATCCACAGTTCATGCTCTCAATCGTGCTGGTTCTTAGTTATGGAATTCATTGAGGGCCAGTCTCTTCATGTGCAAGACGTACGTAATCGGCCGCAGTCGGAGCAAGTGCGACTTTATACGGAGCTTGACCATGTTCTCTCGCAACTTCAGAGTCTAGAATTCGATCGTCCAGGATCTCTCCTGCCTTGCAACAACAACAGTTCTGAACCCAACGTCGGGCCCCCACAATCACTTGTCGAAAATGATCTCGAAGTGGACACAGGGAGGCCCAGGTCAGAACCAGCCCAGTTTCATACTGTGTCAGACGTACGTCGCTATTTGTACGGCGTCATGCGCGACTTCTTCGCTGTACCATGTCAACATACAACGCGCGAAACATTACAGCGCAAGATATTCGCAGTCAATGACATTGGTGCTTTGATGGAAAGCTCGTTTGACTCTTGTGAGGAACATGGCCCTTTCTCACTCCGTCATATGGATTTGCGATGCGAAAACATAATAGTCAATACGGATCTTCATATCGTTGGAGTTATAGACTGGGAGTGGGCAATGATAATACCCAAACAATTCTGCACTCGACCTCTTTGGCTTGCTCAAGCGCTGGCGAATCTTAACGGTTCTACATTGGACAATGGTCGCCTTGCTGAAGCAGTTCCCCAGGCAGTGCTGAATCCGCACTTACTCGTTGAAATATATTACCCGTTAATTTATTCTCAGCGCTACAAAGAGCCCTTCCTCAGGGCTGCAAACTCCTTTTTTGAGGATCTTGACCAGCAAAGAGTATTGCAAGAAATGTGGGATACCTCGACTAAGTATAAGGATTTCCTTGATAACATGAATCTTCTCGTTGAAGACGAAGAACTTGAAAAGCGACGTCGCTGGCTAGAAGCTACAGACGAGCTGCTGAACTATCCTTTATCAACACACGGGGCGCCTTAGCTGCTCCATCAATTCCCATCTCTCTTTGCGAAGCTCGTCTTTCCGCTGAATTTTCTCATTAAGCTGTTCTTTGTCCAGCTCAAGGCGGCGCTCTAGTGGCCCAATACGATCCTCCATTTGTACTTTAACAGTAAAATTCTCCATCTCCCTGCGTGTGCTCGAGCTCGAATAGGCACTGTTTGTCATTTGACCCATTGCATCACTTGGTAACTCTCGCGCAAACTGCAGCAGCTCTTCGGCCTTGGCGATTCTGTTGAAAATTTCTCGGGTCTCTTTATCGAGGGCTGTCAGCTCTTCGTCTATTGCGACGATTGTTTTGCTTATTCCGCTTTCTGGCATGTTGTAGAATGTGTAGATATGACAATAGTGCAAGCAATGAAGTAGAAGGACGAGGAAATGAAGATGAGGAAATGGGGAAACAACCTGCGTCAGTCACTTGACCATGGACACGTCATTCACGCCCGAAAATCTCAGCGTGAAGGCATTTTGTTTTGATTTTGGGGCCATGGGGCCTGATATGCAACCGGGCGCGTATGACAAGCCTGTTCTGGATTAAGGTTATTCCGTTCCGCTTGTTGCGTATGCGGTGCGAATGGCGGCAGGCCGGCCCATATAAGCACTTATGACAGCAACTAAAACAGCTCTGCGCACTAGCTCCCTTGCCGTTATTAGCCTGCACCTCGGAGGATTGCTCGTAGTAGAATTTGACCTCGACATTCAAGGTCTTCTCCTTATTGAGCTACTTACCTCATTCTTGCAACGTTTTCGACAAGAACGGCCACTCGATTTCGGCTTGAGTCGAGTATCGCTTAATTTTACGGTCATTCACGGATAGGATGAAAACAGTTGCTCCGGCTTTCCAAACAGCGGATGAGATGATTGTACAAGAGTTTAGGCGAAACTCTCGCTTTCCAGATAAGACACGAGTACAAAGCCGCCCAGCCCATGACTGTACCTCGATCAAACAACTCATCCTTCGAATACATACTCTATAGTTATGGCGGACATCGCCGATATTGGACTTTGCCGCCAATGCGAACATCTTCGCATCAAAATACCTTACGCTTCTCGGAGCAGATTGCGTTGTCTTAAGTGGCTGGTTCAAGCTATGCATATCGAGACCCGATGGAGGAATGAAGATTGCCGGCGATGTCGTGATAGCCGCCGGCTGCTAGCGCCGGTGCTGGAGTGCCATGATCACTACTACGTGTCCCGAGGACCTGACGAATATCGCTGCGGTAGTTACCCCGAGGAACAGCTCCCAGAGTATGCGGTGGAGCTCTCAAATTAGATATCCAGGATATGAAACAAGATTGAACAAATATTATTTTATATCAGCTATGTTTTTCCACTCTGTACTGGAGCAATCTCCTTCGCGAGACAATGCGCATTCAATTTCCACGCATCCTATATGCCCCAAGCCGTTGGAAAAGACATTAAAGGAAATATTAAGATATAATATGCTTCAATACACTTGAAAGTATTTTGAACCGACAACGGTTTAAATACTGTCCAGTCCGCAAATTCTATTTATGTGTGAAAACAGAAAGCAGTTTCTGTGGGAGCACAATGCTTGTACAAGCCTATAATCACCATAATAGACTAGTTGTATATTCATATGCTATCAGATCGGACCAAATTCTCTTTGCACTGATTCTTTTTGCAAGGAACGCTGCTGCGGACTCGTTGCGGCCTGGCATGCGATTCGCGACAGCCGTCAGTGACTTTTCTCGAATGTGAAGATCCTCAATGCATTGGCTCAATTCACGTTCGCCACCTAGATGCGCCGATAAAGCTGGCACATTCTCTTCGTCGAGTATCAACAATTCTCCGTCGTCAAAGAGCGGAGTTAAGTCGTTATTGGTGCACTCCAGGGTAGTGGCATCAAGTACTGGGTTATGCACTTCCGACATGTCATCATTGCCGCTCGGAAGATTTGTAAATGATGTATTGTTCCCAAAATCGACAGATGACGATGGGCCTACAGAGCGTATGGCGGCTTCTTCGCCGCGATCTCCTGCCCGAGATCTGCTTGGTGATGGCGTGTCCGGCAATTGCTGCACGTCATCATCCGCTATCGAGCTAACACTAGCTTGGTCAAGGTCCAGGTCATGCGAAACTGGTGACTGCGAGCTTTGAAAGCTATATTCACTTCGTCCTCGTCGAGTTGAAGCCCTGGTCACTCGCCTTTGGGTTGGTTGTTTTGCTCGATTTCGTTTACGTTGGCCATACGGGAAAACACTGTACACTTCGGGGTTGTTGACCTGGTGCCTTAGTCTTAGCACTACTAGGATGCTTAATACTACACGAAGAACTTACCACTTCGTTCCAATCAGGAAATGTCTGGCCTTTTGGAAGATGCCACTTCGCAACGAGGCGGTCGTGAGTCGGATCGTAGTAGGCCGCAAATACAAACATACCTGTCTTTTCCGCTAATTGCATGCCTTTGTTGACGAAATTTCTCCCGGTTTTTCTGACACACTCTTTTTTTTTCTTTGACATTCTTGTGGCCATCTTGCCGCTGTGGTTTGACAACATGAATCTGATACTAGCGCACAAGGTGGACAGTATGGTACATATGTCGGCCTAGGCACCATGGCAGACCATACTCTGATGCCATCGTACTGGGAGGGCAACCGTGCCAAAGGTGGCTGCGGAGGTTGGTCTCTCCCATAGCCTGTAAAAGAGCGCCAGAGATGGCGCTTTGAAAGAATAAAATAAATAATTAGCAATTAAAAGAATGATTTAAAAATAAAATAAACAACAGAAAATTAAAATAACAATTAAAAGATTAAAAAAAATAATTAACAATAAAAAAAATAAAAAAAATAAAAAAAAAATGATTGGAGAAGGAAGTAATTAATTTCCTTCCTTGAGAGCTAGGCCTGAGAAGGAAAGGATGGACTGGTAGGTCGAGTGTGGGAGGAGAGTACGAGCTACACGACAATGCTGGGGAGATACAAGTCGTGCAGTGTTACGGCCAAAAGCGGCTGCTTTGCTGGAAGAGTTGTTGGTGGCGTTCAACCTTAATGGCTGCCTGGAAGTGCCAAGCTTGGCGCTTACCCTAGGAGTGCGTCTAGAAGGGCCGTTCCGACAATCTGGATGAGGCTTGATTTAGCGTGTGCACAGACAAGCCATGCAAGGGGATGCCTGGTGGAGCTCTGTGACAGGGGTCCTCATGACACTGTCAAAATAGTCTAATACGGCCAGCCTAATTAGGTGGCTGCAGGACATTCACTGGGAAACTTGTCTTCCGCAAGGCATGACTTTGGCCACTATTCGAGTGTAGTTGCTTCAATGACTCCTTCCGACTATCATTTTGCATTACAATCTACTATAGCTCGTCGCTCCCTGTGAAATTTTTCAAGCATGAGTCTAAGAACAGCGACCATCACGTCTTGTGCATGTTTTTCCGATTCTTTGAACCCTCTCCGAGAGTGGTCAACGATGGCCATAATATCTTAAAAAACAGCTCTCAGGTGCTCAACTTGTGTCCGCACTTCTTCAAAGATATTATTTTTCTCATGGATTTCTCGTTTCACCTCCTCTATTTGTCTCTGTGTCCTGTCTAGCGCTAGGCTGAAGTGCTCAAGTACCTGGCGTGGTATAGCATCGGAGCTCTCCGACATTTTGTTGTGGCGATGTCGAGTGTTTGCTTTAGTCCGCAGAAGCTGGCATCGTCATACACACTTCACTACGTCGGTTATTTATCCTGCACAGTATTATTAGAGCCATAACCAGCGTGTCCGACCATAACAGCCGTGGATTTGTTTGGTCTGGCAGGCCCAGTCCCGCAAGCTGTGTCAGAGCGACCGACATAAATGGCGCTGGCACGAACCAGCATTAAGTGGAGTGCATTGCAACGGTTGTTTCTGCATGTTCAAGGGTTCAGTTGGGCACCCCTTGCTCAAGCTGTGGGGTCATTGTTTCCTCAACGATGAAAACAGCGCTAAAGGGCCGAGATTGTTAGTGTAGTGGGGCACAGGCGTGACCGAATTTGACTCGTCAGGTACGAAAATCTACGGCGCAAGGGCATGTATCTACGAGATACCTAGGCTCAGACACTCTGCATTGCTATCGTATAAAGTACTGGACAATCAATGCAGTACATGCAACACAATACAACCAAGGTACTACTGCGGCCATTGCTCCCCTTCCTGATCCAATTCTGGACCCGATTCCTGACCCAATTCTTGGCCCATCTCTTGATTCAAATGCGCCATTGCTTTGCTGAATTCCTCGACCACTTTTCCACAAGCCTCGCCTAGCTCTTGGAACTTCGATAAATGAGGTTCTATCGTGAACAATCGACGTTTGTAGTGATCAGTTTCTTGCAGTAATGCCCCATTCACAAAAGAAAGGTCTTCGATGCGCCGGGAGGGGGTGCAGGGCAACTTGCTAGCTGCTAGAGCCTCCGGGGTCTGTGTCAGCGCGGCAGTAACAGATCCGAGGGAGCCGACTATCATGTCGTCATCTGTTGGTTCAGATGGTCTATTGCTAAGAGGCATCCGGAATGCGTTCAGCGTTCGCCTGTCCCATTTTCTTTTCATGCTTCTACTTTGCAGTACGGTACCTACTTCACTGGTCTCCGAGATAATGTTGGAGCGGCTCAGAGATTGGACGGTATAGAGAAAATTTACTCAATTTAAATCCTTTGACCAAGTTTGTCTTTAAGCTATTTATGGAGGAAACAAAGGTTTTCAGATTTCGCATTCTGACCAGGGTTCCATTTCGTCTTTACCGCTTGGAGTGGCCCTACCCTCTGTCGCCTCGGGCTGCCCCTCTTCTAAGCCCTCACACCCTTGCTGCGCGAAACCTGTCGCGGGGAAGTCGCTATACGGAGTCTGTCCGTTGGAATGGACAAGTTGTGGGGGATTGCCTGGCTTTCGAGGACGCATCTGCTCGTGATCATTGATTACCCGCCTCTGTGCGTCGATGACCTGCTGAAGCAGTTGGGATTTCCTCATCTCGTCGTTCTTCTCTTTATCAGACTGTATTGCAATCGCTCTCAATTGACTGTTTTCGGAACGGAGGTTTTGGTTTTCCATGAAGAGAGCGTCTGCCTCTGTCTTTTTCTGGTGAGACAAGAGCTCGTTGTTGGCTATCGCTGCCTTGCAGATATGGAGCACCTGAGCACAGGTAATAGGCTCTACGAAACTAGACATCTTTGCACTGCTGAGTTCAATGGTAATGATACAGCACGGTGCTAGTACCAGAACTAGTTACTGTGTAATGTAATGTTATATAGTGGATGGTGCTCGGCGCGGCTCGGTGTGTGTGCAGTCAGGGGAGCGGCGCCAATTTTGGCTCTCGACCTTGCTGTGTCACGTTGGCGGTTCTTGAGGATGGCGTAGCGACAAATTCTGCTCCAATTATAAAATGAGACTAGTCCCCCATTTGTACTCCTTCCACTCAAAAAATTCCCTCCTACAGGTCCTGCTGAATTCTCCTCTGCGTTGTACTGAAGGATGCAGAACATTCACCAGTCTTTCCAAGAAGACGAAGACCAGCACTCTTTTCCTCCACAATTTGCCACTATGCAGCATCCCACACAGGCATCTGCAGGCCGCCAGCCCACTCAAATGCACGGTGACAACTTTAACCCCAAGTCTCACCCCATTCCTCAATCCAATCCACAAACCCACCATCAGGCCAAGCGTCAGGCCAACCATCAGACCAGACGTCAGGCAAATCGCCAGACCAATACCGAGCCTAATTTCCAAGCGTATGAAAATCCAGAGCAGAATGCGGAGCAAATACACTCGCAGCCTAGCCAAACCAGCGGCCAGCAGCCAGCTGTGAATACCAATGCTCGTCTCCTAGAAAACATACTCAACAGCATTCAAAATTTGTAAGTTCAATCCCTCTCCAATAATTCTCCTTCGTACAACTAACAGAAGAAAGGGGCAGTTCCATGGAAATGTTGGTTGGGGTAGTATCAAGAAATATCGAGCAACAGCAAGCTGACCGTGAAGAACAGCGAGCTGAGCGCAAGATGTTAAAGCGGCAGCTTGAGTACTCGATTTTCTTGGTAGAATTGACACAGACATCCGTCAGAGCCGGGATGCTTCAGACGTAAGTACATATCCAACTATAATCCCGGGATTTGGCTCTGCGCCGCACTGTATGACCGGGGAAGGCTGACTGGACTCCTTGTATAATCTAGTGAGAAAGGAATAGTAAATGCTAGGGCAGGAGTGTTTGTAAACAACAACGCCGGAATTAGCTCCAGCGCTCACAATAGCCCTTCGCCAAATGTAACAGGGATGGAGTCGGTCAATGGCCCGGACACAAACGGCTTCAACCCCTCCAATATGAACAATCAAGGCAGCTTCAACGGCGGTGCACCTTTTATGGGTCACATGAACAACAGCTTCGTTGATCCAGATGCTATATAGTGGGACATTTTCATATCTGATACAGTACTGTAGTTGCAATCTCCATTCAGTCGTAATATTGTTGTGTGGTCACAGTTCTAAGATATGGAGGGCCCAAAGCTGGCCTGCAACGTGGTTTCGACAGCTTGTTGTGATTCAACAGACCAAGCCCACAAGCCTTACCTATTTGAACTGTCTAGCAAATATAGCATTGCCAAAAGTGGCCCGTGTCGTCGCTATGTACCACGACGGCGATTCTCTCTTTCAGTGACGGAGTATATCGAACTCGGAATTGCCGATCTCTTGCCTCTGACCGAGTACGAAATTGCTGATCTTTTCGCGCAAGTGCCCCATCTCCTTAAGCACCGAACAGTCTGCCTACTTACAATCCTTCAAGATTTTGAAGGCTCTACAGGGCCTGGCATTTATGTCAATTGGATTTCGTGTCAGCACCATCCGTGCCACGTCAAGGGGTAAAGTAAAGCTGTGTGAGGCTCAGATTCCATGTATTTGACTCTTGTCCAACTAACAAAATTAGTCTTGAATTGGAGCTACGAGCCTAGTTGTGATCGAATATTTATTTTGACCAGGTGTTCTATACCTTGCGCTGTTCCTATGGCGAATATTTGACTCGGTCGGCATTAGAGCCTGCAGTTTCCGTGCCTTGGAATTCCGCGAGATCCTGAAGGGCGGGCATTTGCCAGACCTGGCCGTAAGTGAGTGTTCCACAAAACACAGTAACTTTGGCTAATGATCAGCTAGCACCCTTTTCTAAGAACACGACTCTCGCTCCGAGCGCCCGCTTTGTTCGCAATGAAGAACAGGCTCGCTGTTGGTGGGCAAATGTCGACCATTGGTGCACTAGGAGCTCCGTTGTGAGTGGCGCAACACTAGTACATACGAGCGGGCGTACTGCATTATTTTGTACATAGGGGACTAGGCGATTTTTGCATTATAAAGCATGCATTACCTTTATCTTTTGCTCTTGCTTCAACTAAGGACAATTCTTATATAGCTTTGTAGAAGTACCAATCTTTCGATATTTATGACCAGAAACCAACTCTGTGTCCCAATGTAACCAGCGTAAACCCGCCTCAGCCAAGGTACTGCGCGCTGTTATTTCCAAATTAGGTCACGCCATGGACAGAAGAGGATAAATCAGGGCGTTCCAGGCACCCACTAAGAGACCAGATGCATTGACCTGTCACAAACACTGGCATATTGTCGACAGGGGTACTGCTAGCCAGGCCCGTGAATACCCAGAGAGTTCAGAGACGTAATCGGTCTCGAGATATTTCTGCCGTCGAATTGCCTCATCGACGGCCGCGTAGTTTCAATACGATTGTAATGCCTCCAGGCTTGACCTCTGGTCGACATTGGGTCGCTCAAAGCACGTCGGCGGCGACGTTTAGTCTTCCTGCGGATCGCACAAAAGATGGCGACTCCGATTGCGCCGCTCAAGCTCGCGCCACCAACGATCATACCCACAGTTGCAGCTTTGTTCACTCCGACTCCCCCACTAACTTAGCCGCTTTTGTGGTCGGGTGACAGCCGGGCCCCTCGCAACCAGTGGCAGAAAATTCTCTGACGGAAATGCCGGGGTCAATGAGGGCTGCCAAATTTCGACTTAGCTCATCACCTTGCTGGTAAAGAGCGGAATTCGGAACTTGTATCTCCAGCAGCAATTTCCCCGCAACAGCCTCCGGGCAGGCTAACATGGCCAGTGTTTTGACGAACGAGTGGGCCTCTGCCGCGTGGTAGGGCAAAAGCTTGACGATAGTGACTTGTTCAGAATGAGTCTTCAAGAGCGTTCTCGGCAAAAGCTCGAATACCTGCGAAGCAGCTCGACGATTCTTGACAATGAAAGCGTAGTTCAGCGGGAACTGGAAGCCAACGTACAGGATGGCCAGGTTTGGGGCTTGGACAGCGTGTGTCGTATCAGGCAGGATCTCTGTCGGCACTCCTCTTGGAAGTCCCGTCTCAGTGGCAGTTTCCGCCGATAAGAGTGTCACTGAGTCTGTTAATAGTGATTTCGCTGCCCTAGTGGTGGTAGAAGCGGCTGGGTTTGCAATGGATTGCCTTCCAGCGGTAGAGAACGAGTATTGGCTGCCTGTCAAAGATGGCTGAGTTACTAGTGGACTGGTACTTTGCGCCATGATAAACTCTTGCTGTGAAGAATTATGTGGTTTACTGGTACTGGTAGCTGATGCAGCTGAAGCTGAAGGGAATCCGGACCGGCCCATACCGTCCGTAGCCGCCATAGTCGGAGTCCGAACTGTGCTAGGTGAAATGAAGGTAGTGCTAGTTATTCCCACAGCTACTTCCGTGCCGCTCAACATACCTATTTCATCCGTTGAGATTAGCGTTGTGAACGAGAAACGAGTAGATGGTGTATTTTCAAGCACAGCTGACGGCGAGGAAGAGCTCGAGAGCAATGTGTTCATTGCCTCGGAGGAACCTGTGGTCGACAGTGCACTCGGTGACTGCTTATTCGATAATGAAGTAATCACACTTGGCAATGCTATAATCAATGAAAAGCTAGATTTTGGGGCTGCAAAAGTTGTTGGAAGAACGGGGGATGTTGTCGCCGTGGAGTGCAGAGTTTTAGAGGGACCTATGGTGGTCTGATCGTTTGCTGTTGGTCCATCCCAGAACGACGAGATCGAGCCGGGCACTGTTATATCAGACGAGATGGTTATATGTAAGTGGGTTGTCGTTATAACAATCCATTGCGTGGACATGGTCGAGCTCGCTGCCTCGTCTTTACTGGAAGGCTCTGGAGTTGGAGAAGTACCATTTCGGTACAGATACTTCAACTGCGAACGAACGGGGGCTTTCAGTTCAATTGCTAGACACACTGAAATTACATGCATCCAGATCCAAGCCGCTGATTTATGCATCGTCGGATATGCGCTACACGCAGCTTTCAAGCGCTATAATATGAGCAAGTTATGAAGATTAATTTACGTGGTGTAGAACGCAATCATGGGAAGGTGGGGGGAAGTAGATACTCGGTACTTTGCTCTACTTATACTGTAGCACTTTGAAATACAATCTATTTGAGTTCTTAATACCTATCAGCCAAATTTGGATCCAAGTGACTGATAGCGAGCTAGAGCACTGTCATGCGCTGAAAATGGAGCGATACATGGTCTGCACTCACGGTAGCCAGATTGACTGAATCTCCACCTTCCGAGGGACTGTAAAGCATCGACCTGTACAAAAATTCGAGCTCAACATGCCGGTTGTCAGTCTCCAATATCTTCCCTAGTTTGTCGCAAGCCACTAATGTAACAGAATGGCGAGCCCCCAACCTGTCCCTGAATCCTTGGAAGGCGTAATTGTACAGCGCCTCCGCCTCACGGGAATTACCCTGGAGACCAACGACATTCGCCAAATTGAAAGTGGCAATCAAAATAAAAACATGATTCGCGGGAAGGAGAGACTCGAAACCTGTCACTGCTTCTCTGAACAGGTTTTCCGCAACAGATAGCTTCTCTTCCGTCAGATAAACAGTAGCGAGACAGCTCACCGCGATTAAGGTCCAGCATTTATCGACTGCCTCGAATCCATCAATCGCTCTCTGAAACATGATTCTGGCATTGTCGAATCTTCCTTGGTCACGATATATCACCCCCAAATCCACCGTTGAGTGAAGTGTATACTCGTGATTGCTACCAAATGTTGCTTCGCAGCCTCCAAGTGCTAAAAGGCACGACCTCTCGGCTTCACGGAGCTTACGAGTCATAAACAAAAGCTCCGTTAGTCTCTTGAAAGCTTGGATGGTCTTTTCATGCGATGTACCTAGTTGTTTTTCGAGTCCGTAGGCAGCCCATTCCAGTGTCTGCGCCGCCTGTCGATGTTTTCCCTGGTCTTTTAGGGCGGCGGCCAAATTCAAAGCTGTTGTTATCGTGGATATATGCTCTTTTCCCCAGGCGGTAATTGCTCCTTGTAGTGCCTGTTGATATGCCTTCTCTGCTTGTTTATGCTGACCTTGTAATGTGTAAATGACACCGAGTTCATTGACGACGCACAACACAACAGCCAGTTTCTGAGAGTAACCATCCTCGAACGCCTCCAAACAGGTCTGATAGAGGTCGACCGCCTCTTGAAGCATATCATGACGACGGAGAAATGTACCCATTTTGAATACGGCAGAAAGATAAGCCTTACTCTTAGCCCCAAATGTCTTTTCGAATGAAAGCAGTACGTCGGCATAGGTCTCCTTTGCAACTTGGACCCTACCATCAGCTACCAGTAGTCGCGCGAAATCGTCGAGCATTGTCAGAACTGAAGAATACTCAAACTTGTTGCCGGTTTGGAGAGAAGTGAAAACGTCTTCGTAGATCTTGACAGCATTGCTTGCTCTACCCTGGTCCTTAGAGAGCTGGGCTAGCCTCAAGGCGACCTCAGCGGCTGATCTTATTGTGGATTGACCCATTCGTGGTTCATGTAAGAGCTGGGTGAGGAATTTTGGATTCACAGCGATTTCTCATTGATTTTATTTCTCTAGAATACAGCTAATATCAGCGCTTGACTCTGGATCGTCGACGGTCGTGGGTTTCCGGGCCAAAACTGGCGCTTTCGCAGCAATTGGTGAGAACCTGATGATGGCGCGACAACACGGACATTGAATAGGTCTCTGTTGGTCCGAATGTGAGCAGATGAAATCACTCCAACAACTTTGACAGATTGCATGTCCTAGAAATTTAGTTTTCTTGTGGTTGTCTAGTGAATAGAGCAGTCCTTAGACCTACCACAAATAGTGTATAAAAGATCATTAGGCCTTTCACAGATGGGGCATTGTTGCCACTGGTATTGCTTCACGCACAATTGCTTCACAATGTTAATGGTACTCTGGGAAAGTCTCCCCGAAATTGATAACCAACCGTGTTTTCAAAAAGATCTAATTCAATAACGCGCTTATTTTGCTCTTCGCACACAGTGCATTTTGTACAATCGTGGTTCTTCAAATCCTGCAAGACCGCGACGCACTCATCACAAAAGAGCTCTTTATTTAATATTTATGCGCGCGCCTGGGAGTTCGGAGCAACACTCACCAAGTTGTGTATCCTGAGTTTCGGTCCATCGGACAGAACGGCATTACAGGAGAAGCATAAGTGGACAAACTCATAAAGTTCGGTGAGGGCATCCCTGTCAATCCCGGATGCAGTGAACATGGTTGCATGAGAGTCAGACTCAAAGGGAAGGATACATTGCGGGGTTTATATTCGGCTACAGATAAAGCTTGGTAATGGCAGTCTATATTAGCGCTTCACAGAGGTACGTCCTGCGGAGCGTCTCTGTTTCCGCTGAAATTCGCTGAGGATTCCATCATTTGATATGTAATAGTTTACGGGCCATTCATTGGAGTTAAGTGTTGAAATCAGTAGCTCATACCAGATCGCTAGCATTCCTGTGGCTACAAGCCAAGCGGCCATAATAGCAACCGAGACTTTGGCAAAAGTAGACCATTCTCCGTCTCTGCTGAAATAGATGTTTGTTAGGGTGGAAAAAACGCCCATAAAAGAGTGAACCACTACAGGACTACAATTTGGTAAGCAATGTGCTGTTTAGTACAAAAACTGGATCCTACATTAGTATTTGGCGGCTGACCCAGAAGACATTTTCTCGTCTACGTTGCCAAAGAAAGAAGAGGCACGCTGAGGCGAGACCACAAATAATGGAAGATAGCACTATTGCAGGCAGCTTGAATGAAACATTTTGTACGAGCTGTCCTACTTCCCCTGCGATTTTGATAGCCTTGGGTGTCTGCAACGCTCCATAAGCAGCCGGACAAAGCAGATAGCCTGCAAGCAATGCCCACGCACTTCCTGAAGCACATACGTTCCACATGATATGGGCTCCGTGTGCCTCAAGAATCATCGTGTCGTAGGCATCTTTAGCTGTACCTTCAAAACCTCGCATTGCTAAAATTGGTGGAGGCCAAACGTTTGAGACTGTCGGGCAAGGAATCTTTATGGTTTATACTCTCGGCCCTTGCCTCCAAAAACAGAGCTCGCTTTCCTTTCTGGAATATAATCAACAAAATGTGCCGACCAGCCCAGTCCTCTTTCTGCGTTCGTAAAGCCCAAAAATCGAATATTTGTTAGCCCTTCTTCCACAGCCCACATGTATGAAAAGAAGCGAGATTCGGCCGCTTTCCATTCGGCGCTGTTTGAATTGGAAGGACTTTTGCGCCGATTGTCTAGAGAGGCTAAGGAGCATCGCGCGAATACTGTGAACGAGCTCATATACGACAATCACATTAAAAAAAAAGCTCGTAATTCTAAGAGAGGCTTGGGAACGATGCTGCGATTTGATCTATTTGATAAAGCATATCGCATGCAGTCTAACACTGCTGTGCAATCAGATAATGGAAGAGAGAGCACAACTCAGGTATAAATAGTTTGCCAAATGTGCAGCTTCGTAGAGAATACTATGATTGAAATAGTACTTAGCTATTCTCTCTCACTAGTAGAATTTTGTCTCACTCTACCGGCCAGCATAAAGCGCAGATCGCTTAAGGCAAGCATGATGTAGTCAACTATCTCCAAGTAGTCTTGATTGTTTCTCTGTCCCTCTGACCCTTCGCTTTCGTTTCCAGTGTCATCCACGATAAAGTCTGCAAGGCTACCCACACTTTCATTTGTTTCTGAGCTTGAATTGCTCGAGCCTTTCAAGTCAGTTTGATGAATCTAGGGTTGTTGCTACACTTACCGTAAAGACTGTCATCGGCGGGCATGGTTTCTGTCGGGATAATATTTTTCGAGCTGACACTTGCCTTTGGCTGAAGTTGCCACGAGTATTTTATCTGACAAGAGTAGCATAAGTACCTACCATTAGGTACCGTACTTGCCATTATCATGTTCATAGAGCAATATTCTGCCGCTACTGAAGCGTCACGACTTGGATGCTCCAGTCTCGGCTGATAATGGAAGCTCTGTATAAAACATCTACATGGCCTCGCGAAAGCATGCAGGCCTAGCTTGACACCCTAGCAATAGAATACACAATAACAAAATGTATAACGCTGAACTTGTTAGTAACGTATTTCAAGCATCAACGGCTTTGGCCTCGTCCACCTTATTACTAGTCATGATGGCGCGAGGCGCACTTCAATATGATGGAATCATGCGATTAACGGTAATACTTTAGAAGAACTCACATGCGCTTCACTCCTAACATTTTCAGATACCTAGCCCACTTAAAGCGCGTGGGTTATCGATTCCTATACAGAGTATTGAAGCCAAAGCCACCCAGGGAATCAAGACAATTGCCGCGCAAGCGTCTAGTGCACCCGCCGCGATCTCAGGTGCTGTTGGTGACACAATCAACTTAGGTAAAGAAGCCGTCGAACTCATCAAAAAAATGCCTACTGGGTTACGCCTTGGCTCTTCCGGTGCTTTCATTGAACAGAATGGTAAATGGCACCAGCACAAATTCCCGTTGCTTCAAGTATTAATGGCCATAATCTTGGCGTGTACTTTGATTTCATGTTTAATTAGTATTGTAAAACGATTAAACCGAAAGCTGTATCTCCGCATCGTTTCCTTGATGCTGCTCTTTGTTGGATGGCTCCTTATGGTGTTCGGGACTGTAGCTGTAACACTGCTGGTTTGGATAGGCGACCAACTGGCTGATCACCTCGCTGGTTCCATGCAGCGCGGTTTCATTTATACTGGTGCGATTGCCAACTGCGTCCTATTAACTTTGTTGTTGGGCTCTGATATATTTTGTTTCTTCAAATTTACCTTGCCACAATACTCCCAGCCTACCAGCGACAACTTCTTGAGCGAGAAGCCCTTGGATCAGTAGCGGAGCCATTTCTAGCTCTTTAGCAGCCAGCTATAAAACCTTGGCTGCCCATTGGAATGGTCTTGGAACAAGCCGATGAATCGTGTTAGGACTACTTGTATAAATCCAAATAAAATCTACAGAAGTCATTTGCCATATTACAGTCTTAGAGCGCGAAAAAGATGCTAAGCTATGCCAAACTCAAGAGCCAACCACTTGTTATGTCATCGGCTCTGGCAAGCGTTGTGAGTACAGGACGCTCCAATCAGAAAAATCTTGCTCACACTTTCAAGGTCGTTTGTTTCTTTATATTTGCCACAATAATTAATTGTTTGACAAGATCGCGCTCGCAAGCTCAGTTTCCACATTTCTGTTGGTGGCCGCTCTTTTTGACGCTCTCGATTACAGGCTGTTTCCTATTTCACTGCTGCAACAACACAATAGAACGGTATCAAAACGTAATGAATGCTTTCATTGCAACAGATTTGGCGGCAACTAGCTTCGCAATTTACTTGTTGGCGTCGGCCCGCTGGGAGAGACTATTAGTTCTCACAGGCTTTGTCATTCACTCCATTATCATGGTAAGACACATGGAAAGCCCATCAATCATGGCTCACCAATAATAATGTTTCATCAGAGTTTTTGGCTTGTTTATTTCGGTCGCAACCAAGCAGTAGTTTGCGACAACAATATAGGACTGGATGAAGAGGCAGGCGGAGTAAACATTGCTTTACAGGATCCTGAGTGGCCGTACAGAGCCAGAGCATTACACGACTACGATGCAACCGATAACGATCCAAATGAAATCAGTTTTTCAAAGGGAGATTTGCTCTATGTGTCGGACATTTCTCAACGTTGGTGGAGTGTGAAGGATGAAAAGGACAACCAAGGTATCGCGCCAATGTCGTACCTCTGCCTCCTGGGCTCCAATGCGGCAGCTAGTACGGCACCTATAACCCGATGCATCAGAAATTAGAACCTACAATAGCGATCGAACACTACAAGTTCTTTGTAAGCTCCACGATAAAACTGTCTCACGGTCCACCAAAAGGAGCTTAAGTTGGATGCCAAAGGCTAGCAGAAGCGCTAATTTTTGGCTGTGGCAGCCCTTTCTTTCTTCTTTCTGTCTAACACACTCAAAACAAGATAAGCACGTGTAAGGTAGAAGCCATTCGTGTGTAGCTCCCGTGACTTATGCTCGCCTTCGCTGCACTATGTGGAAACTACTGTGTGGGGGGTACAAACGACTACCTACCGGCCACACAAGCCACGAAGTATCCACCGTCCGTTGAGTTAACAGTCAAGAGAACAACTATTTCGCCTTTAAGAGGACCTACATGTAGATCTGCTACTTGAACTTGGCGGCAGTTGATTGGCTACAAATCATTGATGATGCACGCTAAAAACATACCGGACGCCCAGGTGTTGGCAAAGTTGGCAGCAAACGCAGAAAACAAAATTAGAAGGGAACGACACACTGGTCGATGGTCGCAAAGAGCCACACAGACGCACAATGGTGCAAGTTTGCCGCGCGAGGAGCCTGAGATGTGGTGCGGGCAGCTGCCACAGCCCACACCAAGGAGCAAGATTTTTTTCAGCGCCAAAGTTAGCCTTTCCAGAATTCTTAGCTGCCTAGACTATAGTACTAGGCTTGGCATATGGGCAATCATGGTACGACAAAACATACGCTATCCCGGCGAGCCAGTACATCCTTCCCCCAATGGTTCGTGACAGAACTGCCAAACTTGAAAGAACAGACATCTATCTTATCCTCGAGGCCGCAATGTACTATTTAGTGTCGGATAATCCCACAGTAAGCCTCAAAGGGAGCACACTTGCTCCCACAACCTGTTCCTTCACTGCTCGCCCGGACTGACCAAGCGGAATAAGCATATTTTTGGGGCACAATCGCGTCGGCAACACCGACACCTTGTCAAACAATGTGAAGTTGTTTGTAGATGAACTGACGGTTTGGGTAGAACAATTGAGAAACGACGGGGGTATGTACCAACTGTATAAAACGCTCTGAAGCGAGTACTGATCGAGATTCGATAATTCAAGCCAACGGTAGAGAGTTATTTTGGCTCATTATGCGGAGCCTCGGGGGCTTAAAGATATCTGCGATTCATTTAGAACTTTATCGCACCATGTCTGTTGATATTACAACCCTTTCAGCAGAATCGAAGCGTCCAAGCAGCCTGTGAACGGCGGGGTTACAGTGAGGGCTCACGACCTTATCAATTAATTGAAAGCTTGGATAATCATCTGCGTCACAGTGGGGGTATCGATATTTTCTGCGAAGATGTTATCTTATCGCGTCATCTTATCAGTAATCTCGAGATTCTGCCGATGCTAGCACACCACTTTCGCAGATCCTTCACCAGGGACGCAATCAACACCGATTTCGCTGCCCGCAACAAATTCCCACAATCAAAAATTGGCTGCTTCGAGCTAAAGTCCCTGCTTCGCGAGCCAAACCGACCATACTGCAGACAATGAAAAATAAAATAAGTTACATAAGTGAAAAAAAAAACAGCTTGTCACCTAAACCAAAAACGGTAATAATAGTCCACAGCTCATCACGCTAAATTTGGCTACCTCGAGAGCCAGAACTGGCCGCGCTTCAGACAATTGAGAGCAGGATATTTGGCCACTAAGCCAAAAAGAGTAGTAACTGTCTTCAGCTTAAAAGGCACATAAAATATAAAACATAAAATATTAAATATTAAATATAAAACCTGTCAAAGTTTAAACCAAAAAAGGTAGTAATCCACTAAGTAACGCCGATGTTGGCTGTCTCTGGAGCAATCCATCTAGAGCCATGAACGGCAGCGTTGCGAATAGGCCAAAAACTAGCAATAAAATCCACTCAAATCTAGGCCTAAACCAGTAGCGCTTTTATTAGAGGGTACAGTTTTGTAATGCGTTGCGAGGCTAGAATCGGCTGCGTACATTCTTAAATTCAAAATGAAAATGAAAATAAAAATTGTACGCCTGTACCCACAGCACCGTAGCTTGGAAGATCGCTATTTACACACCCTCGTAGCTAAAAATATCACCCATGGAGGAAATGCACGGACCACTGCCCATACCTGGAGGAGAGCCCCAGTTTTACGCATCTTTGCTTAGCTCGGTTTTCAATTCTCAACCAACACGGCCGACCATTGTATGGCCGCGATTCAACTGGGCTCCGAAGATCCTTCACCCAAAGTAACTGAAACAGTCAAGGAACTCCGTTTGTTCTCTCTTGTCTCTTTCTTTTCTTTCTCCTCACTGCTCTCTGCCCGTCACTAGCACATGTGAGTAGCCTAGCCGACATCAAGCTCCATGAGCCATTCAAAGGACACCGCGGTCCCGACATCCCTGTCAACTCTCAAGCCCAAGGCAGCATGCCAAACATTTGAAATGTGGCGTACGTGTGTCCTCCTGGGCCCACAACTTGGGTTATCTTTCAATGTATGGACATCGCCGAATTTGGCTTCACAGTCGCGGCTGGTCAACCCGAGCCTCCGAAGCAACAAAATCGTCCCTCCACATGTGGCGTTGGTCTGGACCATACGGAGGAACCCAATAGCAATACTATGAAGAATGCTTCTTGTTTTATTTTATTTCCAGTACGCTTTCTCAAAGCTTTCCACGCATTCCAACAGTCTTTATCATTGAACATCTGTATATTCAGCCAAGATGGAAATTTCTCCTGGAGCCCATTTGCTCCGAGATTCGGTTAACCTGGGGCGACCGTGTGCGTCACTTCAAGAGCTACCATTCAGGAAGACAAAGATGCTCGGCGAGCTTTGCTACACAAGCCAAAACCGGGTGCCAGAAGGAATCTCTGTTGATCTTCAGATATTCACAAGTCATCACTTCTTTCTGTCTGAGGACACTTGGACCTGTATGAAAGGGAAAGGCATCTCCTGTGTGTGCTCTTATTCGCTGAGGCCATTTGATTTCCACGAAACTCCTCGTGATATTCGCTTCCGCCCAAAGCACGAGCAGAAGAGTTACAAGGTCAAGTCTTTTTACGTGGAGATGCTCACAGCCACAAACTTTTCCGACAAAAAGCTGTTGAGAATGAGCATGTCGCCGCGATCAGGGTACGGAAACGAGGTTTCTTTCTCTCCAATAGGAGAGCTGAAGCCTACGCCCCCTAAGGGGCTGTTCCAAACCTCTTTTTTTGGAACACACTTCACATACACCGATTTACAGTTTCCTACCAAGCCGGGTATGGGCAATCATTATCACAAGCGCCAACGGTACCGTATGTTGCTTGTTCTTCTGGCGGACATTGGGGGAGAAGACATGATCCCAGTTGCAGTTTGCGAGTCCGAGACTCTCAAGGTTTTGGACACGGACGATTGAGACGCTATCCTCCCATTTTGCTCAATCTGCAGAAACTACATGGATTAGCTAGTGAATCTGCTGGGTCAATAGAGACGAAAGGAGCTTCAAGGTTTTTGTATGTTGACGGAATCAATAAAATTCTGTTCTGTTTAGTTTCATTGAGTAAAACACGTCTGAACAAAACTCTCGTCCGGGGATAGCTGGATAGTTCTTAGTTATCGTAACCGACACGTTTCCAGCCACCCTCACTACTATGGTCCTTCACCCATTCCACAAGGGGAAAGTAATGGCTGTTCTTCTTCATCGTAACCACCCAAGGAACATTATCAAAGGTATGTGTAAGTAGTATGCTTTTATTGGTATTTCTTGCAAATGCTACAGGTGTTATCTGAAATTTTCTGGGTTTCAGTAACAAAAGAAGCAAGATCGCAGGTCGCCACTCCATTGACGTGGGTGATGAAATTGGTCGGCGCCAGCCAGTATTGGTCTGCAGGAGAACCTGGACTCTAGCTAGAAACATAGATCTCGCTATGTACAATACTAATTTGCTGTCGTACTGCATGGTGAGGGCGATGCAAGATGGCACCACAGAATTTAACCACGTAGTTTGTCTCCAGATCGTCGGCTGCAATAGTCGGCAACTTTAAATGAAGCTCTTTGCCTTGGCGATATACCACAGCATCCAACACTTCATTAGTATACATCAAATCAAAATCAGACATCTTGGTGCATAGTTTACCATTAAGTGTTAAAATGATGTCACCCTCAAGTAGTGTGATTGGGGAACAAACTTTGCCAGACGTACGTTTGCCAAACATGTATAGTCGATAGCTAGATTGATCCGTTTTACGCACTCGCTCGATCCATTCATCCGAAACGCCCAGCACGAATGCATGGGTCATTTGGATGACTTGGAATTCTACCGAGAGAATTCTCAGTCTTGGAAACTCAGCATTCCGTAGGGAGGCTATGACTGGCAAGACAACGAGCCTAGGCCGAAGCGATATTTGTCGAGGCCGTCGCCTAGAAAAGAAGTCCATAAAGCCTGAACTGAGCCGTCTACAGCCAGAAGAGCTCCACTGTTACAAGACAGAGCAATATTATTGTCGATTGTGATGCCAACAACATATCTAGCTCGGTATCAGCACGCTACATGGAGGGAGAGTCACTGGCGCGACTTCAGTAACAGTAGCAGAGCCACGAATAATGCGGCCGCTACTATTGTAGCCCACGAAATAAGTCTTATAGCCTTGACGTAATTCTTCGCAGCTTAGTGCAGCGCTCTCGACTGGCGCATTAATAAAGGACGGGTCGTACTTGACGACGGCGTAATTTTGCAGTGGGTGCAGAAACACAACACTACCGTCGACATATATATAATCTGCGACCACAACAGTCGAGACACCAGCACGAGGCCCAATGCAGCGTCGACGACGAGCCCCATACTCCAAGACTGGGTTTTGGGAAACCCATCGATGCTCTCTGGCAGTGTGCAGTTGATACGGACGAAACTTCGGGCTAGCTTCGTGACACCAAGCTGCGATGTAGACTCGATTTTGGTAAAAGAAGCTGAGCGAGGAGCTGAAAGCGCAGGAGGGACGGGCTTTGCAAGATCAACAGAATCCCATACACCAGTGTCATCGTTGCGGACTGCCATTTTCATCTCAGACGACCAATAACGATCTAGCTTGATGAAATCAGTCTTCAGTGTGTGAGGATCATTGAGATGACGGTACGTGACAACGATTCGGGCTTTATCTGGTATGACCTTCATTACCTGAATGAAGGCGTCGAGGTCGGCGATCTTTTTTTGATTGACAGTATGGAGAACCCATCCGCGTTCGGCCTCAAACTTAAAAGATCCAGCTGCCTCACAGGCAAAAACGCCATTGACGGCAACGCCTTACAGCCTGGCTTGCTGATAGGAAAGTTCATGAAAACTAGCGCCTGCGAGCCTTACAAATCGGTCCGGCGGTATCTTATGCAAATCTCCAACCTCAACTTGCACCTCAACCATTTTGCCTCTACGCTACAGTTCAAGCTTTACAGCCGTTTCCACACTAGCGTCAAGTATGTCGTCGAGGCGAGCAAATTGAATGATGAACTCCTTGTTCAGTTTGATCAAAACATCACCTTCTTCAATTTTCCCGTCAGACGGGCCGTCGGGAAGGACAGCCTCAGCGACGAGCATGCTCGTATTGTCCGGAAAATTTTGTCGCACGGCAGCTTCCCAACGTGGATCGACACCGAGACTTCGGCATTCATCGAACGGTTTCCGTAGAAAGTGACACTGGATATCACCCCTGGTAATTGGCTTTTGTTGTTGAATACACTTCAGCGCCCGCAACGGTCGGTCCAGGGGTAAGAAATAAGCCGTTGAGGCGCCATCAGAGCGCCCGCTTGCCTGTAGTGCAATCGCGCTAGCGTCTGCCGTAATGACTGGACTTCCAGAGCTGCCGCCGCTCGCGGCAGCGTTTGCCTGGTAGTAAGAAGTGTTGAAATCATTGTATCCTTCTCCGTATTCAGGCGCATTGCGGTCTAAGCGACTGATAAACACTGAAAGAATACTCAGCTTCTCGCCAGCATCATTGCCAACAACTCGAATTACGACGCCAACTACCATACCCAGTTAGCATTTCTAACTTTATCGTGCCTCTGGGGCACACCTCTAGCTCCGTTAGGGTTCAGATTCAGTTGCTCAACCCGATGATACTTCACAGCTTTTGTATTGTATCGAAGAAATCCAAAATCATGCACAGGGTCGCGGTAGTAGGGATAGCAATCTACTTCTTCATGGCTATCAAAGACACAAAAACCCCAAAATGGACCCGGACCGACGACATGTCGATTCGTCAAAATGTACCTATACAAATCAATTAATACCTGGTACATCAGAGTAGGTATACCTCACCCTTTCGGTGGCTTCATTAGTCGACGCTAACCCTGTGTCAAAAGCGCATGGGTGACAAAATCGAATGGCGACTACGCTTCGTACGACCTTCTGAATGGAGTCCTGTCACTGGACGCTTTGTCCCATTGCTAAGGAATTTACTAAGCTCAGCTCTCAGATAGAATTCGTCAGTTTACTCTTAGCGACTTGGGAGTGCTCGCCTCTGACTTGTGAGTCTGGCTTGTGAGTCTGTTCCGTTCTTCGAAAAGCACCTTTGTTTTTAACACATGAATTCAGCGTACTCAGCATAATGAGGCCAGAAATGGCTTCTATCAAGGAGTACTGCGAAAGCACTAGGCAGCAGCGCACTATAGCTTGAGGATCTATTTTCAGCTCATGCACATCGCACAGCGGAGGATTGCAGCCGATATCGCCTTATGATACTAAAAGTAACATTGTCTAGAGATGGGAAGCCGTGACTGTACAGTACTGTATTTGATCTTTGTTGGCTTTCGAATCCACTTTTGCAATGCTATATGAGACTTATTTTGACTGCTTTGCTACCAGTGCTGCACGGTACCGGTACCGGTACCTACCTGTCCTGACATGCATAAAAGAGTTCGTTGTCATATTATTAATAATGTTAATATCTACTTCTGTACAAAAGTCTCAGCTCGTCAACATTTTTTAATCTGGCGATATATTGCATCATACATCTTTCCGGTCTCTCTGAATTCTCACGATGCCCTCAAAGCGCAAGGCTTTCAATATGGGCCCAAACACCAACAAACGCAACAGCAGCAAGAAGCCCCAGCCCTGCGCTGCTGCTCAAGTACAAAGTACCTCGTCACGGTTGAACATCGATTCCAGAAAGCAGCGATGGGCAGAAGTGTCTGGCTCCAAGAATTTATAAACGAATTACCGAGAGGTCATGCAGAAGTGCTGCCAATTTTACGAGTCCATCTGCATTTGCAACCCACTCAGCAGCGTCGATGAGTATGATGAAGACAAAGAAGATGATAGCAGCGCGTGTGATAGTAACTCAAAGCCTGTCACAGAAGTTTGTGATGGCGGCGAGACATGCCAATGCGGCAAATCGATGGCATCCGAGGCTATGGCGCTTTTTCTCCTGTCCGGCCAAGGCGACACAATGTACTCTGCCGACGATGGGGAAACAATTGAGGAGACTGTAATACAGATAGCCCTGATGTTGCTCGCGACACTGACGCTCCTAGGAGGGGAGGATCGTCTTGCCCACTGAAACTAAGAATTTGGACTGGGTGCTGAAACTGTACCTAGAGGTGGTTAAGTCAATGCAAAAATGTTGTCTATTGACGGGCACTATAGGTGTAAGCCGAGTTTTGCGGAGACGATTTTAGTTCCTATGTGCGGTCTTATGCTAATCGCTATGGCGTCACAGCACCTGGCGTGGCAGATGCCCACTCAAACGTCAAGCTCGCAATGCCAAATGAGAACATCAAAGACCCATGGGACTGGGTGAGAAGTTTTGCTAACTACAAGCTTGCGAGTGTTCCCCCAGAGTTTGCGTTCCGCGGGGCTCATAGGCGTGCCATTGGAGGCGACGCCTTGGACATATCGACGTGGACCAGTGCAGAGCGCAAGCGCTATGCCTGCGATAAGAAGGACCCGCTTCCAAAAAAGACCATTCAGAAGCTTAAAGAAGGTTTTCCCATTGTTCTTTATTATGACTGATTATTTGAGACTGGGTTCTCAGTGGGAGTTGTCCTGCTGCAATGAGACTTTGAAGAAGAGATGTCTGTACTAGCTATAGGTAGTAAGCTTCATTACTAAGTCATTTTTGAACATATATTGGATGACCTTGTATCCTGCACAAGCTATCAATCGCCTTGCCGATCAATAGTGTTAAGAAAGAAATTGAAAATCCCATGTCTCGCCAGCAAGTGCAGGATGATCTGCTGTACTTGACCGTCCGCTTCGCAGACAACGTGGCATCGCCACCTTTTGTCATGTTCCACTGAGCTAGGTCTCATTGACCCACGTCAACCGACAGAGTACCAGCCATGCACAGCCGGTAATGGAATCAGTGCGGTTTGAGCATTGTCCTCTTTTTCTTTTGTGGTGTAATTGCCCCTCACTTCGCAAGAATAAACTACAGGCAGCTGCGCCTGCTCCGTCGTAGATCAGTGACCGTGGTCGCCAACTATAATATCGTCAGCCACGCAGCCCTACTTGCTGACCCCCCACTCCTCCACCGTTTACCATCCATTTGGACTCGTTTACAATCAATGAACCATGCGCTAAACAGCCAAACTCGGCTTTTAACTTTTATCTATATTAAAAAGCGTCTTCTAAATTAAATGCTAAACCTGAACTCTGTTCTTCATCTAAAAACCAAACCATACCAGACATGCCTACTAATCATTTGCCACCAGAGATATGGCATCATATTACTACATTTCTCTATCCATTAGACAAGAATCCATTCTCTCGGTTTCTTACAAATAAAGAACGATCGTCTGCTAATATCTGGAGTTTTATATTCAAAAATAATAAGTATATACAGTTGCAGCAAGACTACTTAGATAATGCAGAAGGAGAACCGCGAGGAGCATCGCCAGCTCTTTTTGGTCCACACCTTCATGATATTGCTAGAGGCAAGACTTTTGGCAAGCATGTAGCTTTTCTCCCAAATGATCTGCAAGGAGACGCATACTGCTATGGAAAAAGTCACTTTTTCAACTCTCTCAAGGAATATGAACGTGATGAAAGAACAAAAACAGTTACCTTGGTCGATTCAGGCATTATTCTCTACTATGGGTTAATTGAAGTTAGCTACCTCTTTAGGGGGGCGGAAACCCATGGTCACTTATTTATGCCCGACCCAAGAAAACTATTCACCCTTCGCAAGGGTCGGTTCCGATCCAGCCTGACCTATTGGAATGATAACACAATACATGAAATCGTCGACAAAGATATCGCTCGTTTAGAGGGTGTCACGAGAAAGAAGAAAAAGGCATTGGCTGAGATTTGTAGTATCCGACTGCCTCCTCCAGGAGGATTAAATCGAACTCAAACCTTCAGATCTTCAGGTTCACACATGCTGACTGTTGCGATTCGAGACAATAATGGGCAAGTAGTCGAATGGCGTAACGCCGCCCGCATGCTATAAGTTATCTGCCAGAACTAAAGAGCAATAGTTTAAGAGGAGTGGGGCTAAAGTACCGTATCATAACTGAGCAATAAGAAATCTTAAATATGACGGGTTTAAGGCTCTATATTTTCCATGGGTGGTCGTTCTAAGGTCAACGCTCGGAGGTCACTTTGAGTTGTGCGCTAATGACTATTGAAAGCTGGGAGAACCCGCTGGCATGGTCAAACCCCGCTGATTCGTAGGGTGCTGCGCTTTCGCTGGTGGGGTTCGTAAAACCCCTTAGATTTTTGCAGAACCAAGCAAAAGAGATACTTTTGGCTACCGCCATCGCAAATCTCAGCCACAATTGCTGCAGCTGATCCATGCTCAAATACAAAGTTTACATACACCAGCTGGACAACTATTTCGGCCGCCACTGTACAGTACAGTACAGTACTGTACAGTATTAACACAGTACTTTTTTACGTTACGGAAGGCTTGTGAGCTCCATAAATTGATCTCATTGAATAAAATTCAAAGACTGGACTCAAACTGGCCAAAATTGGAGGCAAAAACATTATACGGGCTGTAGAACAAACAAAACAAGATACGCATCAAATAATTTTCCTTGTCTGGGGCTGTACATTCTTTCATTCGGCTTGGCAATACTCTGAGTCTATTTGTCTGTCGAAAACCAACCGACATCAAGAATGGATGATCAATGTAGGAGAGGTCGATGGATTAGCAGTGGAAAACTTGTGAAGAAAATGTGTGGCAGGTGGCAGAGTCACTTGGAGGTTTTAGAGAAACAATTACTGGTAATGCAGCTGGAAATCATGGGAGACAGGATGAGATTGCTGGAACAGGTGTTGGAAGAGCCGGATCAGGACTATTTACAAGAGCTTACTGATAACTCTTACCTTCTCGCGCTACTTGAAAGGCAGACTTCAGTACTGCTTTTATTGAAGTTCATAATACGAGTTCTCTGAATGACAAACAATTGCCAATTTCAGTCATCCTATCAGTTTTTCTCGATTTTAAATACAAACAGTGAAGAGAACACGGTGGTTTTGTGGACTCGATGTAACCTCTATGCATGAGGTTCGTTCATGGATCATAACGATGATTGTTTTCTTGTCTTCAAATACAGTTCCTGTTAGGCATTACAATGGTAACCCCTAGACTATACTCGGAACTGCATCAATAGACTGGTGATGGATTAGAAAGGGGCTTGAGTAGCGCTCACTGCTGTTTGATAATCTGGTAGGAGGCCATCCAGCGGCTGCGTCCGGTAAGGAGATCGAACTGCAGAAGCATAGCAGGGAACTGGATTCGGATTACTAAAGGCTCCGTCGAATTAGACCAGGCTAGCAGGGCCAGCTATGGCTTCATTCAGAGTTTGGCTGTGGGAAGTCGTATGCCATGTAGTAAATTCGCCGTTACTCCCTTGTGAGCAAAGTTGATCTGCTGTGTGATCTCCATAGCCTGGCGGGGCAATTGCTGGCTGCATTGACAACATGTTTGGGGACATTATAATTTGCAGGGGGCAGGCTGTATAGAACACTGATGAGCACGGTAAGGCTTGCTTCTTTGCATTGCAGCTGCTACTCGCCTCTGAGACATGGCCATCGGGTTGATCAATGGGATAATTAGCGTGATCTTGTGTCGCACTTTGATGCTGACGTGGCTCAAATCTTGAATGCACTGACGTAACTTCTTGGGCAAATCGAATTGTGTAGTAACGGTCCAGGCTTCTTCTTCAAAATGCTCTGCAGCGTCCAGGCAGAGCTCTTCTCTCTTTACTCTAAGCACCGTTCACCCTACCAAGTGCCAGAGTATGGTGGGGAGGACGGCGAGACGGGGACGCCACTAATATCCACCAAGCCATTTAGACTGGTGGTGCACGCCCTTGCAAAGCGCCTCAGCATGAGTGCATGTTTCTCAACCAACAAACCACCCCACCATAAGCGGCTAGTGCAATCTCGCTGGAGAGGGAAGCAAACCTGCAGCTTGCAGTCTGCTTTCTCTCCTCTCCGTGCCTCACCTGAGCGCTACGCGGACCTCCACACTTAGACTTGTGACCTTCAACAGCCAGGCATGGCTGGTGCAGAAGCTGTTAATCCGCAATCAGCAAGATACTCTAGACGCATGCATTTATGCCACTTATACTCGAAGGTACAGACAACCGATGATTGCATCTTATCGGCTCTGCTTCATTACAGCACCTATGAGTTTTTCTACGAGTTTTTCCTAAATTTTATAATTCTTCGCTCGATTTCGCCATGAGTCTCAACGAAAATGAGTCTAAAGAGTTGATCACAAAGAACTTTAAAGAGCTGAAAAGGAAAAAGTATAAAGAATTGATCAGAAAACAGATCGGCCACTGCCAACGACTCGGGGAAAAGGCTGAAACTTTTACTCTTTTGGTCTACCAAGTTCCGGGTGATGGTTCCTTCAACATGTCTTATTATCTACCAGATGGCCAGGCATTTCCTGATCTGACTGAACTTGTAAGTTTGGTGCTTATCAAAACAAGACCATGATCGGAGATCTAATATTTTACTCAGATAAGATCACGCTACAGTGGGCTCGGTGCAAGCTCTTTGAAGCAGACTTCAGTCCGTACAGCACCTCCCAGGCTGGTTTGCGAACAATGTGGCAGCTCACAACTAAGAGATCCTGATGAGATCGAGAGGGTTGCTCGAAGCTTGGCACCGTCGCCCGAAACGGCCACTCCAAACGGAAGCCTGAGGACCCCAGCTTGCTCACAAACATCAATTGAGATCACACACGGGGGTTCAGTCTCCGACGTGAACTTGTCCACCCAGACCGTGCAGCCGATGGAGGGAAAGCTTTGCAGCACCGGTCCAAGCGAATCTCGCATGCTGGGCCCAGAGGAGGAAGTGCTCTTCGACAATGCTTTGACAGCGTCGTTGCAGAAGCTCTCTTTAGGGCATAATGCGGGCGAATAAACCAGGCCGCCTGCAGTTCAGTAAGCTGTGACCTTGGAAAGTCCTGTCAATACGCTGAATATTTGTTTGTTGTAATTGGAACGTCCATGACTCAAATCAGCTTGGTTCTTAAATAGCGAGATATTTTAATTAAACCAATAGCTAGAGAAACAATCACACCATCGCAGCTACAGACTGAGGATTTAATAAATGCTCTTACACCACCGTAGCTATAGACTGAATACCCTCACCCCGTCGTAGCTACAGATCAATTACTCCCACACCGTCGTGGCTACAGACTGAGGATTTAATAAATACTCTTACACCACCGTAGCTATAGACTGAATATCCTCACACCGTCGTGGCTGCAAACCAATTACTCTCACACCGTCGTGGCTACAAACCAATTACCCCCACACCGTCGTAGCTACAAACTAAATACCCTCACCCCCTCGTGTCTGCAAACCAAATGCTCTCACACCAACGTGGCTGTAGCCCAGCCTAAACTCGATTTTCGACCCCCTTCCGTTGGGTGAGATCAAGAACATAACTCGAATTCAGGTGAAAGTGGGGGTATCGGCCACAGAAGACGCAAGTGCAGGCCTGCTAGCCATAGAGGCTGGTCTATCCATGCAAAGGCACCAAATTGGCAAGATGCTGAGCCAACAGCGAGCTATAGTTGCTTTAGACCCTGCGTTCACCCCACTCACACCACAGGACGCAGTCCAGGTGCTATCCTCTCTGTATTGGTCGAGGAGAGAGACCGCCCAAACATCGGTGAAGACTTTGAATTGGCAAGTTCTTTTATCAAAAGTACTCTCTCGATTCCGACTCGCCTGGGACAGTATGTAGAATGCTTCAAACCGAGAATCTTGAGCTCTAGTGGAGAATAATGATTCGCGGGGAAAATGGATGTGCGCGACAAAACTGGGTCTGGTTGGCTCGCCGTGTCAATCCGGGTTACGGTTAACACCTGGCGCCCCTGCTTGCTGTGGCATGCTCACAGCAGCCACTCCTGAAGGCTTCACTCTCGAAATCCTTGTCAGCTCCAGTTTTGTTCAGGCCACACATAAAGAACTTGGACCTCTTAGTGTACTGTACACTCGGGGTGTGAAAGTTTGCACCAGATCCTTGATCTAAAGCCGCGGTGGTGTGGGGTTTAGCTTTAAATCCAGCCACGGTGGTGTACTGTATGCACACCACATACTTCTGTACCTGTCACACAAAGGCTAAGGCATAATTCAGCGGTATTCCTATTTTGCATAAAGTGCTTTATACATACCAGGCCTATGAAGAGGCGGGGTATGCAGAGACAGCTAACATCTAACGATTGATGAACAAGACGAGAGTTGAATGAGTGTCGATGATACTACCGATTAGAGGCCCGGGACAGGGTAATCGGCGATAAAGAGGCTGTGTCAAGCTTTTTTGCAATCGAATATGGCAGGAAGTGAGGCTACCTATGTTGAATAGATGACATAAGCAATGCAAATGATTTGCATTGCTTATGTCACCTATTTCCCACGAACGCGATCGATCGCGAACAATAAGTAACATCTTTTGTTTCTGAACCTGCTACAATGGCCGAGGACAACGAAGGGGGAATTCAATCTCTCTTCCACGAGCTCTATAAAATTGTCGATGAGCTACGTGAAAATACTCCAGATCAAGCAAATACGCGACTTACTCGCAGAGTCCGCGATCACACCAATCAGCCTCCTGAAAAACAACTTGCCAAGATTGAGAAACTGCTCGTCATAGCAGACCAGCTCAAAAGCGCTTACACAGCAAGCGCACACAAGTCGATCTCTATAACAGTCCCTGCCGAAGTCGAAGGCTCGACACGACCTACTCCAAACGATGAGGAATACCGGAGCACAGCATTAGCTTGTCGCTTGCCAGTGCAAGAGAGCACCACAAGTCATTTTTACCTTCCCCGAGAACGCATGGGAGAGAATTTCCCACAAAGCGTAGAAGAGTTTTACAAAGAAGCGTCATTCAATGGCCGGTTCACTTTCAACCCCGACGTTGCCGCCATCAAGGCGGAGATACAAAAGTTGACGGTCTCGTCTGACTACGACCAGCTCGCTATTCAGTACCGGGCCGCCAAACCATTTCCGATCCTACAACTTGCTGAAACCAAGAAGTTTCACATACCCAATCTCGATATCACACCCCCCTTGTCAGAGTCGCTGTCCGAGAGTGGTGCAGAGGCTGTCATCAACAAACTCCACTCAAAGCTTCCCCTGCGAGCCATTCCGTACTACACTGGCCCCTGTGCTACTGCAGAGTTTGGGAAGATTTTGTATGCTGGAAAATATCTTGATTCTTTTAGTACAATTCCAGGACTCAACACGACGTACATACACATGGGCGAAAAGAACTCCGGCACACCCTGGCACGTTGAGGACCTCCAGAACCACGAGTGTCGATCAGTGAACATGGTTTACATTGGCTACAAATTATTCGTCCTCATCTCATCAGAGCATCAAAAGCGGTTCGAAACATACGTAGAACGCTCCGGCAAGTCAGGGCACTGCGCTCAATTTGTTCGACACCATTCCATCTTTGTCAGCCCAGAACAACTCCGCAGTGAAGGAATCAGTTTCACGACACACTGCCTTGGTCCTGGCGATGGCATTGTCACACTGCCCGGCCAATACCATATGGTCGTGAACTTGACTATGAATGTTGCACTCTCCATCAACTTCACTCTTCCGAACCTCGCGGACGGCCGTGCTTTACTCGACGGCGTTAAGGTGTGTGAGATGTGTGGGCTTTCTGGATATAAAGGCCCCTCAATGGAGCTTGTATCGGCTCCTCCCTCACTGTTGCATGAGGAAACACCTCTTCCGGCTACGGCACTCCAGCCGACAAAGAAAGCAGTCCCACAAAAACGGACGACTACTGCAAAAGAACCCGATTATCAGAAGTCCGCAGTTGTTGCCAACAGCCGCAAAATAAGTGTTGCCAACAGTCGCAAAAGACAAAGAACGACAGTAGTCCCTACGTTGGCCGCAAACAAGACGGCGACGGAGCGAAAACTAAATGCTACCGTCCGCACCCTCGTTGGCTTCATTCACAGTGTAGCAGCAATCCAACGGTTCCGCTCCCTAATCGAGCAGCTGAGGAGGCTTAATCGACGCAAACCTCTCACCATGGGCGAGCTTCAACATCTTGAAAACAAGACGGACTTCATACAGCTTCAACAACGCTTGATCGAGGTTAATTTGGTTAAAGAAGAAGAAGAAATCAAAGAGAAGACACACATGAAGAGGCTCGTAGGAGATCCGCGGAAAAGCCTTGCCAATAAGTACGGTATCGACACAGAGTCCTTGAGATATCACAGAAAAAAAGGCAAGTGCTGGGTTGATCTGATCGGCAAATACGATGGCCTTCTCTGCTATATCAGCACCAAAGAAGCGGGTTCCCACCCCGTAGCCCCAAAGGTCGGGACAGTCACGCAGAGTGACATTGATGCGTTGACAGGAAGCGACATTGAGCAGTTTCACGGGCAGCTCGATACACCCTACACTAAGGCTCTATGTCTAGCTGGGAAAGCATTGCAGGAGTCTTTGTACAGCGGCCATGACATTGTCTTCAGATCGGAAATCAGCGGACAGACCCTCGAATCATGCAATGAAGAGGAAGTACTAGAGCAGCTCCAGCCATTGCCCTTCACCGATCAAAATATATGGAATCCCGAGCTGTTCCCCGACAAACCCACCAACTGGCCCGACGGGCAAGAATGGCCAGTTGATCCAACAGCGCTTGCCCCAGACGACTCCAAACGTTGTGAGTACTGTCCCGGTGGTGCTGACTGCGCATGCGAAAACACGATCGACCGCGGTCCCTTCATCAAACATTGGGATGACAAGCTCGGCTTGCAGGCCGTGGCGGACAAGCCCGGAGCGGTCGCCTACGAGGAGGGCTCATTCATTGGTGTGCTAGCGGGTGAGATTGTCCCTATTAACGAGTTTAAGGACGAGTGGACCGTGGCGTTTCGACGACCGGATTTCGAAGGCGAGCCTATTGTGTGCGCCATACGGACTGCGAACACAGGAAACTGCTTCGGACTTCTCCGCCACTCAGAAGATCCCAACGCATGCCACCGCCCAGCCCGGCGAAATGGCAGATGGGTCTTGGCGGTCGAGGCATGCCGAAATATCAGGGATGGGGAGCAAATTACCATCAAGGAGGGGTAGCAAACAACAGCCAAAGGAGGGGAGCAAACAACGGTTAGCTCAACTGAACACGGCCATGAGAGTTGCGACCAGGCCGTCATTGATAAAGAGGCCTCACGCATTGCCCCAGTGACGCGAAACTCAGATCTACTAAAGTCTGCTCAGGGCTAAGGCGGTTTTATGCTAAAGTATTTACCGCCCGACGACAAACCGTCTTGAGACGCATTATCGTATTGTTATAGCCGAATTAGTCTTTTCTGATGTTGGCCTGGTGCGCTAAAAATCTGTGCCGAAACTGCCGTAGAAACGTGCCGAATAATTTAGAGTTTGTGTGGCCTGAAATCTACTGAAGAACACCAAGCAATGCTTGCGCGTGGATTGGTCTAATCGATGCTGTACCCCGGTCTGTGCCCGCAGCTAGTGGCCTCTTCATGGTTACCCTAGACCTGTCTCGCACTGCTCAACTCATTTTCTGCGCTTTCTGCCTTAGTGTTGGATTGATGGATTGTACTGAATTAGATGTGCTAAATGGGGCCATTGATCCTCGATAGTATTTTCGGGGCTGTAGAATTACCGGACAGCAGCCTGGAGTTTTTCGCTACTGGCGTACGATGCTGTACTGGATTCGGGGGACGCAGCTATTTTGAGAACACACTCCATTTGGGGTGGATTACAGTTCAACCACAATGCAGAGGAAATTGTTTGCGTGCAGTACAAACAGCGGCATCTGCCGTGCACCGCTCTATAGAGTTTTCACAGGGCGTTTTCTTGGAGAGGATGCAATTTCGAGACAGAAGCTCCGATGTACAGTGGAAGTGTGGCTAACAAACGTTTACTAGACAATCTCGAATATCGAGAGCTTCCCGTTCCCCTACACCAAACAAGCCGGCCCTACAGGTGGATACGGCCTGTGGATAATCTGCTGGGTTAGCGCTTGAGGAACGCGAGTGTTCGGCTACTGGTACTACAAGCTAACAGACTCAATCTTGCAAAAGTCACATGAGTAGGTCGGACGACTACCTTTGCGACGCGTATCCAGCGCGAACCCCTGTCAACAGGTGGCCCGCAAATCAGCAAGCCCTTCGATTGTATGTGATGCAAACCAATCATTTTGCTTTCTTGGACGTCTTCTTTCGGTGCTCTCACGCATGCTGCCTGAGCTTCATTCATTCTTCTGAAAAGCATCGATGAAGGGAAAACCGTCACTGCCCCAGTATCAGCAGGGTAGATGAGCGCATGGAAGCTCTACAAACTGGGGTAATGATGGAAAAGTAGCTTGCAGTCCCAATGTAAGTGTACAACCTGGAAATGATCATTCCAAGCTCCATGGCAAAGCACCAAAACCCGTAAAGATTGTGTCACTTCCAACTTTACACATTGCACCACCCGACGCGCACGGCCGCATGAGGGGCCGCATACAACGCGAGCACGCACTTTGGTGAGTATGTAGCAGCAAGTTGTGAAGAGGCGTGGCCACGTATGACCATCTTTGAGGCATTAGTCACTGGGACGCAGTATTATTGTACCTGAGCAACTGACCGTCGTTTTGCTCTTTCTTTCATGACGAAACAGTGCTGGAGGAACAAAAAGTCTAGGACTAGAGCTGAGTTCGGGACCCCATTCCTTGGATAATACTGACGAAGCGTCCGATTCTTCCATGGCTAATGCTGGTACCGGTACCGTACTGTAGCGATGCGAACGAACTGAGTTTTGCAAAGGAGATCTACTTCAGGTGTCGGACATTTCAGGATTTTGGTGGCGTGTAAAGGACGTAAATAACAGGCAAGGATGTTGAAAGCTAAGAAGGAGCCACTTTTGGATACAAATTGAGGCTGTCGCCTTATTCTTCATCTATTTACTGCCGACTCCAGCTCATCCCAGCACAGAGCATATTATTTTGCTGCTCAGTCAAGTTACATTCATTTCCACTGAAATCGAGATATACTGTACTGTACAATTCCCATTGTACAGTACTGTACTTACAAGCTGACATGAATACCGGTACCGTCTGCACCGAGATCATCGAAAGCATCGCAACTTACTGCTCACAGAGCAGTTTGCATGCCCTGACACTGACCAATAAACGTCTATATGAGATATGTAAGCCAGCGCTTTACAAGGAGAACGCCCAGTCAGGCCGCTCGTCGGCGATATTTTACTCTTTTTTTGGCTCCAATATCGACGAAGATACGGTGCTTGGCATTTTGCAAGCCGCCAGAGAAGCCGGAGCCGATGTGAACATTCCACATCTCTGTCCACAAAGTACTGTCCACCAACTCAATGGTATTTTGAAACCACTTCAGGTAGCCCTGGCTTACAGATACTATCGCGTCATTGCCATGATGCTTCGCGAAGGCGCCCACGCCGCAGAAGAAGACATCTTTTGGGCTTTGGGGAAAGGATTAGACGTCGGAGCTGCTCAGATGATACAATTTCTTGACGACCAAGGATCGCCTGTGAAACCAATCGTCTTGCATTGGGCTGTCGCTCATCACCAACGAATTTCGACCCGTCTCCTTCTTGATGCCGGATACGATATCAACGGTCTCGATGAAGAAGATTACACACCTATCCAAGCGGCCGTACAACACCCTGGCGACGTCGCGGAGACTGGTTCTTTTCTATCTTGGCTTATTCAGCTTGGAGCTGATGTTAACCAAAGCACCATCCATGGCACAGCGCTGTCTTTGGCTTGTGCGATAGGCAGGTTCGACATTGCTAGAAAGCTAGTCAATCGGCCAGCCAGGGTTATCGCTCGGGACTTCGGCGATTTCAATAAAAACGAGGTGAATAACAGGTACGGTCTGTACGAGACTGGGCTCTGGCGCAGTCAACATGACACACATCATTGCAGTGACTCTGCAGTCACATGGTCCAAATGGCTATTGTCGCTTCAGCCTGTCATTGACATTACGCCGCGGTCACCAGCCACTGAAAAGCCACTTCGAGCACTAGTCAACGATGGGGACGAAGAGGATGAGTTTTTTGTAGGGGAGCCAGGCCCACACACATTCTTGGGAACACCGATCGACCTTTTGTTGGATTCTTCACTGTGCGCCATGCTTTCCACTAAACACGGCAACGCAGAGGCAGCGACGATGCTACTTGAAGCTGGATGTCGCGTACCGAGCCTCGCTTTTCGCTCCATCGCCGAGGCGCTTGGAATCATTTCCGCAACCTCTTACAAGACGGCTGATATTAGAAAAAGATGGCCTACTTTACTGGACGTTCTTCCGCTCTTACTAGAACGGCATCCCGCAATGTTGTCTGCACTTTTTGACGATACATTTTTCTCCGGTATAGCAAATATACTACGAGCATTTGAAACTGAGCTGTACCAAGGTAAAGCTCGGAAGCACGAAGGACAGAGTGAGTCAAAGCCGCTGAAGAGAATCCGTATTCAGAATTAGATATGGGTAATTAGACGTATCTCCATTTGAAAAGCTTTTTTTACAATATTTTCAAACCATGCTCTGCTAACATGTGCTTGCTACTCGCGACAACCACTGTGCTTACCTCAATTGAGATACCAAGGGTGACACAATTACGCAGAACCGAGTCCTAATGCCATTAACCCAACCTGGCGCTGCAATTCAAGCCGTTCTTTGGCGGTGGCTTCTCCTTGTAGTTTGCGCCGAAGTTGGCTGGTCAGAAGTGCCTGTTCACCTTAAGCCTTAGAGCGACGAAATTGGCTCTCCATTGGCAGCGTTAGTCTAAACATAAATTGAGTACGATAGATTTGGTCTTAATATGCAATTCCAATGAACTATCCTGTACTGCACCGGTAAAACAAACTTAATCATCACTTTTACTCTATCTTCCAGCTCGTCGTAGGCCGTTCTCTTTCTCTTCAACGGAAGCACTAGTCTTTGTCACTGTGTAGTCGTACATTCACGCAAGATGGAAATTTCTCCTGGAACACATCTGCTTCGGGATTCAGTCAGCTCGGTACGGTCTTGTGCGTCGCTTCAAAAGCTACCCTTTAGAAAAACAAAGATGTTCGGCGAGCTATGCTATACGAGCCAAGATTGGGTACCAGAGAGAATCTCTGTACAGCTCCAAGCATTCACAAATCATTGTTTTTTTGAATCCGAAAACGTTTGGAACTGTCTAAAAGGAAAGGACATTTCTTGTTTGTGCTCTTATTCACTCAGGCCATTCGATTTACACGAGTCACCTCGCGATATTCGCTTCCAGCCGAACTGCAAGCAACAAATCTATAAAGTTCGGTCTTTTTACGTCGAGATACTTGCAGCCACAAATTTTTCCAAGTTGTCGAGAATGGCCATGTCGCCGCGACCTGGGTACGAGAACGACGTTTTATTCTCCCAAGTGGCAGAACTCAAGCCGACCCCCCCCGTTGGGCTGTTCCAAACATGCTTTCCGCAGTATGGGACAGATTTTACATACACCCACTTGCAGTTCCCGACGAAACCAGGAATGGTAAACCACTATCTCAGCAGACAACGTTATCGCATACTACTCGTTCTTCTTGCAGATATCGGGGAAGAGGATATGATCGCCGTGGCAGCTTGCGAGTCCGAGGCCGTAAAAGTTCTGGACAATGATGATCAAAATGCTTTTCTCCCATTCTGCTCAATTTGCAGACTCTACCTCGACGAATAAGCCAATCAGTTGTTCGCACTAGTCCTAGCGCCTAGGTGCAGGACAAATTTGATACTAAGCGTACCTCTTGTTGAACCTACAATTTGGCAACTAGTTTGGCAGAAAGAAGATTTAGTTTAATCCATATTATGTCGCGTATAAACCCCACTGTCTTTTTTTGGGTTTTACAAGAGCTACTTACTTGAAAACACATCCAATGAATTATGTGCACATTTTTGCTATACAAGTCCCTCTACATGCATATGTGCTTTCTTGAAATGGCCCCTTGCAGCTTTCTTATTTGTATCTCGTCTCCTCGATTTGCAACTCATCATCGTCTCTGGATCTCGACTCTACTCCGTTGCTTTAGGGAGTTAAACATGAACTCAACTGCTACCGGTACTGTAAAAGGCGAAATGGGTGTCCGCTTTTTCAACATGAAAGAAAAATAACGGGGAGCCAAAAATGGACTGAGTGTGGCTGCGCCCCATCGAACTTGTGCCCCAAGGTACTGAGAAGTACCTGGAGCCTGCTCCAGCCAGCTCTTCCGGTCCAGCCCTGGTAGGACAATTCTGGCGCACACGGCAGCCCGCAATCTCAGCCAAAATCATCGTGGTCGGCCTGTGCTCAATCTCTTAATACCACTGTAGCGCCATCGGTTCGTTGTGTGAGCCAAATTGGACTGAGTCTCGCATTCCAAGCCTTGGAGCCGGTGAGAATACCCTGACTTGCGGAGTCTGTTAAGCTCCGGGAAAACATCGAGAAAATCCACTTTGCGGATTTTGAGTGGGTGGTCCGAGGTAGATCGCCACCGGGTTCTGGAGTGCAGTTTTTGAGTGGAGTCCCCGTTCAGTTGCCAGACAGCCACTATGGAAATAGACAAGTGTTGCCAGCTAAACAGGTTTTCTTTGAAGTTTAAAGTGATAGATCATAAATACTTGAAGTCCGCCCTAAACCGCCCTTGGCAGGACAAGTAGCATTAAAAGGCAAGCTCGGTAGCTCTCCTCTGAAAGCTCTGAAGTTGGACTCATATTCTCAACCCACCTTATATGTCTGCTCTTCTTGCTCCAAGCTTATTCAAGTAAAAGAACTAAATTTGTTAAAATGCCTCATCTCAAGCTTCGCGACGGCGCAGAGCTTTTCTACAAAGACTGGGGTAACCCGAGTGGCCCAGTCGTGACATTCTCACATGGCTGGCCACTCAGTGCCGACAATTGGGAAACACAGATGGCTTTCCTTGCTGAACGAGGTTATCGATGCATAGGACATGATCGGCGTGGCCACGGTCGCTCAACTCAAACATGGTCTGGCAACAACATGGACACTTTTGTCGACGATTTACAGGAACTGTTTGAGTTTCTCGATATCAAGGATGCTGTCATGGTTGGACATTCGCATGGAGGTGGTGAAGTCACTCATTTCTTGGGCAAGCACGGAACCTCCCGTGTGAGGAAAGCCGTCCTTGTCGGCGCAGTTCCGCCTCTCATGGTCAAGACAGAAAAGAACCCGGAAGGTTTAGACAAGTCTGTTTTTGATGGCTTTCGTGCTGCCATGAGCAAAGATCGTGCCCAGTTCTTTCTAGATGTGGCCAGTGGACCGTTCTTCAACTTCAACCGTTCTGGAACAACCAAAAGTGAAGGCCGGATTCGCAGCTGGTGGCAACAAGGCATGAATACAAGCTTCAAAGCGGCATATGACTCTATCAAAGACTTTTCGGAAACCGACTTCACTGAGGACCTCAAACGCATTGACATTCCCGTCCTCGTGCTTCACGGAGATGATGACCAGGTTGTTCCTTTTGCCGCCTCTGGCGAGAAGTCGGCCAAGCTGTTACCTCAAGGCCACCTCAAGGTATATAAAGGTGGTTCCCATGCTATTCACAACATCAATGTTGAGGAAATGAACAGTGATTTGCTCGACTGGATCAAAACAAAGTAAACGGATCCTAATGATAGGTCTATTTTAGCAGAATATAACATGAATATTGTAACCGATGGAAGCTCTCTAGGCATGAGATCTGTGCTGTCAATTGGCATAACTATATTAATACACTTATGCGTATTTCATGAATGAAAACAGTAAAGAAGCAAGAATCTTGGGAAATGTGGTAATATGGATATGCTGAGAGCGGTTCGCAAGTTCACCCGGAGACCCGCTGCCTAGTCCCATATATCTATCCGAGATTACTCCTCTATCTTGATTCCACACAACGCCAACCCTACTTAAATGCCATCGCCGGTGTAATCGTAAGCTATCCGGCCAGACAAGAATACTAACCCAGATGCCTTGACTCAAAATAAATATCATTTCGTCCACGGACATCAACGTCACCATTATGGCAGCAAAATTGTGCTCGTCACTGGCGGCTCTGGTTACATTGGCTCCCACGTCATTGTTGCTGCCCTACAAAAGGGCTACAAAGTCCGCACAACAGTCAGATCACTTGAGAAAGCTGATTCTGTCCGTAAAAATCTCCGTAATGGCAACATTCCCGGCGAACTCGTCCAAGTGGTTGAGTTTGTAGAAGTCGATCTTCTTGGCGATAAAGGATGGGATGATGCGTGCGAAGGCTGCTATTACGTCTTGCACGTCGCTTCGCCTTTCCCACTTGGAAAGCCCAAGCATGAGGATGAGATCATCAAGCCGGCGCGTGAGGGTACCCTTCGAGCTCTTCGTGCTGCCAAGAAAGTAGGCACGGTGAAGAGAGTATAGATGACCCCAATCACCCCATTGGAGCTTATGAGAAGAGCAAAACCTTCGCTGAGAAGGGCGCATAGAAGTGGTTGGAAGACGAGGGCAAAGACGCTGACATTGAAGTCGCTACTGTAAACCCGGTGCTTGTGTTTGGTCCTTCTCTGGGCAGTGAAGTAAATACAAGTCTGGAGCTACCCCACCAAGATACTGAATGGCGCCATCCCAGGCCTGCCAGATTTGTCTTTTAGTGTCGTCGATGTGAGAGACGTGGCAGATCTTCACATCAAAGTCGCGTTGAGGTGCATTCAACCATTGTCATCCGGCAATGCTCATTTTGGTGCGCAGATACTCTGCATCTATGGCCTCGTCACATTCCTCATGAAATTCGGCCAAAAGCATATCAACAGGATCCTGGAGAAGTACTTTAGTTCGTCCTCCAACTTGAGCCATTCAATTGTCTAAAGTCTAACTGTTACCAGCCTTCACCGTTAAGGTCTCCCGCAAGGATGAATCGTACGACATACTTTATAACTGGATAAAAGCACGATTCTTTCCTTTGTAGCACGACTTTCACGGTCATAATAAGTCTTTCATTACCTATTATTAGAGTGTCATTGAAGAGCAACAACAGTATGCATTAGATGTATTGCTATGGATTACCTCGAATGATGGTCCTGGTTAGACCGCACTTCACAATTGTAGTGAGTTAGATTGCTGCGGCCTGGCCAACTACGTCGGGTCTCTCCTACGAGATGGCGCCAAGTTAGGTGGTTTTGTGGCTGCAAAAGTAGAATTAGTGGCGCCAAGACATGGTTTAAACGCGCTGTAGTTGGGTACACCGCCCCCACCCCAACCCTAATAACATATTGGCGTGGTCCCCAGGGTTAGGCCTGATCAGCAAGGACATGAAGGTCACTCTGACGATGACGAAAGTCTATTGCATGATGCCGATAGTTATAATACAGATCTTCCACGCGGTTGCAAAGTGACCATGGCTGGAGCAAGTCGATGCTGCTGCCACGCAATGCATTGCCCCAAACATAGATGTCCACGAGGTGCGCTGTCCACAGAGGCTGTCCATGGGGTTGGGATTGGTATAGATATCCATGTCCACGAGGGGAGTTGTCCGTAATGATACCGTGAACAACCTCCCCATCTTCCGCTAATTTGTAACCTGTCACATCCAGATCGTTCGACCTCGATGCGTTCAACACACTCTCGTCATGCCAGCCAAAAGTCCGTTTTATATGCTCTAACGAGGCTCCGGACTGACATAAGCCAGCAAAATCAATAAGTACTGGACACTCGTTTTCATCAAACATGACATTTGCTGGTGTTATGTCATTGTGAACTAGACCCATTGAATGCAGGTGGTCAATGGCTGCTCTCAAAACCTCGATCCAGCCCTTCCTGGGGAGATTGGTCCGGGATGAGTAGTACTTTGGTTGATGGAAGGTAAAATGCAGGGTTGTCATGACATAGAAGCCATAGTGCTGGAAGTGAGCAAGCACAGAGTTTACCAAGCAGGCGGATGCTGGCAATTAAGACAAGAAATGACGGCAAAATGGAAAGCTGGGTTGCACAGAATAATATGACTATAACACAGATGCTCACCGTCTAATCAACAGGCTCGATGCTGTACACAAGTCTGTGCCCACAGCAGGTGCCCGTCGTCACACCATACTGCCCAAGCTTTCCTTAACTCGGCTGCGAGAACGCATATTGGCTAGGACAGCAAGGAGGCATATATAGAAAATATCAAACAATGTTGTCGCAATTATTGTTGCTTGTACTCCATGCCCTGTTGGGGAACATACATTCCACTTCCTGGCTGCTGCTCCTTCACACGTTGGGCTCTCTGTTTCATTTAGCGGTTCATTTGAGAGACAGCGCAGCATGAACAGCAGTAGGAGACCTACCTAGTTAGTACCGGCACTATAGCCAGATCAAAAACTGCAAAAGACACTCACCAAACAATCCGTACATCCACTACCATTGATGCCGAATTTCTGTCTGACTTCACCACGCTCCAGCAGCAACGGGATCCAGCCGAGGTGGAAAATTGAGGCGCCGAACATTGCAAGACAAGAGCTGTTGAAGGAGCTCATATTCCAACGGAATCACTGATAAGCGTACATACGCAGGTGCTGCAATCGGTTCCACATAGACGATTTTCCCAATTAGTCATTATGATACAATATTATCTGATATGAAATGGTGGTGAAAGTCAAAGGAGGGAAGCATAAATATAGTCAATAGGAAATTACTGCAAGCAAGGGAGACAGAGGTTTTGACATTAATACTTGGTGATGCCTTTGACCATAAAACAGCCAACATTGATGCCATGGATTGTTATGGTATTCCAAATGATCTCAAGCAAAAATCAGACTATTTTTTTCTGACAATTAATTTGATAAAGAATTCAGAAAAAACAAAACGAGACTATACGTAATGGCATGCACCACGATCAATAGCGAGAGCAAGTGGAATTTTTGGAAAGAAGTCTGTGATGTTCGGCTTACAGCAATATTATTTTGATCCTGTATTGGCTTCTCGTGCAGGGCTGCTATGTTTCGGGTCAATGCAGATATTTTTGGCTGCCTCTTTGGGCGAGACTCTGCACGTTTAATGGCTTCAAACACGCTAATTTGAGGAAGTGACAGAGGTTCTGTAGTGCCAATTGCATCTGGGTGACTACGGCTAGTGTTACCCTCTAGGCTAGATAAGCTTCATGGGCAAGTGTAGTAGACTTTTGCTCACTCACTTCCGCAGAAAGGTTTAGGAAAACCCGTATTTTTTGCTACAGGCATGCTCCACTGAGTAGCTACAGGAGCTGCTATAAGGCTATAGAGAGACATCGAGTGTACCGGTATAAGATGGGGCACCAGCCATTCATAAAGAAATCACCTTTTTCAACGCCGCCGAAACTAGCGCAACACCCCTCCATTCTTGGTTGTTTATTAATGTGACCTTTGATGTACAGTATATACCGGTACCGGTACAATACCGTACTGTACTTCTTGTAATCATAGAAGCCAATATTGCCAGATGCGATTATGAAGACTAAATTTGGGTTCTCAGCGTTGATAAGCGTCACAGTAGCGCAGTTCAAACCACAAGCCTACAGTTACGAGGTCAAGGCCAATGTCACCAATCCGAGCCATAACCGGGATTCATGCAGCTCCGTAAAGCTGGGATCGAGAGCATTCTGGACTTGCCGCGATACGAGCTACAGACGCTCTGATGGGAGCTGGTCATTTCCTTTCGTGAACTCCGTAGGATGGACCGACTATAATGAGGATGGCTCGCCATACATCCAGCGAGGTCAAGAACTTGGTCCAGGTTCTACGGGTAACAATAATGTCCTGTTGATGAGAGGCCCTCTACCAACCCTGCCAGCCTATTTCCCTCTGCGTCCGAGCGATTGTGGAGATACTGGAGTTTGTGGAGGAGATTTTCGCTGGGTAGGTTGGGTCGACTCACCGCCGCTAGTGACCGACACAGCCGAAGACGGTACAATCACAGCATATGCATGGCTCTCGAAGACCTTGTTATCAGGAATTGCGTCTGTACACAAAAACAATCCAACGACATTATATCGTCTGACATATAAACAAAATGAGGATGTTAATGCTTTGCCACATGTCGAGGTTGTGGATTATGAATTTTGGTCGCGAAACCAGATTGGGTTTGGGGTATACGGCAGCCTTACTCACAACGGGCACGCCTATCTCTATGGTAAAACATTGAATGGAACAGGTGTGGCTCTTGCCAGAGTCGAGTTAGACAAAGTCGAATTGAAGTCACACTATGAATACTTTGTCGGTGGACAGTGGAGACAAGAGATGCCTGCAGTTGACAATGATGATGCTAGTGTTGCAAACGCTAGCGCGGGCGGCCAAGGGACATACTACTGGTCACAGAGACATGCTTCATTTGTTTGGATAGGCCAGGCTGCAATAAGTGTTACAGCCGATTTTTTTATCACCACAGCACCGAAGCCGGAAGGCCCGTGGATACAACCATACCATTTGTTTGCAGGTAGAAACGGCAACCAAACGCTGGCTAGTTACTCATTACAGGCTCATCCCCATATGTTGAGACAAAAAGACGATGGTATCTATTTGAGCTGGACTCAAAACTTTGATGAGTATATAACGCCCTTGGTTTATCTCTCATTCAATTAGATCAATTAGATAAAAGAGTGCTTTACTTATCAATCTAAACAATTTGTAGCCTTGAAACTGTTCCGGTTTTGAACGGTACCCAAATAAAAATTTCGCGCTACTCAAAATGAAGTGGCGCTCCGTATTACCGGGTTTTCTCTGTTGTTGGCGAGGCGCGTTTGCGAACATCACATCAGCAGTCTTTCAATCAATCCATCCGTACCTACGGCTTGGGCATAAGCCTACGATAAAATCGACAATAACGTCTATTGCCACCAAGATCAAACTTTAAACCTGACCATCTTTGAAGATTGGGTACGCAACTTTTGTGGTCAAAAATATGACACACTTTCTCCCAAGCCCAAATTGGTTATGAATGATCAATGGAACCTTAGTAAATGGCCATATTCATGCTCAAACCAGGAGAGCAAGAAGTACCAGCAGCCACGGCCAAGGACGACGACCAGGTACCGGAAGCGCAACGCTGGAATTGCTTGCCGCCGATACAGTTCCACTGACCGTCTTGGGAGCAGGCAGTACCAGCCGAGTAGCTGGAGCCACAATCGCTACCACCGCTTGCAGGAGGAGCGGCTGAAGACGCAGGAGTAGTAGTTTGGGCAGGGCTACCTGCTACTGCATAAGTTTGAGAGCCAGCAGAAGTGGTGATGAACACACCGCCGGGCCTAGTGGGGAATGTTAGACTCCAGGACAATTACAACAGTGGGGGGAGAAGTTGAGTATACGTACAAGGTAGTCTTAGAAGGGGGAGGATTGCCGTTGTCACCTCCAGTGCCTCCGGTGTTGCCGTTGTTTCCTCCAGAGCCACCACCAGAGCCACTAGCACAGCTGGGGCCCTTTGCCACATGAGAATTTCGAGTTACATCTGGGCCAGGTTCAGGGAAGTCCAAGTCAGTACCCTCGATGGTCTTGCACTGGTCAGTTCCGAGGTTGGCAACGTAGGCCTTTGGACGAGCGCTCATGGCGACAGAAGCAGCTCTATTTCTCATTTTAACGCTGGGAGACTTGATAGTAATGGCAGCGCAGTTCATGTACATCTCACGGTTGCCAATCTTGTTGAACCAGGTCCAGGCAAAGATGGCATCGCCACCAGGCGTGTCAGCAGGCACCTTGAAATCGAAATTGGACTCGCCTGTGAGGGGACAGTTTCCGATGTAGGAGTGAATGACCTTCCATGAGGCTCCCCTGTCGAAGGACAGAGAGGCTTGGCAGGATCCTCCGCCGTGGCTGGCTCCGCCAGTGATGGACATCTTGTAGCTCTGTCCGGGAGTCCATTCAGCCACAGGCTTGCCAGCGGGGGTTCCGAAATCCTTGTGGTAGCCCTTACAGGGGTAGTTTACACCAGAAGCTTCAAGAGGCGAGGTCATGCTGTAGTCGATGTTGCTGCCAGCGTTCTTGTTGAACTTGGAGCGGAACGGAGGGGGCTCTTTCATCTGCATGTGGGCATGGGCGATAGTAGCCATCCCGGCGATGGCGGCGTAGGTGCTGAAAATTTTCATTTTCGTTTGTTGTTTTGGTGTGCGAGCGAAGAAAAATTGTTTGTCTTTGTTACTTGTTACTGCAAAGCGCAGGTGTAAGTGAGATGGGTCTATAGCAATGAAGCAAACAGATTGATAGGGAAGAAGGAAAACCAACAGCAATACGGGACTGATGTTGCGAGGATACTTATCTTTTGAAAGTAGCGAGACCGGCTCTTCTGTAAAAGAAAATACAAGTGGAAAGGAAAGTGAACAGCAAAGAGGTGTGTGTGTGTATGAACAGAGAGTGAACAATGTGTTTTGTCTGTTGGCCGGGAACAATACGAACAATATTAATATAGAGCAACAATGAAAGATGTATTATACAGCAAGACTGTTGCGAACAACACTGGATCAACTAGGTATTCTGGGCCCCCCCAAAAAAATGGAACAGAGAAGAAAACGAGGTATGTATTCAATACGCAGCCAATTTTGGCGGAAGATATTTTTGTATTATTATTTTATCTATTTTCTTTCTTCCACTGTACTGTACTGTACCGGTACCGGTGGTACAGTACTATTCTTCTTGATCATCGAGTTCTTGTTTAGTAAAGCAATGCCATCTTTTGCTTGGTTCCATCTGTGAAGCGCACCATTTTCATCTGACAATTCGCCGTAGTGTGAAACAGCGGCGTGATACTATTGCGAGTCCAGTAATTGAAATTAGGCAAAAACACTTTTATTGATAATTATTCTAGAAATAGCTGTTATGCATTGCCAATCGTTGCTCACGGGGAAAGTTTGACAGCTGGAAGCCATTTTTGTCGATGGCCAAAATAAGCTATCTCGGCTGTAGACGCTGTATTGCATAATAGTAATACCTTTCTTTTTGCTAATTTTGGTACTGTATGTATTGCAATCTTGTTCGCGTCATCATTCGCGTTAACGCTAATGCTCAACATGCACTCAATCAGTTCTATTACGACAATAATGATTATAACTTCAACTGCCCAAGCTGTAGTACAGGGTTTCAATTATGGTGCGGAGAACCAATTACAAAGTGATTTTGAAAATAAGTTTAAAATCGCGAAGAATTTACCTGGGACCAATGGAAGGTTCAGCAGTGCTCGCCTTTACACTATGATTCAACACAACACGGTCGACGATATAATATCGGCTATTCCAGCTGCCATAAAAACCAACACTAGCTTACTTCTGGGTCTATGGGCCTCTGCAGGCCAGGTACAGTTCAACAACGAGTTGACTGCGTTTCGCAAAGCCATAGGCGCGTACGGCAGTCAGCTGCAGGAGCTCATTGTTGGGATTTCTGTAGGCTCTGAGGACCTCTATCGATCGACGCCTATCGGACGACAGAACAATGCAGGGCAAGGTGCGGAGGCAGCTAGTCTTGTTGAGTATATCGGCCTAGTACGTGGAATTATCAAAGATACTCCACTGAAGGACATAGCCATCGGGCACGTTGATACCTGGACAGCCTACATGAATCAAACAAACGCAGGATTGATCAAAGCCTGCGACTGGCTTGGTATGGACGCTTATCCGTACTTTGAACATAATATATCGAACCCTATCGACCAAGGACAAAAAGTCTTCCAGGGTGCTATAGATAAAGCTAAACAAGCAGCTGGCGGTAAACCGATATGGGTGACCGAAACTGGATGGCCGACAGTCGGTGCGGTGTTTGGCCAGGCAGTGGCAAGCATACAAAATTCGGAACGTTATTATAAGACTGTTGGCTGCTCAACTTTTGCTGATACTAATACCTGGTGGTTCACTCTTCAAGACACGGGTGAAAGTCCGAGTTTTGGTGTATTGGATGCCAATGACCGGCCGCTCTTTGATCTGAGTTGTGGAGATCTACGTCTGAACATTACGACTGTTCCGCCACAGGTCGATCAAACTACACAGCCAGCGTCCATGTCGACCTCGGCCATTGAAGATACTCAAACGGCTATAAACAGTGCATTGCAGATGTATTGTAGTACTTAGCAGTTCGTTTGCGAGAACAAACAAATTTAGGATCCGCTCTGTCCAGGTTGGTCGCTAGTATTATCAGATAATTATCTGTTTTTTATGTTAGAAGCGAAATTGTTTTAGAACTGCAATCCAAAGATATATACTGTAACGAATGTAACAAGTGATTTATTTTGGACGTGGCTTCTTGCACCACATTGACAACTCACGTACCAGCGACTCAATGCTCAATAAGGTTGATTTTGGTGAGTTGCTGCCATGGTTTCCAGCTGGTCTCCTATAGGGTAGGCACTGTCAGAAAGTTACCTAAGATAAGCGGTGTCGCTGCGCCAAATTGCACTCCTTCTGGACTGCGCCAAAATGGGGCCGAAAGTTTACAGTGGCGGCCGAAATAATTGTCCAAAGGTGGTATGTAAACTTTGTATTTGAGCACGGGCCAGATGTGACGCCATGTGGCTGAGATTGTTTTTCGATGTAGTCAGAAGTACCACTGGCAGGTTTTGGCGCTGCCAGGGACAGCAGGGGCAGTCCCGGCTCCCCCAGGGAGAATGGTGTGGGATGCGCAGTTCCTGGCTGCGCCGTTTACAGAAATCTTGACAATTCCATAGACACAGCAAAAAATTGCTGAAATGGCGCCGCACATGAGCGACGCTGAGCATCAGAGACTTCTAGCACTTTTTCAGGCTGGTGAATCGAACGAGAGAATAGCATACGAGCTTCAGCGCTGTGAACGCACAATACGCAGGCGACGGGTGATCTACGATGAGCATGGCACCACCAGAGCGCCTGGCACGAAGCCGAGAGGTCGGCCGAGACATATCACTGACGAGATAATGGACACCCTAAAAGAACATGCCGTGATGAATCCTTGTATTGATCGTGAAGAGACTAAGAAGTTCGTGAAAGACAGGTTTGGGAAGCAGATTTCCCTTAGCACTGTCAGTCGCGCTTGGCTTCGTGAAGGTTACCGATTGAAAAAAACCCGCCGAGTGGCTCAGCAGCGAGATGCCGCCCTGCGGAGATATTTTCTTAAGAAGCTTTTGAAATACAAGTCGTATCAGCTGGTCTTTATTGACGAGTCTGGCTGTAATAAGTTGGACGTGCAGCGCAAGAGGGGACGGGCTCCCAAGGGCGTGGCACCAGTACACGTCGCCAAGTTTACGCGAGACAACAAACTACAAATTTTGCCAGCTTACGCTCAAGATGGCATCGTTCTTTCTAGGGTCTACAAGGGTCCAACCGATGGCTCGATTTTCGAAGACTTTATCAGGGAGCTTCTGCACTACTGTGGAAGGTTTCCTGCCCCTAAATCAGTACTGGTGATGGACAATGCCGCATTTCACCACTCGCAGAAAATTCGAAAAATGTGTGCTGATGCAGGTGTTGAACTTTTGTATCTTCCGCCATACTCTCCGGATTTTAGCCCCATTGAGGAGTTTTTCTCGGATTTGAAAAGGTTTGTGACCAAGCACTGGCATCACCAGGCGAACTCTGGCCTGTCGTTTGCCGCCTTTCTCCGATGGAGCGTTGCGCACCTTGGCACAAAACACAGGGACGCAGATGGTAAATTACGCAACCTCAACGCAGAAGGCCATTTTCGTCATTCAGGTATCACTGTTGAGTTCCCAGAAATGCAACCAGTCTATGTAAATTAGGTATCACTTCGCTACAATTGTATAATGTATCATCAACCAGACATCGCCTTCTCCTGTCCCCCATCGCGGGGTTGTGTCTCATCGAGCCACCAAGGCACATTACTCACCCACATACGTGCAATACCACGTGTCAGACCCTTGCACTTGGACATCAAAAAGGCAGCCTCCTCGTCCTGGGCTTCATCAAGTCTGCTGACCTCGATACAGTTATCATATGTAACTTGAGCCACTTGTTTTAGTTGTCTTCTCCAGTTCTCATTTCTGACTTTTGAATGGAGAAACACATAGTAGTCTTTGATCGCGTCGTCAAGATGACCACGGACTTTGATCCGCTTACGGGGAGGCTCATTTGGGTTTAAGACATTAGTGATGTTGATGGGTGTAGCTGCAGCCATATTTGCTTTCTTCGACTTGCTATCTGACTTGCCATCGACGCCCTGACTCATGATGAGATCGCGGAGATGCGGCGGCACGTCAGCATGTGTCTCGATCGTACCACCCGCTTCGACGTAATTTTTTAACAATTGCAGCAGGTGCGTATCGACTGGGAAGCGCTCTTTCGTCTCGGGATGTACCCAACACCACGGCGAAGTCGCCTTGCAACCTGATTGGGGGCATTCAAAGATGCTGAAAAGCTTGTTCCAAACACGGGGTTTACCAGCCAGTCTGTCTGCTTCATCGTCTTTCGCGAGCTCTACGTGCTGTGATTTAGTGCCCTGCCTCACGCGATTCTCTTTTCGTTCGCCGTATATGAAGTCGACCTTGACCTTCACTCGCTTGCCTCCGCGGTAGAGATGGCTCCAGTCGAGCAACTTGTTGCCAACCTCGTGCCAGTCGACATCACGTCCTTCATATGTTTGCTCAAAATCATGTTCGGCTCGATCGTTTACGCTTACAGTAATCTCAGTCTCATCGGCGAAGAAATTATTGCCAGGTATCTTCTTCTGCACTGCGGCGTCAAGGACTATTCTTAGCTTATCGTGCCAGAAGTGATGGGGAGCAACCACGACGTTCTGCTCTGTATTGCCAGTAAGCTTTGTACGTCTATTCTTCACCAGCATCAGTCTCCATTCGATGACGAAATGAATCCATTTTGGCGGTCTTTCATCGTAAGTTTTCTCTTGATCCCACTCGTTGGGTGGCAAAAACGGCAATCCCGCCGAAGTCTGCCGACGCTGACCGTGTAGGGCTGGGCTACTACTGCGGCTGTCCAGCTGTGAAGTGGAGAAAGTCAACTCATCCGATGCAACTGCTGCTTCCATCGTATCTTTGGCAGGAGAATGCAGAAATCCAAAGGCAGTGATACAAAATATAAAGCTGAATCAGAGAATTTGGAGAGAACTTGCAGCTGGTCAAACCAGCATAGCCCCTGAAAGCGCTCCATGTGTGCTCAGTGTGCTCAGTTCAGCCATTTGCTTGCCATTCCCACCAAAGCCAGCAGGAAGTGACGACACAAGGAGTGTCAGTCTCCACAAATGCTTTAGCTGTCTTTGACCTTCCCGTGTGCCAAGTTGAGCACGCTTACGAGAACGCACTTTAATTTTGTAACAGCGACCAGCGTTTTTATTTTTGCTTTTTTTCTTTTCGGCGAAACACTTCACAGGTAGCTATTGGTGCGAGGCACGTAATAATGACTGAAATTTGATATTGTTAATGATGATCATGGGTTAGTTATCAAACCCGAAGAAGCCCACGGGACAATCCCACTGTGCACCAACAGTGGCTGTAGTACAAGCAGAGCAAGGGGAAAGGCTTATAAATACCTGCCAGTGGACTAGCACAACAGCTCCGTCGAAGTCATTCACAGCACCAAATTCCTTATGAATAACAGAAATAAGAATTATTACCCCAAGCACATTCCAAGTCGACTATTTGCGGCTCTTCTAACATTATTCGGCGAGGATGGCCTTAGTCTAGAGTTGTCTCCTTGGTCTTGACAGCATGCTGTAGTAGCGAAACGGCTTCTTTGATCTGGCCATTAGCCTGATAAGCTCCTGCGAGTGCATGTTGCGACGCTAGTCGTGATGGATGGCCTTCGTCTAGAGTTGTCTCCTCAGTCTTAACAACATGCTGTAGTAGCGACACTGCTTCTTTGATCTGGCCATTAGCCTGATAAGCTCCTGCGAGTGCATGTTGCGACGCTAGTCGTGATGGATGGCCTTCGTCTAGAGTTGTCTCCTTAGTCTTGACAACATGCTGTAGTAGCGACACTGCTTCTATGACCTGGCTATTAGCCTGATAAGCTCCTGCGAGTGCATGTTGCGACGCTAGTCGTGATGGATGGCCTTCGTCTAGAGTTGTCTCCTGAATCTTGACAACATGCTGTAGTAGCGACACTGCTTCTTTGATCTGGCCATTAGCCTGATAAGCTAGTGCGAGTGCATGTTGCGACGCTAGTCGTGATGGATGGCCTTTGTCTAGAGTTGTCTCCTGAATCTTGACAATACGCTGTAGTAGCGACACTGCTTTTTTGATCTGGCCATTAGCCTGATAAGCTCCTGCGAGTGTATGTTGCGACGCTAGTCGATCAGGATGACTCTTGTCTAGAGTTGTCTCCTGAATCTTGACAACATGCTGTAGTAGCGACACTGCTTCTGTGACCTGGCCATTAGCCTCATATGCTAGTGCGAGTGCATGTTGCGACGCTAGTCGATCAGGATGACTCTCGTCTAGAGTTGTCTCCCGAATCTTGACAACATGCTGTAGTAGCGACACTGCTTCTGTGACCTGGCCATTAGCCTGATAAGCTCCTGCGAGTGCATGTTGCGACGCTAGTCGTGATGGATGGCCTTTGTCTAGAGTTGTCTCCTGAATCTTGACAACATGCTGTAGTAGCGACACTGCTTCTTTGATCTGGCCATTAGCCCGATATGCTAGTGCGAGTGTATGTTGCGACGCTAGTCGATCAGGATGACTCTCGTCTAGAGTTGTCTCCTCAGTCTTGACAATACGCTGTAGTAGCGACACTGCTTCTGTGACCTGGCCATTAGCCTCATATGCTAGTGCGAGTGCATGTTGCGACGCTAGTCGATCAGGATGACTCTCGTCTAGAGTTGTCTCCTCAGTCTTAACAACATGCTGTAGTAGCGACACTGCTTCTGTGACCTGGCCATTAGCCTCATATGCTAGTGCGAGTGCATGTTGCGACGCTAGTCGATCAGGATGACTCTCGTCTAGAGTTGTCTCCCGAATCTTGACAACATGCTGTAGTAGCGACACTGCTTCTGTGACCTGGCCATTAGCCTGATAAGCTCCTGCGAGTGCATGTTGCGACGCTAGTCGTGCTGGATGGCTTTCGTTTAGAGCTGTCTCCCGAATTTTGACAACATTCTGCAGCACTGGGATTGTCTCCTTTATCCTTCCCTCTTGATGTAAACATCTCGCCGCCCAATAGCCCAGAGAAGGTGTATGGACGGAAGTTTCACCTTTATAAGCATTGAATACATGGAGTACATGAGATAACTGTGGCCTCCATATTGCTCGATTCTCCCATGCATCGGACTGAAATATTCCAGATATGTGATCAAGCATTTCTGCCTTCGTAGTCGTGTCTATCTCTTGCTCATATGCCCACGACTGCATTACCATGTGTAATAAGCCATGCACATCAAACAGTCCTGGCTCTGGCCTCGCTCGAAGGAATCCATAACTCTTGAGCAGACCTATCGCCTTTACAAACTCTTGCTCTGATCCAACATCAGGCAATATTGACTTAGGAATAGCTTGCGGTTCTATCCACATTATGAAATAGAGTAACCGCGCAGCTGGCGGGCTTTGCTTTACAAGCTGATTAATTGATATTAGCCATGTTGTGGCAACTGCATGCTGGCTCTCGTTGTAAAAGGTTTCGTCCTGATACCCCTTACTCATCATTTTCATCATATCTTGATGGGAGCTGCGGCATAACATCAAATATTCCTCAATGGACACTTCAAAAATGTTGATGTAGGCCGCCGCTTGCGCTATAGCCAACGGCAAATTCGCCAGTGCTTGTAGCAATTCGTTGACAGCATCGCCATTCCAAGAGAGAGGTTTATGCATCAGTGATGTGCGGAGAAAGACCTCAGCATCAATTGGTTCCATTTCCTTGGTCAAGAATATGTTTCTTTTCGCGAAGTCCACAGCTATCTTCTTCCATCGCGTCGTGACTAGAACTTGGCCACCCTGTCTCCGTGGAAGATATGAATAGATACCTGGGCTGTCCTTCGATCCGTGAAGGAGATCTTCGTCGTCTGCATTGTCCAGGATAATAAGCCAAGGGCCAGATTTGTTGGAATTCAGATATTTGCAGAATCTCAGTTTGCAGTCATCCCCTTGATCGCATGGTAAATTAAGCTCGCTTGCAAGATCGGCGCACGCTTGCTCGAAGCCAGGCAAACTAAATGCAGGCAACCAGAAAACGTTGCAGTTTTTATTTTGATCCTTGATCATATAGGCAACTCTCAAAGCAATTTGAGTTTTACCCGCTCCACCCATTCCGAACAATGCAACGTGACTTTTTTTTGCGTCCAATAACGCCTCTTTGAGCGACCTGACTTCGTGCTCACGGCCTACAAAGTCCTCATTTTCAGCAAAAGGCACTGCAAATATTTGGTCTAATTGTGGTTAGCGAAGACTTTGGGTTGTGATGTTTTCAGTGAATATTAAGAATACACTAACTTTGAACCTGTCTTGGTTGTTGTTCGTAGCCACGGTTTTGCAGGGAAACGTCGGCATGCGAGGAAGGCACCCAGGTCTTCAAGAACGCCTTCATACATGACGCCGCTGTCGCCGCCGCATATCTCTGCCACTCTTTATTCTTATGACTATCTGCATAGTCACAACCGCCTTTGATCACTACACATGGAAAAACGTCCCACACACCAGTGCCCTCCATCTCAAACGCTAGTACGTTTTCAGTACTTGCGATCCGATCACGATCTTTACCAGACTTCATCATGGAATCGCCGCATGCGATCAACCCAAAATGGACAACTGGAGACGAGCTAGAACCGCTTTGCAAGCGTTTGCGTGATATGAGATCTCCGTCGCGGCCATCTTCTTCGCATTTTTGACCATCACTGCTGTAGCGATAAATTGGTCCAAAAAGCTTGTCTTGCTCAACGCCTGGATACTCTGCGGTGAGGAGGGGCTCACGCCGAAGAATATCAAGGTATTTTGCCATGTCTTCGCTGAGAGATTTACGCCCGCGAAGGCCTTTCAATTTGGCCAATGTTGCACGAACTTCGGTGTTGGGTCTTCCTAGTGAGTCTAAGAGGGTATTTTTCCGAACAAAACCCTCCGGTAGCTGCCGCCCAAAGTCGGATTGAATAACGCCGTCGCTGATTACGACATCGCCGAGAATGATTTCCTCGTTTTGTGGGCCGAATGGGACAATTCCAGCAATGCCTACGACTAGGGCAAGTCTAATGTTCGGAAAGCTCGATCGACAGTTACTGGCAACTATAGCAGCGTTCACTTTTCCCATGCTTGGCATGTGCGCGAGCACAACATTGTGGCGGCCGATCGTGCCAGTCGAATAGGCATTAGTGTCTCCCGGTACTTTGTCGTATAGGACACCATCGTCCTCCCAGTGGTGATCGAAAATGGCTTCGACAGCGTCGGCTTCGAGGGGAAGGGCACAAACGATGGCAATTTCGAAGCCTTCACGCGTGCTTGGGTGGGTCGGCTGGGTGGCCATACTTCCCGTTTATGGAAGTTTTGACGTGTTGTGGAAGGACATAAGACCACAGCTGTTTAGCGCATGGTTCATTGATTGTGAACAAGTCCAAAGGGATGTCAAACGGTGGAGGAGTGAGGGGTTAGCAAGTGAGGCTGCGTGGCTGACGATGTCATGATTGGCGAGCACAGTCACTGACACCGCAGACGCAGCTACCCGTCGGTCATTCTCGCGACGTGGATGTCAGCTATAGGAACAAAAGACAAACGAATGGCCAAAGCGTGAATGAATGAAAAAAATTATGACGAAGTGTGACACGGGTTTTGAGGCTGATGTTTCTCAGGACGAATGTGCCGAGTTGAACGCAAGTCATGGCGGGAAGCTTTGGATCATCCACCCTGGCCGCTAGATTGGTTACGCCGCGCTTCCATCGTAAATCGATGGTGGGGTTACTGGTCCTCCCAGGCCTTTCAGAGCTAAATTCCACTAAGCTTTAGCTGGGCCAAGGCTGGAGCAACTAAAAAGATACTTTGGGCTACCAGCGCAGCCATACTCAGCCACGATTGACTGAGGCTGGTCCGTGCTCAAACACAATCTTTCCATACCACCGCTGGACAACTATTTCGGCCGCCACTGTACCTTTGTCAGCGCCGTACAATCAGCCACGATTTGCTGCAGTTGGCCTCCGCTACTTTAGCAGACAGCATGATGGTCTAAATATGTAGCCATATCTGGATATTTTTGCAGTCTTGAGAGGGACAAGCATATGAGTGGCCATATTCGGCATTCCAGTTGCACCTGCCTGCTCTTCTGCAGTGTAACAATTATACACAGAAAGATGATATTGGTACCGGTACCGGTACAAAGTGGGGTCTGCTTACCCAGCAATTCATCTCTCATGCCTTGTCGCGCGGGGGGGGGGTTGTATTCAAGGCTGTGCGTGCCACATGTGGAATGAGTCCATCGACTAGGTAGTATTAACAGAAGAGCAACACAATCATCACCTTGCTGCCCTATTAAGAGTTACGTTGCATTATTCTATAGACCGCTAATGAAAAGATTTAAGTAGCATTTTTCTAAGTGGCTCGAAAGCCTGATAACCTTCTTTTATGTGATCTTCGCAATAACTTCTCTAAAACTACTCCGACAAATAAATCTATCTCTCCATTACTCGGAGGCAAAGCAGTGAAACGTAGCCAGGCGCTTTTGCTAAATTCCAAGAATGAAATTGCACAAAAATATCCTAATACAAAGTCTCCAGCGCCGTTGGAGACTTGAGTGTCAGTATAGCTCAATTTCACCTCCTGTAAGGTAATGCGACGATTGTAACTGAGAGCTAAGCTGCTATGGACGCCCAGGCCGAGCAAGTCTGAACAAGGAATGTTGCTTAGGTGTAAGACAATGCTGAACTCTGTGAGGTGTATGCTGGTTACATTTGTACCATGATACGTGTAGGTGTAGGCACGGAAGACACTTAAGTTCTCCAGCTCCCTTACACCGATCTCAAGCAGACGAGCTGATTTGTGTTTGCTGCAAATTGTAGAAAGCAAGAGATGTAATGGTCTAGCTGACTTCTTGGCATGGTATAAATACTGAATATCTGAGCCAATTAAAACAAGGTCAGATATACCGAGATCATTTGCTGTGTCGCGAAATCGCGATCTAGAAGCCGCGTATTGTGCAGCTCCGATCGCATTGCAAACGACTTCAGGTTCAAGATCAGGCCTGAAAATACTACCCCAAACTCTGCCATGAGATATGACGTTTTGTTCTCTGGTATGAAGAGGAAGACGCCAGCGTGCTAGTCGAGATAAACTTAAGGAACGTGCTGGTAGTAGTCTTGCTATTTGCAGGCCAACCTCTGGTGGTATTCTAGTTCTCGCTGGTTGCATCTCGATGGCGTTGTCCTCGTGTTGGTTAATGCCAGAAGTCACGAAATTGGGTTGGAACAGCACTTAAAATTTATGGGTTATAATACTTGATATCCGTGTTTTTTCCCCTTTTCTATTCTTTTTAAAACGGCATTAAGTCTGGTAATGTGATGCCTTGTTTGGCCATAGAACAGCCAACAATGGCGCCATGAGACATCTGTTGTATTGGCGAAACAAGCAGAGATTCCCCTTATACATATTAAAGAGCCCGTCATTCTAAAGCGTCTTTGTTTCCATCACAGACGGCCTGCGCATCAGTGCCCACTAATTACTATACACACTTGCATTCTTTCCTTTCGCAAGTTATACGATGTTCCTTATCCGGCAAATTCTCCATCTTCACTTTTTTTGTCCTCCTACGTGAGGCTTGCAAAACATTTATGTCTAGCCAGGCTACGACAGGTCCATCTGGACCCGATCATTTCTTTTTCCAACCACGCAACAGATCTGTACCCTTCGAGTTTGTGGATCCCAGTTGGTTACTTTGTGGGAGCAGAGGCCCACTCCCCGAGTATGAAGAGGCAAGGCCGAACGATACGGACTTTGCAACACCAGAGGAAATGCAACAGCCCGTGAACGTTCCAAAATTCAGTAACAGGGCTCAACCCAAATAACCCTGTAGATCTACCTGCACTGGGCTTTTCTGGCAATGGCAGTGGGACAAACTTTTCTGCGGTTAGCGCTAATGAAAGCAAAAGAATGTATGAATAGTAAGTATTGCGGGTGCGCGAATAAGCATTGTACCGCTTTACTTATTGAAATTTAATCAGGCAATAATTAAAACTGAGGATTACGCCTATTAAATTGTATATTATTGAGACCCAGGGACTGGGCAGGAGTGAGGGGCTATGTGATGGCAATTGCAGGGATCAAGGCATTTTAGAAACTACGAGGGGTAACAAACTGAAACATTTCCTATTTAAAGTACAAGGCAGTCTAGACCAGCATATGGAACCTCCCTCAATCAATATTCTTTCTTCTTTCATTTTATATATTTTTTTACGCGTGGAAGCACCTGTGTACTGCGTGGTGGTTGAGTTGCGGCCGGCCCGACGGCCGCGAGACTCCCTCCATATAGTCGGCGATACTGTAATTCGAACCCTTACTACTGGTAACTTTCTTGGGGCTGCCTCCTCGCAAGAAATTGTCGGAATCAAGAGAAGCATGACAGGGACTTCCCCCTCAGAACTCGATGAGACTCAAAAAGGCTGTCATGAAGGAGACTCTTTTACAGTTGTGTTGCCTCCTCCAGACACAAAAACACTCAAAGACCATGAAATCAAACAGAGCGAGTTCTATGTGCCGAATGCAAGAAAACGGAGAAGGGAACATCGCGCCTTGCCTCGCATGTTACAGGACTTGCCACATTTTCATCACCTACATAGGAACCATACTATACAGCCTCAAGAGCGCTGGAACAGAATGGAACGATATAAGAACTTCATTTGTAAGGAAATCCACTCCATTTATTTGATGAGAAGATGGTCTAATTTGTAAGGGAATGACACCAAATATGAGTGTGGAGATTTCGCACTAGTCGAGAATGAAGTAACGGTATTGCAGCAGAAGCAAGGCTGTCAGCGCCTCGAAGCAAAGAATTACTTGATCGGTCTGATTCAGGAGATTCGTGCTTCTTGCGCTCACGCTGCATTCATTCGTATCTTTTGGATGTATTGGCCAGAAGAGCTGCCTTCAGCGACTCAATATGGTAAGGCTGTTGTCGAAGGAAGGCGGCCTTGCTATGGCATTAAGGAATTGATTGTATCCAATCAAAGTATTAATAAGTCGCATCTCCTATGATTGTAGCTCTTTGACTATTGGGTATAATTAATGTAAGGAGTATAGCGAAACACGTTAAGGTAGATTACTGGAATAGAACGATAAAGGAAACTCTATAAATACTATCTTAAAGACAATTGCTTAATATATAGATAAATCGACTTGTTGATATTAAAACGCGATAGACAAATTGATTTAATATACTGTGTATACTGCCTTCTCTGAGTTCTTAAATATTGCATACACCCATAAGCTATCGGAGTCAAAGCAGTCCTAGTTGACTGAACTGCACTATGTTGATCCTTCTTGGTCGAGGAGTAACACGGAGGTGGCTTGGGGGTCGAGGAGGAAGAATCCGCCCCCACGCACTGCATCTCTGCCATACTAGAGGGCCGCATTCTTCCTCTACTGTACCTCTCCTAGTGGGGCAATTGATCTGGTGATGCATACTTGTACTGTACAACGCCCGCAGATGCCGATTTACCAGAACCAGAGGATGATTATCATTTTATACGGTGGTGTGCAAGTATCATCGCTGGACAACGAAAACACGCTGAATGTACCCTGTAAAGTCGCCGTTAATCGGCGACTAGGGATGGGGAGGGGTCAAGCAACAATTCATTTATTTTTGCAGGTACCATCCTAGCGCATCGCACTGTGGATGACTTTTTAGCTAAACTTGGCTTAATTTGTGTGGATTAACCCAGCCTGATCCTAAAATCACTCAACCAACACAACGCCACTTAGTCGAGTGAAGAGCTTTCACTTTAGACTATGGCGTACTCGACTTGTGAATGTTTTCTCTTCTCTCCCACGCAACCTTCGTCCTCGGAGCAATTATCCCGCCAGCGGCAAAGTCGTATTACCCAAAGACCTAGTCTACATTGAATGTCAGCCCTTACCCACTGTGCAGGAAAATCCTGTAGGAGAATGTACAGGCTTATCGGCTATGCGTAGAATTTGGTTAGTTGTAAGATCATGTAGAATATTATGTAGCCTCGATTCATCCGATCCTCCAATTTAATTCTCCATTTTCTTCGTTTGAATGCTGTTGGTCAAATCTGTTTTCTTTCTCACATAAATTGCTTGACAACACAAAGAACAAACGCCAACAATCGAGGTCAGCAAGAACATGAAGAATTGCCGAAAATATCCTTGGTCCCCGCTGGATGACAGACAGCTGTTGTCACTAGTTCACACTCATGGCGTCTCAAAATGGGCTCACAATGCTAAGATCATTGGGAACAGAAGCCACAAGCAATGCAGAGAAAGATATCACCAGATCCTTAATAAGCCTGCCCTCGCTCGCCGGCCGATGACTCCCGAAGAGGGCGACACAATAGCACGTCGGGTTGAAGAGATTGGTAAAAATTGGGTCGAGATTAATGGTGAACTTCCGGGTCGCAGTGACAGTGCCGTCAAGAACTGGTGGTACAGGCAAAAGCGCATTGAGCGCCAGAAAGACGAGCATCGACGACCCCGAACCCAATGTTCACCTCAACTGCCTCCAGCCGGTCTTGCTCCTATGCTTGAATCTCCCATTGAGAAAAAACAACAATCGTCTCTCTTTGAGGATGCCAACAACTCGCCTTACACATTCAAGTCCCGAGAACGTGTATTTACGACTTATCCCACAACGCCCAATGCTCCCTACAGTGCTGCGACCACCGATCCCGCCCCTCGCATCATTTTACCTCCTTTACAGAGACTACCTGACGGCAGAGGCGAGCTTCCCTCCTTGCCATCATTGCATTGTTTGCCTGATCTTGCGCAGGTCAATTATCAACCGCAAGGTCGTGGAGCTTCATTGTTCTCGGCTCGCCAATCCAGTAAGCCGATGGAGGTTGAGGTGGCAAGCAACAACAACTGTACTTTTTCTCATGCAATCATGCGCCCAAATAACTCACTAACTAGAACTAGCATTTGCAGAATCGTTTGCTCTTCGACAAATCATTCATTACATGGCTATCGACGCGAATAGAGAACTGCGGAGAGGTTGAGATCGTGACAGAGACAAAATTTGCGGCAGAAAACTTGTGTTCTTGTGTTCTTGTTTTTTCCTCACATATCATGTAATTGTGATAAAAATTTCACATCAATTTAATTTCTTTTTCTATCATATAATGCCAAAGGCACGGCTCCTCAAGAACTGGTTGCTTCTTTTGAAGGGGAATGGCGGGGGGTACCTGTGTCAAGACGCACATTCGTAATCATGCATCGAATTGTCTTTCCATTGCTCTCTACTTGTTAGGTGACTTGTCGATGCTTGGTGCGAGAAGCATCCAGGCATAAAAGCCAGACCTCCCCTTGCGGTGGGTTGATCAAATAAGTCTTGAAGACAATCAGCTCAACAATGAAGCGACCCATGAAGGGCACCAAAGCCCAAAGCCTAGCGCTGCTCCAGACACGACGGCGGAAATGAATAAGCTTCACCAGGAGGTTCAATGTTTGGGAGAGCAAGTTTCACGACTCGAAGGGCGGCTTTCACGGTGCACAAATCAGATATAAGAAGCGAAAGGTTCCTCCAAGAACACAACAGCTGTCAGAGAGTCGCCAATACTGGGGTGCAACGAGTGCAGCGGGGTCCCCAGCAGCGAGCTCCATGGCAGATACCTCAGCAGACTCCGCAGCAGCAAGTCTTTGTGTTCCACGGTATTAAAAATCCTCAGCTCGGCGCTTCGCAATGCGACTGCCAACTTTCTTTTTGGAGATGAATGGGATAGACGTTTGAAGTAAGCTCTTCTCGAAACATTCTACCGTTTTCTCCGTGTCAAAAAGCTGACCTCTAATTGATCCTAGATAGGCTTATAATTTAGCTTGGGTTGCATGAATTTCCGGAGGTCTTGTTAGTGCCGTTGCTCACATTCCACAATGCTCGTTCTCGGGGATTTGTGGCAACTTTTACAAAGGAGGTTGTTAGCTATTTGTTTCATAGTAAACCACAGTACTGTATTGTACGATTACTCAGTGGTTATTAGCTTTGTTGCATGTACCGGTACGTATATCCGATCAGCCAATTTCATCTCTACTCCAGTAAAATTTAAGCTAATGAAAATGGATGCAGTGCACCCTCGCCAAGGGGGGAGGAGCAGACGAAGCACAGCCGATCGGCTAACCATCACGCAGCTGTGTTGGTTGAGAATTCAGCGTTAGGCTGGTGTAACCCGCCGAAGTGCAATCCGTGTGGACCTCCATTTGCGGCGCTGCTCTGGGGGCAGGTAGCAGCAAGAGCACACCCCTCCTTTACATGGATTGAAGAAGCCATTTTTGGCGGTGCTATCACCGTGTCCAAGTAGTAGCTAATTTTTGCCGAGCGGGCTGCCAGACAGGAATAGAACTGTCAGTCACAAAATTCTGGTGGGGTGTGCGGATATCAGCGGGGTTACAATCAACCAACAAGCAGAGGCGGCAGCTACAAAATGACGTTACTAACTGAACGGTGGCGCGGCGATTGAAGGAGCCGTGCCTTTCAGGCAAAATAGTAGTTTGGCATGCATTATACCGCAAGATATCTATTTTGGTCGTCTACATGGGTGCAAATTAGCGCGTCGTGAGCTTGGACTACCTGGCGTGTGTCAAGAGAACGACTTTTTAGCATCCTGGTGCCTGGACTCGGCCCACTGCAAATGCGCCACTGCTTGCGGATTAGCGTGCCTGTTCCCTGAATCGACCTCAAGCCACCTACATTATTGAACTTGCGAGCCAATTGTACCACTCTTTCGGCCAGGCCGAGCTTCGCACCTTAAGAATATCATTACGAGAGTACCAGTAGTCGCAAGCCCGCCTCCTTCTGCTTCACTTCTTCCAGGGGCGCCTGTTTACAAAAGTGTAGAACAGTAGTCCGAGCGCCACCAGAGAAACAACCAACGCGATGAGAGAAAGAATAAAAGCACTAGCCATAGTCTCGACGTAACAGAATAAATGGTGAGGTTCTGCGGTGCGATAACGCTAGGCACCTGAGCCGTTATGTAGGTACTGATACCCATGGAAGCCATTAATAAGATGTAGATGATGTGATAGACTTGTCGTAGCCAGTTCTTGCCACGCTACGCGTTCCGGACTTTGACTCTGAAGCATCAAATACGAAGCTGTCAAAAAATGAACACCTTTTCACAGTCAAACCTTGGACACAAACTACAACACTTGATATACCACTTTGAGGAAAGGCGTTGGACGGATGCCAGTACAATGGACGACGTACATTATTCAGAGCGTCTCGAGGAGTATGGCTTGGACGTTTCGTTTCTTACCAGTATTTTTCATCAGCTGAAGAGCCTTGAGAAGTGACTGTTGTCCAACCCTGCATGCCTCAGACAGTTGAGGGCTCCGACTTCTCCTGCAATCCTCAAGCCTTCAACAATTTCTTCACTCTTCTGTCTATCAGTAACACGAGGCTATCTTCTCTGGATCTGCAATGTTGTATATTTTTGGGTCCATGCAGTCACGTCTTTGACGGATATCAAGAAGTATTTCAGCAATTGCGGAGCCTCAGTCTTCCGTTGCAATATAAAGGCCGCCATGAAATCGATGCGCAGCTGCTATTCACACTGACTCGGTCTGAATTATTGGAGGAATTGACCCTCTGGACTCCACTACGCAAATCCATGTTCAAGATGGAGTCATACATGAACATCCACGTCCCACACTTGCGGGCTATCTCCTTAAGAAAGCTTGTGTTCCCTACTTCTTCAAGACTCATACATCTTTTTAAGAGACACTCTTCGTCTCTAGAAAGGATTGAATTACACGACGTTGAGTTGGTTCGTGGTACTTGGGAAAATGTTTTTCTGGAAATGAGAGGAGCGCTGCGTCCGAAATCTTGTATTCTAGACGGTAACTTTGTTGAGAATGGCATGCATGTGCTCGTGATAACTATACAGGAACTACCTCCCGGATGGAGGGTAATTGCTCATCAATGAAGGAAGGACAGACGAGAACCCTTTCAACGTACCCCAGACGAATGTAGGCAGACTGCAAAATGCAGAGTATGGCGAAGTTTCTTGCGCGCCTTCTTGAGTGTGCTGCCATCAAGAGTGTAAAGGCTTGGCACTTGGCCGCCAGTATGGTTTCGACTGGTTACGGAGGATTTGACCCTCATTTTGGCACCGAAGCTGGACAAGAGATGAACGTGCTAGCGGCGACATCTATAATTGGTTAGTCTTTTTAGTCCTTTGAATAGGTTAGTTGCTGTACTACATAGCTCTTGCAATGTAGGACAGGGCTTGAGATGCGATATGAAATCAGAGGTCGAGCAAAGCTTTTGCAAGTGGGAAGTCTTTGCCAAAGTTTGCCAAGTATTTGTACCAGTAAATTGCAGTGACCCGAAGCCTGTTGATCACTTAGATACTCAATTATCTTGATTCTTGGGCCGTGCAACACCAGCAAGAGCTTCCATCGCACGTTCATACTCCTACATTGGGGGTTCGTGCGCCCTAGAGCAATACTGATTGGTCTCTTCGAATCAAAGTTTCCTCAGTGGTGCCTTACCGCTGTTGGCGTTATTGAGACCCAGTTGAAGGCAAAAATGGCTTTGCCTCTCTGCCAGACAGCACAAAATGGCCGCCAAAGAGTGAAACTATAATTGGCTCTGCTTAAATGCCTCTCTCGCGTGACCAATACTCTTCAAAACAGAACGACTCATCGATTGACTAATTCTTTCGTGGCCGCAGTTACTTCGACGCAGTGCCAGAGCAATGGTATCTTGGTGTGTCTCGACTCATGTACTAAGTTAAACAACAGTAGTCTTATCGAATTGGAGATATCTAATGGAAACGACAGCCTGAGACACATCACAAAGTCGACATCGTTGCCCTCCCTAGTAATCACCCTACCCGAAGTTATACTGTATTCGGATAGTACGCCGAAGCAAATGCAAATAGTACAAAGGCAGCGATAAACATCGTTCCCTCTAGCCTGGGATAAATTAGTAGTATACCAAAAGCAAGTGAACAAGAACGCACCAATGTGTAATTTCCCCGTGAGTAACATGACTGGCCATCAGAACTGCCAGTACCAGCACGCAGACCTGGAAGCCATCTAGCAACATATCCATCGGCACATTCAGCATCCATCCCAATATCACTGCAGAGGGAAATACAAGCAAAGATATCCTAACGCTAGACATGAAAGCTTCTCCTGCAATCTCAGCCACTTCAATAGGCTTTGATCGTAAGATACCAGATATGTAGTCAATAGAGGCTAGCACACATGGCATAATGATAAGACCAAGGAAGCTCGGCGACATACGAAAGGTATGGATGGGGGCATCGACGGATTTCAAGAGAAGCAGAGCGGCCACTGCGAGGGCTACGATCGAGAATGGCAATATAATTAGGCCAGTCCATAGGGGCGAGCTCGGCTGTCTCTCCTTTTTCATACGTTCATGGTCGTCGTACAGCTGACGCATTACGGCTGGCGAGCCTACCGCTGCTGTCAACCCTGCTGTCAACCCTGCTGTCAGTCCTGCGCCCAATACTGCATCGCCCACACTTGGTATGTCTTCTTCCCCGAGAAGAGAGCGTTGCATAAACCAGAAGTAATAGAGAAATTGACCGAGAAGAACAACTGCGGATGCGCGTGACACACTCAGAAGACCGTTGTTGCTTTCTACACCCATTAGAGATAATCAAGCTGATGTTTACCACATGCTCACCATCCGAGAAAAGCTTAAAAGCTGTTGGAAGAACAACGCTAAACAGGCTAACGATTAAAAGCTGCACATTGATCCTGATCATCGCTACAGGGTGTGTGAGAGTCTTTTGCTGCAGGCCACCGACCATCAGGCACGCGCCGAATGTCCAAAGACTATTGGCGAGGAAGGACCCGCACAAAGCGGTCTTTGCAATGTCGAGCTTTCCCGCGGCAACTGCGATTACCACGAAACATGTCTCTGCTGCGTTGCTATACCACACGTTAGCATATGCGACCGACTCAATTAGGAGAAGCATACCCCAGCAGACTGTCCACCGCGGCGGCAAAAACCTCGTGATCATTTGCTTGTAAGCTCTGTACCACTCTGTCCGTTGCGGTACGGATCAGAGAGTACGAGAGTACGATGGTAACTAGGGACAAGAAGAATTCTGCCAACGACTGTCGTTCCAAGTAGTGACAACTGACAGTTCCGGCCAGGGCCAGAAGACTGAGGCAAATGGCGAAAGGTAATGAAAATCTCACTGCCTGCTCGCTGACCCGTTTCGCTCTGCGACGTGCTCCATCTAGCTTACCTTGTTGTGTGTTAGACTTCATAAAGAAATTGTATTGTAATTTGTTACCGTACCGGTACCGGCAGTAAAGTGGCGCTGAAAGACCAGAGAAATAGAAGAAAGTAGATCTACTTCTGTTTCTACACCGGTGACCAGAGGGGTCGAACATTTTAAATGCTAACATCGAAGCTGTATTCGGCGCTGTGTGTACAGCTAGGCCAACGCAGCCCGTTTTGGCGCTATGGCCGTCGTTCTACCTTGTTGGACAATCTCAAGTAGTGTTTCGTCTCCAATGTGGGCTGCCAAGTGGTAGTAAACAAGGGTCTTAAGAATCATCCCTGGGGAGCACTGCTCTGTACCTTGAACCCAGAGTGAGGTACTGTAAAAGGCGAAATGGGTGTCCGCTTTTGCTATACATAGGAAAAATAGTGGGTAGCCGAAGATGGACTGGGCGTGGCTAAGACTCTACTGAGAGTGTAACCCAGGGTACTACAGAAGTACCTGCGTCCTACTCCAGCCAACCCTTCCGCTCCATCTTTGGGAGGAACAAAGGGCTATTCTGGCGCTCACAGCAGCGCGTCAACGGACATGTCCATCCCAACCCCCCCCCCCCCGCTAGTGTTAGTATCAATGTGGGCTTAATTCTCTGCTTTCTTTCTTTTCTTTTGGAATTCTATTATGCTTAGTGACCTGGTTGAACCCAGTGCTTAGTAAGATGGCGCCGCTCCATCAGTCATACAGTGAGGCTGCAACTGCGGGGTGACAAAACCCAGCCACCAAAAGATGATAACTCCCGCAACCACTGATAACTTCTGCCTCTCAGTTGATTTTTCGTTTGTTCAATGTGGCGATTTTCAAATTTGCAATACGAATAAGCGATGCGGCTCTTACACTGTGACCAAAATGGCAACTACAGCCTAAAAGACACGCTGTCTAGTAACGTTCACACTTACGCAATCCTTTCCCATACTTGGGGATCTGATGAGGTTGTTTTCTCCGACTTGGCAAAGATGCCATCCGAGTGGCAGCGCAAAGCTGGATTCAACAAGATAGATTTCTGCGCCAAACAAGCAAAACGAGATGGGTTGCAATATTTCTGGGTCGACACATGCTGCATCGACAAGTCTGATAGTCAAGAGCTTCAAACCGCCATCAACAGCATGTTCCGCTGGTATCGCGACGCCGAGCGATGCTATGTCTATCTTGCAGACGTGTCTGGACCTGCACCACATGATGACGCTTTTCGACGAAGCAGATGGTTTACTCGTGGATGGACGCTGCAAGAGCTCATCGCTCCCAAGGTCGTGGAGTTTTATTCCAAAGAAAGGGTATTGATGGGGGATAAGCGGTCACTGGAACCCATAATATGCGACGTCACCGGAATCCCTTCAACCGCTCTTCGTGGTGCACCTATATCGGACTTCCCAGCCTCGGAACGTGAGGCGTGGATACGCGGTCGTCAAACGAAATACGAGGAAGATATGGTTTACTCCCTTTTCGGCATATTCGACGTGCATATGCCGCTCATCTATGGGGAGGGTCGAGAGAAGGCACAGAGAAGGCTGAGAGAAGAGATCCAGAAAGCTACAAAAGGTAAAGTGCATAATAATGAGAGAGCAATGAGAGAGCTGTGATAAGTATCTAACAACAATAGGTTCAATAGCCAACAATTTCTCTATACCCTTCAGCCTTTCCGAAGCTCCCGAGATTGATCATTTTGTTGCGAGGGAAACCGAACTTATAGAGATGCGCAGAGTATTGAGCTCAGATGGAAGCCGTCGCGTGGTCGTCCTTCACGGGCTCGGTGGCATTGGCAAAACACAACTTGCGATATCATATATGAAGCGATATCGGGATGAATATTCCGCCATCTTCTGGTTTAACATCAAGGATAAAGTATCCATAGAGCAGAGCTTTATAAGAGTCGCCCGACAGATATTGCAGTATCACCCAAATGCAAGCCCCCTAGGAACAATAGACTTACAGGGAGATCAAGACGATGTAATCGGTGCTGTTAAAGTATGGCTGAGTCTATCAGGCAATACTAGATGGCTCGCCGTTTACGACAATTACGACAACCCACAGCTCCCTGACCAAAGCAATGACAAAGCAATCGATATTACTCACTTCCTCCCTACATCTTGGCAAGGCTCTATTATTATAACGACACGGCTATCACAAGTTGATATAGGGCATCGTATCTCAATAAAGAAGCTCGAGCGTATTCATGATAGTTTAGAAATCCTTTCCTCTACTTCTGGTCGAGGTAGACTAGGCGATGGTGAGCATATATAGAAGAAATCCTCGGCTGAAAACCTACTAAAGTACAATAGACCCACATGCAAAGACGCTTGCAGAAAAGCTTGATGGACTTCCTCTTGCGCTTGCTATGGCCGGAACATACCTGAGACGAGTACCATCAGTGAGCTTCGCGAATTACTGTCGGCTCTACGAAACATCGTGGGCAAGACTTCATGCTGATATACGAAGTTTAGGCTCTTATAAGGACAGAACATTATGTTCTACTTGGCAAGTGTCATTTGAACAAGTTCAAGCACAGAACCCCCTTGCAGCTTATTTACTGCACTGGTGGGCTTATTTTGATAACCAAGACATCTGGTTGGAGCTTTTTCAACCTAATTGCGACGATTTCCCTACTTTGGTACACGAACTGTCAGACGAGCTGAATTTTAATAACGCCATGGGAACATTACAAGACTACGGATTTGTTGAGTCACATTCTGTTAGCGATAACATTGTTGAGTCAAAGGGCTATAGCATCCACAGCTGTCTTCATTCGTGGACCATTAATATTCTGAATGACGAGCGCGACAGAATATTACACGAGGCTGCATTTCGATGTATAGGGTCTCGTGTGCCAACCAAAAACCAATCGCAGTACTGGCTTCTTCAAAGAAGACTTCTCCCACATGCAGTAGCATGTAGCGGCATAAATAGCAAGGGGAATAGCGACTTGAGTTGGGCTTTCCACGAGCTGGGGTTACTTTTTGCAGACCAAAGCAGGTGGAAGGAAGCCGAGAAGATGTATGTGCGTGCACTTGATGGATATGAGAAGGCTTTGGGACCCGATCATACATCGACACTGGATACGGTCAACAATCTAGGTATTCTTTATGCAGACCAAGGCAAGCACAAGGAAGCCGAGGAGATGTATGTACGTGCACTTGCTGGAAAGGAGAAGGCTTTCGGACCCGATCATACATCGACACTGGATACGGTTAACAATCTAGGGAATCTTTATCTAGGCCAAGGCAAGTACAAGGAAGCCGAGGAGATGTATGTACGTGCACTTGCTGGAAAGGAGAAGGCTTTGGGATCCGATGACACATCAACGCTTGATACGGTGAACAATCTAGGTGTTCTTTATAAAGATCAAGGCAAGCTTAAGGAGGCCGAGAAGATGTATCTGCGTGCACTGGCAGGGTATGAGAAGGCATTAGGACCAGATCACACGTCAACGCTTGGTACGGTGCACAATCTAGGTCTTCTTTATGCAGATCAAGACAAGCTTAAGGAGGCCGAGAAGATGTATCTACGTGCACTGGCAGGGAGAGAGAAGGCATTAGGACCAGATCACACGTCAACGCTCGCAACGGTCAACAATGTAGGTGTTCTTTATGAAGATCAAGGCAAGCTTAAGATGGCTGAGGAGATGTATCTGCGTGCACTGGCAGGGTATGAGAAGGTATTAGGACCAGATCACAGGTCGACACTAGCTACGGTCAACAATGTAGGTGCTCTTTATGCAGTTCAAGGCAAGCGCAAGGAAGCCGAGGAGATGTATATGCGTGCACTTGCTGGAAAGGAGAAGGCTTTAGGACCCGATCACATATCGACACTGGATACGCTCAACAATCTAGGTGCTCTTTATGCAGTTCAAGGCAAGCGCAAGGAAGCCGAGGAGATGTATGTGCGCGCACTTGCCGGATATGAGAAGTCTATACCGGCTGAAAGTTTCTGCACTTATTGGCCAGCAATCAACACCAAGAAAAGCTTAGGGTATTTGTATAAATGCCAAGGTCGACTAGAAGAGGCCAAAGGATATTATAAGAGTGCATACGGCGGCCTTGAGCAAATTCTTGGGAGGTCACACCAGGAGGTTCAGTCTCTTGATCACATTCTAGTAGACCTGAATAACACAACTTCTGCTGCGTCTTCGCCAACAGATACGGCCGTACCATGGACTCAAGCTTCCCGGAGTAGACGTAGGGACTTTTTAAAAAAAGTATTGGGTACTCGCAGCCGGAAATGAGAAGGTCAATTAGGTACCACAAAGCAAACAGATCATAGAAAAGAAGTTCAGTTACCAGCGACAGATATTACTTCTGCCTCCCTCAAGAGTTTCGACCTCTGGATAGTTTGCCCCAAAAGCGAGCTATCGGTCGGTCCTTTTGGACCCCTCAAAAGAACCATTTTATCTTCAAACAACTCGTATCTTCGACAGGTTGGCATCATTCAATACCCTTCCCGAAGGCAAAGTACGATTGATAGTGCCGGGGGAAGTTTGCTTTCCAAACCTGTTTTTAACAAATATCTTAGTCTATTCACAATCAACACAAAGATCAATAGCAGCATAGACTTTTAAGGTGTCCATTATCTCGTCAGCAACGTGTCTCGGCCGACCTCTCGGCTTTGTGATTTGGACTTCGGTAGAACCCTGCTCATCATAAATCACTCGTTGCCAGCGTATTGTATGTTTATAGCGCCGAAGCTCGTTTACCACAGTACGGTACTCTCAGCAATAGAAGTATCCAAGAAAAAAGGAGATGGTCAAAAGCACATTTGATGCCGACACGCTTTGGTGGTGTGTCCACTGTGATCCGCTGCTGTGCGCTGCAGGGGGTGGAACGGAAGGTCCAGACACTGTACTTCCTCAATACCCTAGGGTACAAGACTAGTTGGGGCACAGCCACAATCTGGCCATTTTTGGCGGCTCGTTATTTCTCTTATGTGTTGAAAAAGCGGACACCCATTTCGCCTTTTACGGTACTTCAGGGTGGATAGGGCTCGCTGGTGGTTACGGATCACCTAGGTTGCGCCAAGTGTACAGAGGGCATTACAGTACCAGTACCCGCAGAGCCAGACGCTGTATTTGTTACGGTAGTAGTGCAGGCGCGGTCGAATTTAGCGCAGTACACCCACTAATTTCGGCCACAATTTAGTGCATGTCGCTGAGGCTTTCAGAGAAGTCTACCCTATAGATGACGGACGGAAGGTGTCTGGTGAGACGCTTAAACGTTGTCATCGGACGAGGTTATGTCTTGGATCCGTCGCAAGAGTGCTGTTTCTTCGCTACGCAGAGCTTCCATGGTGGGTTGGAGAACAGACGCTCAACCGAGAGGCCAGGTGCTAAGTAGTGCAGTACTGAGAAGGCACCTGCGCGGTCGCCCTTTGGTCGATGCTTTGACGCGCTGGGCTTGCTCTGTAAAATAAGACTGGATTGAATGTACCAGTACGTCGGTGGTCGTAGAGAAATTTGAGCAACTGGGTTTGGGTGGAGATTGGGTGGTGAAAGAGGTAAGGTTCGATGTGGCAGACCCGTGTGCTCTGAAACTTCGTCAGACTCTAAAAACATGACGATCCAGTACAAGCCTCATGAAACGGATGTATGCACCATGTGGTTCATCTTGCAGTGTGGCACAGGGTGCGCGCATCATGTGCTTCTATTAGAAGTGCTCCCTTGCGTAACGTGAGCTACAGGACGCCAACGGAAATGGAAGGAACCCGACTGTGAACAATTGGATAGAGTCCAAGTCAGAATGCCGCCCCCAGACTGTGGGGATATGCCGACAAGTCAGAAGTCCCGAGAATTACAGTAGATATGCATTTCTGAGACGGATTTAGATCTGGGTCACTGTCTTGAGAGGAGCGCCAAGAATACCCGGATCCTCCTGCCTGCTCCATATTAATGGGAAACAGTGTGATTCCCAAATTGCTGCAAAAAATAAGATGATCAACTGACATCCTACGCATATCTCCAGCCACAAACGGCGTCCAGCATGGTCGAATAGCCCGGAATGGCTTTGATCTTTGAGAGCAATTTTAGGCTGCGAGCTTCTACAGGGTAGGCTCTGGCGAGACGGCCGTAAAGCGAAGCCGTCTTTGGCTGAATGGCGACGCAAATCGTAGACTTGGAACTACTACTGCATTGCTCCAATATCATACCGGTACTGAGGCTGCTGAAGTATTATCATATGCCTTTCAAAATAACCCTCGACTAGACCCCAATCATTTCCTTACACATATTAATAGTTCTAATCTTGTTCTCAGATATCACGCCAGACAGACCTATTCTGTACTCATATTACTAAAGTTCATATGCCACAATCTGACCCAAGACGTGAAGCTCGAGATATTTGCCGAGTAAAGCTATGCCGCCATATTCGTAAGCCTACCAAATGCCATGCTTGAACAAATTTAATTATTGTAGAAGAAACTCTCAACTTAGACATAACTCCCGACAGAGTCAGGCTGAGAACTTGCGCAGGAGATCCATATCGTTGGAAAGTCGTAGAAGGCAAGGAGCACATCTTTTCGAGACTTTTCTCCAAAAATCTTAGTTATCACTCTGTCACTGCTCTGCGGCTGCTGTCACGCGAGGTCGGGCAGAGCTTTTTCTCCGTGCTTCCTTTGAAAAGAAAAGAAAACAGAATCATTCTTGCATCAAATCTTACAAGATCAGAAACTGATCGTCTTATTGAATCAAACTACGACCTCAGGCACAGAGTATTCGAGCTCACATCGAGTCTTCAACAAGAGGTAGCGCGGCGACAGTGTGTTGAGAATAACTACGAAAGTGTCATGGCGAGACTCGACGTTGTCGAACAAGAAGCGCAATACTACTCGCTTCTGCTGGGAAAGTTAAATTGTTTGTTCACAGAATGTTATCCAGCACTAGAAACCATTAAAGAGCAGTTGGAATTAAGATTGCCTGAGCCTGTTGTAGAACCGACTATAGAAGTTGGGCTTGTATAAAAATGATAGATATTATTAAACTGTGAGCTATTATTGATCCTATGCCTGCTTAAAATTGAATCAGAGCGTTGACTTCAGCAAGCCTAATCTTGTGTCACCGAGCTATGCAGTTCCAGGTTGGCATCTATATAGTAATATCCAGTCCAGTGTTAATAGACGGCCCGCTTGACAGAAAAATGTGGTTTTAGTATGCCATTGAGAAAGTCGATGAATATTGTACAAATAGAAAACGAACTACCTGATACAGCGCTGGGCTCAGAGCACGGGTATATTTGACAGTACATTGTTCAGGATACAGTACTACTGTACAGTACGGTACATACATGAGGTCACCTTCTTCTCGCAAGTCATCAGGCTCTGGTCACTGAGCTGTTGCAAGCTTCTAAGGGGTACTCTCGCATCGCCATTTTTGGCTGTTGTAAGGTGGCTTCGTGCATTTTCAACAAGTCAATGGGTTACGGCATTAGTTAAGTGTTCAAATTGCCAAGAACTTTTACGTTCTGCAGATGTAGCTCCGACTTTTTAGCATTCATGCCAGTACCGAAACAACGCCAACGGATACGGAGCATTTGAAGCCGGCAAGAACTAGGATGCCGCCGGAGATTGGCTTACAGATAACACGACTACTACAGTATCAGCACGCTCCTTGACTAAGTCTCGACTAGCACGTCCTTTTAATCTCGAGGGAATCGATGTCCCCTGACAAAGTCTGGGGCAGTATCTTCCGGCCCGATCTCGAACAACAGTTCATTTGCAACGCGATCGGAGCTGCACAATATGCCACTTCTCAATCAAGAATTGGCGACGCCGCCAATGACCTCGGCATCTTTGATCTTGTTGTCATTGGTTCAGATATCCAGTCTTTATACGATGCGAAAAGATCGACCCGACCATTGCATCTCTTGTTTTCTACAGTTTGTAGCAGGCACAAATCAGCTCGTCTACTTGAGATTGGTAAAAGACAATTGGAAGCTCTAGACATCTTCCGTACCTACACTTGCACTCATGACGGTATCAATGTAACAAGCATAGACCTTACGAGATGCAATATCGTTTTACACCTAAACAACATTCCGTGTTCGGACTTTCTCAGACTGTCGCAGCTCTAATCTAGAAGATATCGAATTGAGCTATACTGACACACAAGTACCGAATGGCGATAGAGACTTTGCACTAGAATATTTCTGCGAAATTCCCTTCCTGAACTTCAGTCGCAGCTCCAAAGTGCATTTCACTGCTTTGCCTCCAAGTTATAAAGAGGTAAATTTGTTCCTGGAAATAGTTATGGAAAAGCTATAGCGGAGACCTCATAGAAAGAAGATTTAAGGCTTTCAGGACGCTAATATAGTACTTGGACTATTATTTTATTTATATACATGAAATGTTTTATGACTAGACTGTTCCTTTTGAATATACATCGTGCAACATCCTAAACTGAACCAGGTTAGCCTGCTCGCCTTGGTTCAATCCAACATCGAACGAAGCTAATTTATTGAAAAAAACGCAGTCACTCTTGCAGATCAGGTCTATCGACAGGTGTAAAGGTTTCGATCATTATCCTGCTGTCGCCGTCAAGATAACGATCGTAATGTTCTTCTACCATCAAGTCGATGGACTCGTTATGCTTTACCCCATGCGGCGGAGGCACAGCATTGAACACACACGTCCATGGGCTGTTAACTATACAACGAACTGCGAGCACCGCTCTATCAGTCGTGAATGCCTGCGACTCATACGTATCAATTGGCTCTAGCTCATACGACACTTCGGCATTCGTAAGATTCCCACATCCATATAATTGTAGACTTTTACTACTATGTATCCCTAGTTTAGCCATCTCTTGAAGTTCAGGTCTGTCAAAGTAGAGCATAATGTTCGATTCCTTGAGGTGTATCCCAGCTACGGGGTCACAATTAACTTCATCAAGAATGCTATACTCTTGAAAGATCGATAACTCATTCAGAGATTCTCGGTCAATGCGAAAGGTTTTTCCTTCATAGTGGAGAGCATCAAGCAGAATAAGCAGTAAACGTAGAGTGTGCTTGATCTCTTGACCATTGTATACGAATTCCAAATCCGAGCCAAGCAGTCCAAGATTCAATACCCCTTCATTCCCCTGTGTCTGTGAAATTATTTTACAGATGTCGCTTCCTGTTTTTGCGTGATTCAATATCTTCCCCCAGACTCTACCGCAAGGTATTGACTTGGCCTTTTTTGGTGAGACGTGGAAGCCTACGCCTGCAAGAAGAGAAAGATAAGCCCTTCTAGGAGACAAGTGATCTAGTATCTGGTAACGAATTTCAAGTGGTAATTTTTCTATCAAAGTGCGGGCTGAGGCATTGCTTTCTGCCATCTTCCATCTGCACAGGTAGTGAATGTTGTGGTGAGAAGTTTTGCCGATTCTAGACCTACACTGCAGCCGGCAGTGATGCTGTCGAGAAAAGCCTCCTGCGTACCCTCAAGGTGGTTGAAACTAGAGCACTGCGACTGTATCCTCGGTCTCATCATTTATTGCAAAGATCACACAAGTCCAAACCATGCCGCAACTCTTTTGCCTGTTGTGCAGACGAATTTGGCGCTTTGCGGCTCCCTAGCCGGTGCCTACCCTACAGGAGCTCGCAGCTAAGAAATGCTCACGTTGAGTGACGCCATTCTTGGCTGTTGGCTAACGCCATTCATAGCTAAAAGCATACTATATTGTTCTCTCCTTGGAGTGCAATGTTACAAATGGGAACCATTTTGTCGGTAGAGGGGCAAAGCTGAGAGGTTTACGCAATTTGAGCCGGCCTAATGGGTTAAGCGTCCCTTTCCATACAGCTTAAAATGCTATATCTCCCTGGCTGGCACAACTTGCTTCCCGTCGAATATATCCGCATTGCATCTGTTGCTTTTGCTCTTTCCTTCCACTTTATTAATCATTGATATTTTACTGCAATGGCTGAGTGGGAAAATGGCCTCTTTGAAACCGACTGCAATACCTGCGTATGTACTCTCACCAATGTTGTTTCCGCTGACCACCACTAATTTGTCCAGCTCGGTTCATGGTTCTGTATTTGTTGTACTTTTGGTCGCGCCTCCGACCGTATGAGGAACTACCCCGATGATGATACAGAGAAAATTAGCTGCTTCAACACCTCTTGTTTCTCGATGTGCGGTGCCTCGTTTTTCCACCTCGGCTGGATCCCGTTACTGCTGAAGCGCGGTGAGGTGAGGCAGAAGTTTGGCATTGAAGGCAGTGGATGCATGGATTGTTTGGTGAGTGCAATTCCATACTCTGTGACCTGGTTACCAGGGGGCTAACAATACAGGTCTCATACTTCTGCACCTGCTGCGCCGTTTCGCAAATGGATCGCGAGACGAAACAGAGAGTCGAACTTATGAAAAGGCAACAGTCAGAAAGTGGAATGTATGTTCCGCAGCAGGGCATGAAGTACAAGGGGAAATAATTGCGAGGACAATCTGTAGTACATTGTATATAATTGACGGTCAGAGACCATTACTGAAGTTGAAGTCAAAAAGTTGTTGGTGTCTCAAATTGGCAGGATTTTGGTGCTCTCCGTGTTGATCCTCGTCGACATCGACAGCACCATGCGCCTCGCACAACAAATTCCACGACAACGGGTCCCATTGGCGAGTCATCGCATCAAACATCTCGTGTGGCTCGGTCAAGGATGAACCAAAGTCGATCAGGAGGCCATCTCGAAAATTATCCATCCTTATATCCGTATTGTAAATGCCTTGCCCGTTTAGCCAGGCAATGCCCTCTATTATTCGCGGCATAGATGATTTGTTTACCCCAGGCTCGGATGAAGCAAGATCTTTTACAATAGCTCGGACTTGACATTTTTTTGTTGTTTGCTTTTGATACTCCGGATTAGGGATGTTAAGGTCTATACCCCTTCCTGTCAGTATTTCGTTCCCCTAATAGCATGTAACCATGACATGGAATGGCTATGCGGATAGCGTCCCATGGAAGGATATATATTTGTCCTCTGACTGTCTAAAATTTACAAAAAAGTATTTGTGCTATTTATGCAACAACAAGGACAAAACGAGTCTTTGAATTAGATGCACCAACCGCAAAGAAAGGGTTGACTTAATGTATATTTGAAGAAGCTTAACATTATCCGAACTATTTAGAGTAACTTCCAAGCAGTGACTCGTGACCGCGACCGTAGCTTCTTGCAATATTCCAAATTACGTGTAGCTCTTACTGTTGTCTCTATCTGTTCATCTTTGACCATGCTGTCGAAGTGGTTAAGATCGGCGAATCCTATTGCCCTTGCTTCCCTTTTATCCAGCGCATCGTTAATAAGACAATGGGGTTTCGTACGTGAGCAGCCGAAATCGCACAGCTTGCCATCCAAGTAGTTTTCTTTGCGTATGTCCCTGTTATAAATCTCGAGTTTGTTGTTCAAGAGCCGAATATTTCGGAGAAGTGTCTTGAGGCTTGCTCCATTGACACCTGATCCTCGTGGCATTAGCTCCTTGACAATGGTTCGCACCGGACGGCCATCTTTGTATTAGTCGTCGTAAGGCAGGCAGTCTTCTTCTAGGTAAACACCACGGCTTTCTAACATAGGTTTCAGCGTATGTGGGAGAAGTAGATATCCGTAGCATGCAATCGCGATTGGGTGATCGAGCTTGCCGGCATCTTGCGCCTCCTTTATCCTTCCGACAGCTCTGCATTCAGCAAAGGAAGGATCTATGTGGTAACCGACTATCTTTAGTGAATAGTCCTTGGGAAGCATATAGCACCATGTATCGTACTCGTCCATGGGATTGTAGTACTTGAACTGCGATATATGGTTAGTGATTGCATAGTCCGCAGCACCAGTGAAAGCCAAATACCTACAACTTTGAGCGCGTAAAATTGCGATGCGATCTTGACTTTGAAAACATATCCCTCGGTCCAACCCCCAACACAGTCGTCACCATGATCGTCGAGCCTCTCTAACCATTCAAGCGGCGCATTCTGTTGCGGAAACGCGAACAATTTTGGCCCATCGCATTGGGGGAGGTCAGGTAGGATTTGCTTAAAAGTCTTACATTTTCTCGGCAGAGACATATTGGATAATGGTCTTGAAACATGAAAAATACAAGCACTAGACTTGAGATGTTTTTCAATGGACGGCGACGTTACGCCGGAGCAGTTGTGTAGACGAAAGACAGAACAAACAAGGAGCGCGCCAATCGTGTAGCGCGCCCCTACCCTGCTTATTAACTAGCCTGAAACTGGCTATCTTTGTTTTTGTTTTGGCAAACTCGATTTTCCGACCCCGGGAACGAGCCCTTGCCTGGTGCAACGACAGCTATGGCCTCACCGAAACATCATCCGAAATTTCGGCTCAGTCGCCTCTTTGTTTGTGGTAGGGAAAGCTGACTTGCCACCCTCAGCTACACTGATTTGTACACTAAACCTGTTTCCTCCCCATCGACCAGACACAAGTGCCGAAGTTGCGTCACAAAGTCTGATCCCATTCCGAGCACGCCCCTTAAGCTTATCGCGACTAGCACACTGATGTCTTCCTTTTCATCCTAGAGAACAAAAGTTGGTATCTCACGATAGAGTTTGGGGTAGTATTTTCCGGCCCGATCTTGAACCGGAAGTCGTTTGCAGCGCGATCGGAGCTGCACAATATGCAACTTCTCAATTACGAACTTGTGACGCAGCCAATGACCTTCGTATATCCGACCTTGTCATCATTGGCTCTGATGTTCAGTGTCTATACCATGCTAAGAAGTCAGCCAAGCCATTGCATATCTTGCCTTCTACGATCTGCAGCAAACACAAGTCAGCTTGACTGCTTGGGATCGGTATAAAGGATAAGTGTCTTCCGTGCCTATACCTACACTTATGCTCAGACCCAAGGCAACTTGGGGAGATGGGTGAGCCAGGCATCTCTGCAGTACTCGCATCCCCCCCCCCAAAAAAAACTTCCTTCAAAATACGAATGGTCCTTTTGATGTAACCTTACAAAGTATCGCCTTTGTAGCCCAAGAGGGTGGCCGTTATAGCCACTCCCATTAATAAACAATGTTCATTAAACATGTCTTCAACAGCTTTTAAATGAGATTTCGAAAAAAAAAAAAACCACAACAGCTGCTTATTTAATATATATATATATATATACTAGGAATGAGATTACCCACCTTATTCGTGAGCTAAAAGATGATAGTCAACAGGCGCACAGAGAGAAGCAAATGGAGCCTGAATCATACTATTGCCACCAGGGAAAGTATACGAGGACCATTTTGGTTCAAACGTCAAATTTGGAAGCTCAAGCGGCATATCTCTGGTATAGTCCCAATTAGGTGGTGAAGAGTCAATATCAAAGTTACTTGAAGCAATAAAACCCTGCGAAGCCAGTTGAGTCGCTTGCCAATTTATATCAGTAGCAGTTTCAGCATCCAGAGATTCCCATGGCGAGATTGTAGATTCATCCGAAGATAACGGGATGGCGTGCTCTGCCTGGTCCAATAGCTTCGGGACGATATGGAGGACATCCATAAGCAGTTGCGACATGCTCTCGTCATCATCCCAAATCCTCCTTCTGCGCTGCAGGAATTCAGAGATGATGTGGGGTCCACGGTCATAGTAACGTTGTTGCAACATCTGCAGCGTCTCCTTCACTGGTGTATCCAGATATGGGCTGCTTGGTCTGGGTGTTTTAGGGAACAGAATCTCCCACACGTTATACCATTGCTCTGTTGGGGAGAGTTTTCTGCTGGACCTATGCCTCAAACGCTCTTGTTTCTGAGGAGAACACTGGACAGAGCTGCTCCTCTGTTTGTCGCATTTTCTCGATCGTATGTGATGCATCATATGCTGGGCATCGGGGAAGCTACATAGGCACGCGGGGCAGGAAAGGAGACCTCCTTTGCTGTGCCGCCTGTGAAGATGCTGCTTGACATCCCGAACGCGTCGAATCACCAGGTTAAGGCAGCTTGCGTGTCTGACAGGGTCCATTTTGAAATACGGACATGCCCACCTATGCTGCGTCTCGTCCTTGTCGCACCCGTCGACCTGTCGGTTGGCCGTGTTATCAGTACTATCATTGCCCGAGTTAACGCTACTCGTGTTTCTTGTTCGACTCCTTTTTTTGGATGATGGGCTCCTTGAGTAGCGCTTAGGAGTATGTAGAGGTATCAACGGGTAAGACAGATACTCTTGCTTTGCAGTAGAAGTCAGACTTATTTGCTGCTGCTCTGGCGTCTCTATATGGTCTTGTTTGATAAATGGACCATATTCTGCTGGCGGTGTGTCCCAGGATCCTATCTCTTGGAAGTGTCTTATTGCCAAGTTCTGGTAAGCATTATCTTGTTCATCTTCCTGTATATATAATAGGCTAGAACAAGAGTAGTTGAGTTGAGGTTCAGAAGTCACTGTTGGCCCCGCGCTACTGAGGTGCGGTGCTGTGACGGCCGTTACCAAGGACGATTTCGGCTGAGTTGTTGTTAAAGTTTTGTTGATGCTGGAAAACTTCGTATTTGTATTGTTTAGATAGCGCTTAGGTGATCGAGGCTTTTTTGATTTCGCCTCTATCCGAGTTGACTTGCTTTGTGGTATCATGGTGTAGGCGGCTATTGTCCTAAGAAGTGTTTGGAAAGACTATGAATAAGACGAAGAATGCATCGACCCTATTATATCTCGAAGAGTAGAAAGTATAACAACAGATTTCTTAGTTATTCTTTTTATGAGAATTCGTTTCGGGAATAAATGAACCACCAGGTTAATAGTAACAGCACAGCCTAAGCTGCAAAGGGTTTAGATCATACACACTGTACGACATGGTGGGTTTCTGTCGCCAGTCCTGTTCAAGGCGAAAAAATAAAACAAAAATAACAATAAATGGACAGATACTCTGAGGAACATCGGGGCAGTGCAACGCAGAAACAATAGCTGGAGGAGAATACCACAATGCGCCAGCACCCTCGGAGGCTAGAATATAATCCGAGATGTGCTCGCTGCTTCACGAGCAGCCACCAGTCATGTCCGTAATACAAATGGCTAGTTGAAACCAACGTTTTTGCGTTGGCATGGGCGTCTTCGCCATAGCACCAGTGAGCACCGGGTCGCTAAGGGTGAAGAGTCTAGGGCTTGAGTGTTTCCTGCCTGTGATTCAGGCCGATGAATACATGAACTTGTCAATTAGCACCCTTGGCCAGAATCAACATAAGTGTTTTGAATTTCAAGACTAACAGGTTGACTGGCTGAGAGGGAAGGACGGTTACTCCCGGAAGCCTAAGGGAAGGATCGCCTGTGCTACAACAGTCAAGTCTTAGGTTACGGGACACATGGTTGGATCGCCTGGGTCGCCAGCGATCCAAGCGATCAATGAAGAGATAAATTAAAGTATAAGTATAATAGGTATTTTCATAGTCTGGCTAGTTTAGATCTTCAGTGATCAATCTAAGCAATTATCTTATGATACTTGGGAAGCATTTCCTAACGAAAGACTATTTGTTATAACTGCTCTTGTCACCCTGTGACTTGGATTTGGATTTGGATTTTATTTAACGTTTGTTTGTTTGTTTGTTTGTTTGTTTGTTTGTTTGTTTGTTTGTTTGTAGGTACGGTTAGGGTTAGTTAATTCGCACCCCTTGATTCTCTGGTAAGCTGCTAGAGAAAGGAAGAGTTCCGATTGGATACCACCAGTCCGCGACTGTGAAATCGTGACGTGCTGCGTGTCTTTTGTTGTTGAAGTGTGTGGTGGAGGATTCGCGGCCGCGAGCCCGCGGCTCCTACCAACAACCAAAGCCGATGGTTCTCTTCCATTTGACACCCTTTAATTGATGCCACCGGTGTGGTGGCATATTTTCTGGTTTGGCCCTTTTTCCCCTGTCTCACTCTATTTATCATCTTTCTAAGGTGTTTCAGCTCCAAAGAGCACTGGCTCCAGTCGAGCCCAGGCGCGTATTCCTTCCATTGTCTTGAGTATACTGCCTTGAGTGCGGTTTATAGACAAAGATACAAGTAATATTTTCAATTCTCAATCCAAGTATGGCACGAGATCTCTATTTTATGACAAGTGGATATACCTGAGATGAGACCACCAGACACGCACATGCTCAACTGTCCCATGTCGGGATGAGGTCAACTACTCCATAAGACAACTCGACAGGCTGGCAGGAATTGCAAATGCACAGGAAAGTGGGGGAATGGAAGGCAATCTTATACTTGTGGACTTTGAAACAGTAATTGACTTGTATCTAATTGCATTTTATCCGCGATGTCAAATCGAATCGTCCAGTTCCGCAATTCAACCGTCGCCATCGTCTTAGTATTTTTGTGCATAGTATCATGTACAAATTGCCATGACTGCAAACATTCTATATTTGTTATTGCCCCGAGGACCCTATTTCTTGTGTACTCGCTTCATGTAGTCACCAAGGCTCCAACGACGCTTGAAACCCTTACTGCAAGGTTTAGGGCACAAAAACGGCTTGTGATCCTGCATGTCATCTGTCTCTCGCTCCTGTTGGAGGACCGTTGAGCGACTGGAAAATCGGACAGTCTGGTAAAATTGAATTGATCTCGGCAGTTGCTGTAAGAGTGCTTTGGGCCTGTTTATGTGTAGTGTGGTATTGCTCAGACTAGTATTTATAATTTTCGACTGCTTGAAAAACTATTAACACTAATTAATACAAATTGCACCTAGTCTAGCGCCTCCGCAAGTTCTACAGTAACGGCGCAGCTGAACTTTTCGATATTGGGCGTCGTTTTCATCTTTGACGTCAAGAGTAAAATTGCCGTCGCAATCAACGAACGCCTCACGAGCTTGATCCTCGCTAAAAGTGTCCGCACGGAGCACGCGGTAGCAAAAATAACAGGCGAGGTTTCCAGGATTGTTCTCGTTAGGGAAGTGCCGCGTAAACTCTTTGACGAATGACAACTTATCCTGGGGATCAGCCATATCTGGCGAACAGTGTTGTGAAAGTGGCGGTTAACTTGCGACAAACGGATAAGGGATCAATAATCTAAATGCTGGAGTATTATCCCCTGGATTTTATTGTTAAGCATCCAACATATGCCATCTCCGGTCGGCTCGATCGAAGTGTTCTCTGGTACTACTCTTTTATGATCTGGTAGTCTGCGTCGCGGCTGTTGGGTCGCTTGCCACGCAAATACCCTGCCGTAGGGATGCCAGCGGCTGTTCAGGTCTGTCGTGTTTCTGAAGCTAGTGGAATACCTGCACATTGTCAGTATAGTGCTTTTGCTTCTGGGCAGTGCCTTACATTCGTTTGCGATCTTCTGTATCGCTTAGATGCGTGTTATACTGTCTGTCATCCTTTCTGAGCTGTTGTCTGGATATTCCACGTTGATTGCCCCGCAGATAATCTTTTTGCACCCGACTGGCCGGCTCAGTATCATAGCTGTAGATGCTGGTGGAGAATCATAGATAGGGAGGACAAGAACAAGAGCATTGCGGCGAGGGCCTTCTATGGGTTTATGTTCGGAACAGGCGACTACTTCCTCCAGCGGCTCCTGGCAAACTTTACACACTGTCATCATTGGAAAATTGACATTAGAAGGAATGGACTACCGTCAAATGCAAGAACCTGGCTTCTACTTAAGTTCGTAGTTCAGAAATTCAAAGACCTGCAGAACAGCGTTTACTCCAGATCCCCGCGTTACAGGCCAGATTTCTAGTCTCATCTCATTCTCTAACACCCACAGCTTCCCCGATAAGGCAAAACACAGCTCCAGAACTAATCTTTCCCTGAGTGTCGCACTGACTGCACATGTTTGGTCGCCCATAACCCTCTTATCTTTCGACGCCCCAATAAATGCAAAACGATATCCTAGCATCCATTCGCGTCGAGCGGCAAGCTCCTCATACTCTTCTAGAATGCTATCTGCTCGTATAAAGCAAGTATGGCTTTGTAGCTCAATTGTCTTGGTGTTCGGTTGCACACTCGAAGCAGAATCTGCTGCCAGGATACTTCTCATTCGGGCAAATTCTACAGTAGCACTCGCATTTCGTAGCGACCGAAGCAGAGTAATACTGAGTGGCAGGAGGGTTCATTCTTTCCTGTCGGCTAGAGTCACATTGACCGTAGTTCATCGGAACCAATTGCTCGCTGGAACAGGCAGAAACAGGCGAATTAAGGCTTCTCGCGAGGATTTTCGTGTTTTTTAAGTTCATGATGCAGGATAGTGCCGGTGAATAAGTGATGAATCGCTTAATATAGATGTGTTTTGTTGTAAAGTATTGCCACTCACGCGCTCGAACACATATTTGGGGACCGCAATGCTTTAATACTTGACTATCGTAGGCATCTCCGGTTAGAAAACAAGAGACCTCAAGGCTGACACGCAAGGATCACCTTCTAGGGCACGAATCTATTTCACGAGCATACTCGTAGGTGAAAATTTGCTGCATTGATTGAGCCCTCAGGGCTTGGCAACGAGCGGTAACGAAGCAACATGGCTGAGATCAAACGCGTCGTGATATCTCATTTGTCTGACATTTTTGTCTGTTTCCCTCACCGTATCTACGCGTGTTATGGGCAACATATTGTAGGTGACGACTTTTTTTTATAGTTATCCTAACTTCTTACGCAGAACACGACAGTAGTATGCCATCGTATACGTGAGACTCCGTAAAGGTCCAGCATTCATTGATACTCTGGGACAAGTCCACCAAACAAGTTGTTATGCTAAGAACCATTAACAAATGTTACCTGTCCAGGGAATGTGAGTGACTTACTGATCACCATGTGGGTTCAATTTCAGACCATATGATCCATCGTTAGGCCAGTACTGTTCTCCATATGCATTGAGAAAGGCAGTTGCAACTTCCGTATGGCCATCATGGTCAAATGTGTCCAGCTCATAGCCATTAATTTCCTCTGAGGTGGCGAACTCGTGCAAGAATGAACTGTAACGGGACAGAAGCGACATAGCACGCTCATCCATGTATTCTAAGTGTCTGAAAATAGGTCGAAGCTTTTCAAAGCGATCAAAATGCATGGACTCTCCCGCCAGAATTGTTGCCTGTATTTTCGTGAGGCATTCAGTTCGGACGGAGTCGTCAACGGGGACTTTGAACAAAAATTGATGAAGCTCGAAGTAAATAGCGAACCTATCGCCTGACCGTGGATACGAGTTCCTGAGATGGAGCAAGTGCAACAACACGTTGCCTTCGACAACATCTTTCACAAAACTATTCATAGCAGGGTTTTCGGGGTCGCTGAAACATTCGAGGCAGCGCGATAACAGATCGTGGAAGGACAAATTTAATTTGTCCTCAAGTTCCATATCTGCCTTGTAGTTTGGACCTGTCAAAACTTTACTCAACAATCCATAGTAAATGCACTGCCGGTGACGCAAATGTCCCAGTTCCTGGATATCGCTCTTTTGTGCTTGGTGTTGAGTCATGGTTGGATGCAAAATAGTATCAGAGGGAAACGATTTAAGCAATGAGCGTCACAACGTATTTAAAGTATTTATACATGCCTACCTATGCTATTTGACTTCACCTACCGTCGGGAGTTTCGACAATAGAGGCCTTGAATACTGTAACTACGGGAATAGATATTTCTTACTAGGTTTCTCGCTGAAGCAGTGGATCTTGGCAATAATATCGTAATTGCACTAGCCGACGTTCTTTGTAACATGTAGTTGTCGCTGTAGAGCGACTCGAATAGCTCATGAATATAACAGTGATTTATTGCGCTAAGGACTATTTACAACGTAGGTGTAATATAATAGAATAACTGTGACTGAATTGCGAATAGACTAAAATACGTAATTAGAAATAGATATGAAGTTGTGCTCAAGCTGTTTCAACGGTAGATCAGTCAAGCTCACGCTCCACTTCATTCCATGCGCTTTTCCAGACACAATTAATGATTATTGTTAAGTTTTTCAGAAGGTCAACAACTCTGGGGCTTGTTAGCTCTTGTAGATCCAGCTTCACTCACTGAAATGTACGTACTCAAATAACCTGTTGCTCTTTCTGCTATTCCACAACCCTGGCCAGAACGATTCTCCAAAATCACGTTCGTCCAAGAATTGGTATACAGAGTCCTCCAAGCTTCTCTTTTCTTCAGTTGTTTTGGAGGTATATATCTTACTCATTTCGATACCCTGCTGCGTCTTGAATGTGCGCGTAAAAACAATAAACTGAAACATCAAGGAGATATTGTCTTGACTCTTCAACTCATGCAGTGTCTCCAAGAATTCCTGATGGTTGACGAGTTTGGAGCCGGCACACTTATCTGCACTGAGATTTTTCTCTAGAATCCGACGATACTCCGCCTTTACAATGACGGGAGCATCCTCCAAGAACAGATAGAAGACGGATATAACCGAAAAGCATGTAAAAGACTGAGGAAACCATTTATTTAGATGATGTAGGTAGGAAATGGCGCTATCGTCAAGCACTGATTGGATTCGATGTATGGTGTCGATCGATTGGAGTTTGCAACCCATCAACATCTGACATGCTGATATTAAGTCATGAAAAACATCATTCAACGCCGGGTCGGGTTCGTCACTCCGCCCGTCAGGCCTGGAGCACAGCTTCAGCCGTTGCTTGTAAGCATTTCTCAGCTGATCGAGAGAATCAAGCTTCTGTTGAGTGCTGGCCATTACGTGAGCTAAAGTGGAAGTCAGAGGCTATGTTTAAGAGCTGCAGTGTTGATTGGATCAGAGGTTTTTGGTTGCTTTAAGGTCTTCTTGAGCACAGGAGCTTTGATGTGAGTGACTCTATATATATACGGTACGGTACCAGTACGTGAACCACTAAGTGGTAGTTCCGCTCTTTCATATCCCAAAAAGAAGAAGAAATTTTGATTTGAGTAGTAAATTGCCGTCATTGTGGGCTACTCTATTGATGGCTCATGGCCCTCATGAAAGATATTTGTACTGAAGTGAATAAGATATTTGACAGACAAAACGACAAGATATATTATATTGTGCAACTAGTGACTGAGCTTCAAGTCTTCTAGGTTTTCTGCGATGAGCCTATCTCTTCTAAGGTGCCGCGTAACGAAGTGTCCCAACATCTCCGGCCGTCCATGGCACGCCATCATCAGCGCGCCTATGTTTGATTTGCGATTCTGGTGCCGTACCACCAGTCATCACCTTCAACTTTAGCATCTTCGGCCATGTTCGTTAAGTTTGGTTTATCAATGAAAATTACTGAACTATGCTGTGGGCTCCCTTGAACAAGACTGTCTTTTTTCCGACTCGGGCTGGCAATGATGAAAGCGTGGCGCGCGTTCTCTTGGGCCACCTTCTAGTAAATCAGTTGTGAATTCGATTCTGACTATTGTATGACATCAAGTCGTTAATAGTGGGAGAGCGCAATCTTTATAGTATACGAAAGGACTTTTGCCATTTAATATTCCGCCATTTAATATAGACCTCTTTTTTGCGGACCTTCGGTGAAATATGACTAACATCTACTGTGCTTTTTAGGGTCCAAAGATCGCCTTCCACACCCATAAATGCAAGACCATGCTAAAGTTCCCGGTATAGTATCATCGTCGAGCTGATGGTATTAAATACCCGTATTTGTGACGTAAGATAGGACAGACTTTGGCGGCTTCCATCATACCCCGATTGTTGGTCATTGATCGTTTTGTATTTGTCATACGAAGGATTTATCGAGTTCCATTACCTTAATTCTTATATTACAATTATCGCAAAAACTACTTCAATAAAGTGCATCACCCTCAACATCAAGCTGGGTACGGATAAGGGCAGCTTGAAAGCACCGGCTCACAGGCGTCGGCATGATCGCGGGGTTTCAACAAAAACCTGTCGCCTCCGCAAAGATTGCAGAATGCCTCATCAGCAAGTGGCTCGTTGGGAACACCTTCCCCTTCACACCCGCCACAGTCCCTCCAAACCAAAGAAGGGGATTTACCAGTTGTTTTGAAGAGGCGCCGGGCCTCGGTGCCATCGTCCAAGTAGGGCACCTCAAACCAAGGATGTTTCAAAGCTTCTTCGGCAGTCGGTCGCTTCGAGGGATCTTCGGTCAACAACTTTGTTACAAGATCCAAGAATAAGACGTCTTTATCTGATTTCAAAATAGACTTGACATGTTAGCTAACAAGATCACTTCTTTGATATGGAACAATCGTACCGAGAGAGTTTCAATATGTGTTGCCGATGTTTTTTGTGGAACTTGGCATCTGTAGGTGCTGTAACGGCATTATTAGATACATGAGCGTTCGGAAAGAATGAACAAATACCTGGCTTCAGTAACGGTACTTTGCAACATGCATAGCACATCTTCCATTAGTTTTAGGTACTGTGTTTGAGTTTGACTCAGTTTCGTGGGGAAGACAAACTTTCCCGTAAACAACTCCAACGCTGTGCAGCCAATACTCCATATGTCACAAGAAAAGGACCATTCAGAGCCTTGTACAATCTCGGGCGCTCGGTAGTTGAGAGTAGTTGCTTTTGACTTCCAGGGTCCCTTACCAAGTTTTGCTGATCCAAAGTCACCAAGGCGAATAGTAGTATCCCATAGAACTTTTCGGTGTGGATGGCCTAGAGGGCCCGGTAATGCTTTATTGTACGTGAATCTTTGGAATTTTGCGGAATCAAAGAGTATATTTTGTGGTTTTACGTCAGTGTGAATTATTTGTTGTTCGTGGATATCTAAAGGCATATAAGCAAAAGCCGATACACTAAGGGTTTAACTGACGCTTAATCTGCTCCAGAAGTTGGCGTGTGATATGTTGTACATGGCTCCTTGGGAATGGATAGAAGCTATTGTGCCTCAAGAAGTCGTATATACTGCCGCCCATCAGGTTGGTGACGATGCAAAAGTGGTTGTTGTAGAAGAATGTGTCTTTTAACTCCATCAGCTTCATTGCTGGGTATCTCAACTGTATGAGCTGCAAACTTCGTAGCTCGACCTCACCAGTTTCGGTGTAATTTTTCCGTGAACGAATAATCTTTATGGCGACATGTTCCATTCTTTTCAGGTCGAAGGCGCGTACAACTGTGCTGAATGTGCCTTGACCTATGACTTCCGTCACCTTGTCTGTCATACTTGTTAGCCCTGTATTATTATATAAATGAGGCAGGCACACATTGATCCCACAGAACTTGGCCATTGATAAACTCGAAGCAGCCGGATTTGTGTGGTCTACCATTTGGAAGTTTCCGCCGTGGTCGCACAGAGCCGTGTGTTGCTCTTGAAGGTGCAACTTTTGCATTGCTTGGCAGAACATGCTTTATGTAGAGATGCTGCCCGTCATTGCAAGAATCGTTCATTCGTCTTTTTTTGTTGATGGCAGGCTCCATTAGCTCATTTGAGGCTATTTAAACCGTTACACGTTGCCTGTGCTTTGAGGGTTCGTCGACTGGAAATGGTATGGCGTGTCTGATCATAGGATTCACCCTGAATGAGGCTCGTTTTGACGGAGGGTGTTCAGAGGTCCCGATGATAGAGGATGTGGGTTCGTTGGTGTGCTCTTATATGAAGTGATCAGCCGTTTGTTCCTTGACTATAACCAACTGGTTTCTTGTTGGACTTTCGCTTGAGCGCCGTGATAGCGTTGACAAGTCTTTTTCCGGCTGTCAATGGGGCAACTCAAACTGAGGTACGTGCCATTTATACTGTCGTTGGTGGTTATTTAGTCTAGAAATTTCAGAGTGATGTCTTTCAATAACCCATATAATGCTCACTGTTGCTGTATTTCTGGCCTAACTATGCTGACTTTTCGGAGCACTAGCTCCCCATGTTCCATACTAGAACTGCTTCGATCCTCATTGACGCATTTCTTGGCCGGCCAGCTCGGTGGGGTTTGGCTTAGTGGCGGAAACCTCGCCTTGAGAGCCAATTTTACGATTGTTTTCTCGGTTTGGCTAACAGAAGCGGCGAGGCGAAACGTCATTTGAGCAAAAAAGTCAAGTCCCTGTGCGGAATATTTCCATTTCAAGAACGCAGCCGAAATAGGAGTTTCCTTGCCGTCAACCGTGCTGTGGAGAAAAACAAGAAACAGAACCCTTTGGTCGATGGCATCAATGTCCGACCCGTGCGTGTCTCTCATGACCGAGCGGTAAACGTCAAACTTGCCTAAGTCGACTGGTGTCATGACTTCGGCTACTCGTATCGGGGCAAATCGTGGCGGACATAAACTGTCTGGAAGAAACGCCTGGGATAATGCGGTTTTCTTATTTGTGTCGCAAAAAAACCCGTAGTCTGGCACGCTCATGTCTCGAGGCCTTGCGCCAGCTAGCTTCAGTAATAGCGCCCAGTTGTCCTTGTAAGTGTACTCCGAATCCTGCAACGCATTAGGAGTGGGTATTTGATCTGCATGGCCACTCTTTAGTAGGTCTCCAAGTAGAAAAACGCCATGCTTAAATTCTTTACTGGAACCTGCTTTGTCAAGGTTCCTGATATTGGTGAGAAGCGATTCCACAGACACCCGTTCGACGCAATCTTTCAATAGCAGAAACACCCGCAGCTCGGCGAAAGCCTTGTGCTCGGCATTTTCCTAGTTACATTAGCGCATGGGAATCAATATAGGTTGGTAAACATACAAGATGAGCTTTGTAGGCGGCAAGGGCCTCTTCAACACGAGTGGCTGACATCACAGCGTGAACATGAAATGTTGATAACCGCCAGCAAGAGCTTTTCGACCCGACAGGTTGGGGGGTTGCTATTTATATGTTGAAATATTGTAATTTATCAGTGACTACTATCTAGTAATTCAAATATAATTTTGGGTCTATAACATTCAGGCTAATTTGTGCTGGCGTATGTTGGTGTGCACCAACGACCTCGGCATATTGGTCATTCGCATCATTGGCGGACTCCATCTTCTGAGCTGGTATAGTCAATTCGACATAGCGATACTAATAAGGATATCCCCTTATTCATTCCACCCATTCATCGTCTCCGCCTTTCCTTTCTTCAGTCAGCAGACTCTGAGCTAGTCGATCTCGCAGTGAACATAATTCGGCTCTTGGCCAAAATCGAGACTCCTGATCTCTTGTAAACAATATCCTAATTCTTCAGAAACGCCGGCGAATAGTTGTGCAGCAGCTTGTTTTTTCAGTTGCAAAATGTTATTGGAAGATTCTTCCTCGTCGAGTCGATCTTCGTCGCGAATCCAAGGCAGCGTGCCACACCTCACATGGTAGGCAAGATAACATAACGACTCTAGGTCGTTTCGCCGAGAAGGTGCCATGGTATGAGATTTGATGGAAGCGTGGTATGCTTTACCTGTAAGACTTTGTTTACACGGGAGAACGTGCATTCCAGTCTTTGGGTTAATCCATTTTTTCGCGATTCCGAAGTCGATGAGATAAGTCTGATCTCCCCTGATCACCACATTCGCCGGGCAAATATCAGAATGTACATATCCCTTCTTGTGAACATGCTCGAGACAAGTGAGCAGTTGCATCGTAATGGGCAGAGTCGTCCTGATCGACAGAACGGATTTTGAGGATCGGAGACGATCTTTTAGAGTCTCATCGAAACGTTCCATTACAATGGAGTAACACTCTTGGCCAGGCGGATGGTCGCAAATTTCGGTTAAAGGGTGTATACCATAGACGATATCATACCTTTGCCGCAGCAAGTGTCTTGCAAATCTCATATTCCTCAGTGATATCCAATAAGCCTTTGAGTTGTGTCTTGATAGCAACAGCCTCATTTGTGTGCCGATTGAGGGAATACTCGTCGTGATGATGTATCTTAGTGAGCGCCTGTATTGTGACGAATCAATAGCATGTTAGGTTTACCAGATATCGCTAAGGCTCGCGGGATGTTGTGTAGCTTGACCGTCATCATCATTATCGCTCGGCATCACTGACACTGTAATCAGATTATTGCCATAGAAAAGCAAATATTGTGATCGTAGGAGATTGGGTGCCATTTATACTTTATTTTATTTCGTGTTGGTCTCTCCCTATACCCCCGGTCGATTACTTTTAACCGCGTCTAAAGCTATCTTTAGTGTTCTTGCTGCCTTTTGAGCTCTTTCTCCGACTCGATCGGTCTGTATCTCATGTTTCACCGTGACCTCTACCACGAAAGCACACTTAATCCATTTCAGCATTGAGCTGTGAAATGAATGTATTTGTTTTCAGTGGCAGGCCTCTAGACGAGATAGCCACTCATTGTAAATTGATCTATAAATTGTTGTACATTTCAATCACACCCAGAGGGGGGGGGGGGGGGTCGAGTGAATTTTTGATGCCACGCTAGCTATGATTGTGCCGCGGGTGCCTTGATCACAGCTATCTAGCTGTTCGAAGGGGAGCGAGTTGGCAAGAACAGCAACTACTCCTTCCTCCAGCCCTGATACGACTTCTGAAGAGTTTGAACCAAAATAGGTAACATTTTGATGCAAAAGTTTGCCGTCAATGTAGTTGTTTTCATAAAGATTTTTCACAAAGTCTGCCACCTGTCGCAATGAACGTGTGGAGATATCTGCCTCGACGAGCCAACTTCGGACGTGCTGGGCATTCTCAGAGAACATATCCAGAGTCTCCGTTACCATGGTCGAGACCACATCACAACTGTTGTTCCGCGCCTGACGATGATGTGCCTACACTGGAGCAGCTAACAAAAAGGAAGGAAATCGAATCTAAGCAGCTGGTAGAGTTAGCACACAATATGTACTGGCCCAAAAATGAGCATTGCCAGTGATGCGATATCTTCTTGCCGCCGCTTAGTTATGGCACAAACCAACAATTAAATATCAGCAACGATCGTGCTGAGTTAGCATACTTTGCATTCATACGAAGCGCACAGCAACTTACGAATCTCGGTCATTATAGCTGCAATATTGAGATCGCCCCGTCGGCTGCCCAAGCATGGCTGGCCAGAAGAGGGTTTCATTGCCCTCAACATCTAACCACTCGGTCATAGTAGCAGCGAGCGCAGCGTAGTCATGCTCTTCGCAGAAAATATCGATACCCCCACTGTGACGCAGATGATTATCCAAGCTTTCAATTAATTGATAAGGTCGTGAGCCCTCACTGTAACCCCGCCGTTCACAGGCTGCTTGGACGCTTCGATTCTGCTAAAGGGTTGTAATATCAACAGATATGGTGCGATAAGGTTCTAAATGAATCGCAGATATCTTTAAGCCCCCGAGGCTCCGCATAATGAGCCAAAATAACTCTCTACCGTTGGCTTGAATTATCGAATCTCGATCAGTACTCGCTTCAGAGCGTTTTATGCAGTTGGTACATACCCCCGTCGTTTCTCAATTGTTCTACCCAAACCGTCAGTTCACCTACAAACAACTTCACATTGTTTGACAAGGTGTCGGTGTTGCCGACGCGATTGTGCCCCAAAAATATGCTCATTCCGCTTGGTCAATCCGGGCGAGCAGTGAAGGAACAGGTTGTGGGAGCAAGTGTGCTCCCTTTGAGGCTTACTGTGGGATTATCCGACACTAAATAGTACATTGCGGCCCCGAGAAATGCACGGCAGTGTGTTTGACTTCGATGTGAAAGGATACTCTAGGCATTGATCTCCCGAAGCGGGTAGATCGACAATTGTAACACTCTCAATGATTTTTGAAGTAAATGAATTGCACCACTTTACCAGATTATTTCTATACAGCTAACTACGGCGTCTTACATCTTATATTTGGTTTTGAGTAATTGCCCCAAGGATTGTGGACTGACCGTAAGTTTGATAATCCTCTCTTTTGCTTCGTTTTGGCATATCCTTTGCAAGGATTGCGGATTGACTCTAAGTTTGATAATCCTCTCTGTTGCTTCGTTTTGGCGTATCTGCCGCAAGGTCTTCGAATTGACTCCATGTATGAAGGTCATCTTTCTCGCTGATTTCATAGTGGATCTCCGGTTAGTTGTTCTTTGTGATGCCCTAGCTGAGGTAGCTGTAAGTGCCTTGGGGGCTATCTTCGCATGACTTGTATGATTTCCAGGCTGCGATTGGCAAGAAGACTTCTTTTGTGAACTATGAGAGTGTGTTTCTTGTTGTTCAACGCTCTGTTGTATGTTTTCCGTCAAGGTGGCTTTCTGTGCCAGCATCTCTTGTTCGAGAGACTGTTGTATGCCCCCGTCGGAAAACATCCCCTGCAACTGTACAAAGCCAGATTCGAATATCTGTTCAATATTACTGATGACTTTTGTCAGGGCCTGACGTTTGACATCGTGTATTGCATAGTTGTGACGATGGCTGATGTATATTTCGAGGAGGAGTCTCTGTTCGGGGTCTGGCTCTAACCTGGCGTTTTGCCTGCATACTTCGAAAAGCTGGTGAATCGATTCCAGTTCGCCATGGATATGTTGACTGTACGCAGGTCCAAGTTTCTCGGCTTCTCGAATTATTTTCTGGCTGACTTCATTCAGTGCCACTCGACTGGCTGGCATAGCTACAAACTTCAAAGACAACGCTGTATATCGGCTGCTGGTTCCAGCGCTCTCTTCACTCGATGGTAGCTTGAATGTGTCGAGGAAGTGGGCTTTCGCAGTATTTAATACTTCATTGAGGAGTAATGCTAGGACAGGCAGGTTTCGAAATGGCGATTCCCAGGAACAAACATCAAATGAGCAGTGTTTGACAATTTACCTTGCAGGTCCTGCGTCTCTATCAAATCCAATGCCTGCCTCCTGCTGTTTATAAAATCGGCCGTATGGATGATCGTTGCTTGTCAGGTGTGGTTCGCTCTTGAAGCTTGTGGTGTACCTTGAGGATGTTAGTGTAAAATCAGTATATTGAACGTGGTACCAACATTTTTCAATTCTCTGCCACTGCTGGGCTGCGTTATGTGTTTGGAGACGTTGTCGGTCAGGAATGGGAAGGCGGCTTTTATGAATACTGGCAGGGCTCAGAGAGGGAATGCAATGTCTTCAGCTAAGACTGTGCTCAATATTTTGCTTATGGATAACAGTTCTAGGTTCTTTTGGACTGGTCATGGTTGATCAGCTCCCACTTGAATAACCGAGCTTTGGGCTTCTATCCGAGAAAAAACACGCTTTATTCAACATCTAACGCCCTGCTCCACTAATGTAGACTCGCTGGTGTTTGAGCTATAGTTACTCTGGACTTCGGCGTTGGCGTGACATGAGGGTACCTGCCGTATCAAATCCAGATCGGAGTTAACTGATAGGTTGACGTGAGATGCCGAGTTGTTGCTTCGGGGTTGTGCGTCCGTGATGAAACCTTTCTCTTTTAGAAATAAGCTTCGCAATTGGTTTCTGATTTGACCCATACAGGCGATCAAAACAAACCCCAAGCAGTTAGGTACTGCATATTGTCCAGGGGCATGTTTAGAGACGCAACACCATACGAACAGCCCCGTAGAAGTACCGAAGATCCCTAGATGCAGAAGAGCTCTCCTCCATAGCGGTGCCCTTGCTCGTAAAGAGCAATGGGGGTGGGAGGAGTAGTTCGAATAGACGGAGTAAATGCTAAAATACAGAGTAACGAAACGAGTGACGATGGACGGAGACCAAAGTACTTGTCGGTCGTGCTCAATACATAGAAAGGTACCTACACCAGCCATACAGAGCTGTAGGGCTAGGCTAGTAATAAGAATATACTTGACCGTGGTAGACGACTGCCGTTTGAGTTTCCAACTTTGCTGTATCTGTTCGATGAGTAACCATTCAGTGATGACGGCATAAGGACCTTACCTCTATGGCAATACAGTAATATGCAGCCGCGAATTGCCAGCAAATAAAAGGCACATTGTCAGGTACCTTATTCCTCCGACACACAACGAACCATATGCAGGCGGCCAGATTCGCCGAGAGGCAACCTAGTGCATGAGTCAAGTCCGTGCAACCCTTACTCTCCCATAGACGGCCTAAGTTAGGTGGTTCGCGTACGAGCAAGACGGCAGCACTTGAGGTGTTGACGAGAAGCAAGAGGACAGCGAGGAAAGAGACCATGGCAGTTTCCACAATCTCGCCTGTAAAGGCTTTTGACCGCACTGCAGTTAAAGTTGGGTCGTGCATGATCGGTTGAGGCTGCATGCGGCTGCATTATCCTTATGTAGAATTTGTTGTTGCTGCTTCAACGCTTGCTTGCCTCCAGCTATTTCTATCACGTTCTCGTCATGGGACATGCCGTTATTCAACGTAAAGAAATTACAGGCTGAAGCAACTAACGGGAACTTTTGAGAGCCTCCATCGTCGTCAGAGATTTATCCATGTTATTAGCTGAATTTTGCATGTTGCTCAACATTCCGTTCATAACATGTAGCCTTGCCACTATTTCCTCATGACTGTCGTTTCTGGATGCATCTATTAACATTTCAAAGCCATATCACGCAACTAAGAGGTCATACTTATTTGGTTTGGATGGTTGAGATGTGCAGTCAGTCCCCATATCTATACATCTTTTACAAGGCCTCTTATCACTGCATTTTGCCTTTTTGATTCGGCATTGGTCGCAAGCCTAACACAAATATGTTAATTTAGCCGCATACGTAAGGTCAATCAGTATACTTACGTCTGTTACGCGATGAGTTTTGACGGGTGTGACATCCGCCTCATCCACCTTATTTGAGTCTCTTGGTGTCGGCACCAGGGAGGAAGCCGCCATTGTGTGATAATAGTACTGAGATCCTTCAAGGTCGCCCATTCCTGCTGGAAGATGAGAAGAGGTATTCTCCATCACAGCCGAAAGGGAAAGACGACCAGCTGGTTCTATTCGCAATGTAGGATCAGATTGGTGAGGCATCCGAAAAGAAAACTCGTATGCCATTGAATTAGTTGGTGTTTCTCTATTATAATTGAAGTTCATGATTTGGTCCTTCGATGATAAGTAAGAACATTGTAGGATTACAAGTGTGTTTGAAGCATGGACAAATTGATCATTTGCTTGGGCCTTGGGTCGAGCACTCCTTTTATAGTACAATGAGTCGCCCAAAGGACGAGATCAATGATTAAAAAGGCATTTAATGTAGGCTCGCCCGTTCTTCGCAAAACACGTACCCCTGGCCTATGTAGACATTCAACTACCAAATTTCTGAGTATGAATGATAGTAACCGTTGGCGGTGATGCTTCTTCTCCTCCTGCTTAGCAATTGTAGCAGCGATGGACCCAGTCACTGTGACAGCTGTTGTGATAAAACTTATGATGGCTTTGAAGGGCGTCTGAGCGATTGAAACGCCTGTCACAGCTCTCACAAACATGGGAGCTCAACCTGATATGTACACATATTCATGCAACTATGTGCCGGAAAGAACTTGCAAGTTTTTGTATCGCTCTAGGTTTTGAGAGTTAGTGAAGTCCCCCTGCAGCTAACAATATCGCATATCAACCTAGGCTTCGAGCCGTCTGTGATGGCGTAAGCCGGCACAACCCATGTGAGTTGTGCTTCACGGCGAGTCTCTGTACGTCAGCTCCAAGCCACTGCAAAGGTCGAGTTCCGAATGACTCTGTCTCAGGCGCCCTCAGAGAGCAGGCAATCGTTACTGTGTGAAAAGGGCTGCACCATGTTTATAGTTTATAGGTAGTTGCCGCAATAATGCATCGTAATGCATCGAGTCCAGACTCCGGCCTATGTAGAGAAAATGAGGCTGGATCTCCTCTGTCAGTAAGCGTCTTGTGATCGTTTGTGAGCGCCCGGTGTGGGTTAATATGTTGAAGTTTCGGTATATCACCTTGACTAGTAGCCAACAACCTGGGTTCTGTCTCGTTCGGGGGCCAGTGGCGCAAGGACAGCTGACCTCTTCAATGCATTGGGATGTGGGTTACAGCGCAGCGCGACAACAACGCTAACCTTAAAGTTAGGATATGTCTGGGTCATCCAGACATATCCTGACTATGAGGTTAGCGTTGTTGTCTCGCCTCTCTGTATATCTATTTCGTAATATGTTGCCGTTTTGTTTTCTCTGTAGACATCTCAACTTCTCAGGTCCAATAATGGCAAAACGCAAGACTGCACCTCAGCAAACAAACTCTTCTAAACGTCGGAAGCCGCCAACTGTTCGAGAGATAAAGTCCCTCGTCGAGGGTTTGAACGACAGCTCAACAGCTGATGACCTACCAAAAAATGATGTTGCAGAAGCGCTCTACCACACTCTCAGAAGAAAATTCTCCGCGCCCCGTAACAACAGAGCCCTCCTAAGGAGTGAAGAAGCAGCTTTATGCGATGCGATTAAGCTAGAATATTCCGTTCCTGTTAAGAAAGTGGAGAGCTGGGTCAAGGAACCAGCAACTTTCTGGGAGTCGTATTCGTACCGACGCGAGAATCTCGACAAACAAGAATCTTCGAACCAGAGGATTAGATCTTTTATTCGAAGCTCGTGGAGACTGGATGAATCTGCCAACGGTATCAAGCTTCTTCGCAGATTCAACTGCATCGCCAACTGCTTGAACTTAATGCGATGGAAAGGAGACTGGCAGTTGACGACTGCGGTTCGAAGGATATTCGTTGATGATTTTCTGGCGCATTATCAATGCGTTCCCTCCAAAACGGAGCGTGAACTGACTTTCAGCCAGATACGTTCGGGCCAAAGACAGCTCAAACTACTTATTTGTCTGGACAAGCTGATGGGAAATGAAATGGACGTGGAAGACTATCAGTACCGGGACTACATCAACATTAAGAGCTCGGCGCTATTGTTTCTCGACCAAATGCCTTTGTGGGTTTGAGTCCATGCTCCCGTATTGTCCACTACAACTAATCTCTGGCAGCCTTAACTCCGAGACCGATCTTAAAGATGACGATGCAAAAAGGGTGGCAGAGTGTTTTCTTAAACAGGGATTTTCACAATGGAGTGTAACTTCAAAAGCAAGTCAGTATGCATCGTCACTTCTAGGCTGGGCCGAGGACATTCTTTGGATGGATTCGCCCCCGATCAATGTGGAACCTGCACCCGAAGCAATTACAGTATCTCCTTCAAGCAATAATGGTTCTCCATATATTGGAGACAATCCACTGCCAGCTTCTCATCCACCACCGGGTGGACCCACTCCTCTGGATGATTTTGCATCTATCGCGCTCGATACTCGGCCATGCTACTTGACCCAGGATAGTGCCTACGGTACCGACGTGGCCAGCCAAGAGGCAACAGCTACAAGCAGTCGCGACTGGAATGTTCGACCCGGATTTCCCGCAGCCGAAGAGCCCCAAGAAGTAGGCCTGTGTGATGCCGATACTGGGCACGATTCACGGCCTCGTCGAACAAGACTTCCATCTCATGCTCCGCAGTCTCGGAATGATGAATCCCGTGGCCCTGTCCTCGCGGATGACCAGATCATGGGCATCCAATTTGAGAGCAACGAAATTGACGAGGGCTTCTCTGAACACACTCAGTTGCCAACTAGAGTATCGCAGAGGCCGGAGACACACGAGCTGGGTGATATTGGCGAAGAACATGGACGATCAAAGCGCCAGAGAACTATTCCGCCACACTCAACCACAGAGTTCGCTCACGCTTATACACATCCAATGCATGCTTTGTCCACTAGCGAACCAAATAAGGAGTTTTCTCAACAGCCATCAGTCAATTCGGGAACCTTTTGGTGTCCTACAAACTGGGGCATCGAGGGCTCTGCACAGTTGGGTGCTTCGAGCATGGACAGACCGTATTATGCTGGACGAGACGCTGAGCCAGAGACGACACAGAACGGTGAAGTCTTTTTGGATTGGTCACAACTTAGCATAGATATAGAGACGTGTTTCTTCGAAGAAGCTGATTTCGGAGTAGCCAATATGTAATATTTGGTTTGCTATTTATCTTGTCTTATCCAAGTTTCTTGATGGAAATGCCCACAGGTAATACGCACACGGTAGGTGATAAATAGTTTCCGGAAGAATAACAATGTAGTTTTCTTTCGAGACTTGGCTTGTCTGTGGCTTTCTGCTTATTTTTTTATCTTCTTCATTTGGTTTTGCTTGTAACATTACACGCTCTTGTGTTATCGGGCAAATGACCGCGACGATACCTTGTCCGACAGTGTAAAGCTTGCCCCTCTCCGGTTCGAGAATACCCGACTTCTTTCCATGCTCTAGCACCTCATAGCGGTGCTGTGCAAGTTTTTTGTTCAATGCATCCCGCTAAAAGGGTCAGTATTATTACTTCACTTTGAGGAAAACAGTTGTACCTTGTCATGCAAGGAGTGAGCAAAAGACTTTGACGCAGGTGTCTCTTTATAACGTTTCCCCTTACCACCAGGGATATCCTCCTTTTCCGTCGACGGGAGTTCGCTAATAATGGTTTCTTTTAAATTAATTATGTCTCTCGTGGGCTCGGGGTCCCATGGGAAAAATGATATATTGTCCATAGGTATGGTTAAGGTTTCGCGCCGACTTTCATGACATGGGAGGGCGATCAAAGGTTCTTATGCCATGTGAAGCGGGGCTGCGCTGCGCTTACATAAACCAGGACGCGGGCAAAGTTTTGTGTAATTGAGGGTTATGTGGGCAATAGCTGATGTTACCAACTCTCTGAACATGACTAGTAATCACGGAGTAAATTATATACATTAACTGGCACCTGATCATTATCAAATGGATCAGATTCGCTGGATAGCGTGGTTTTAGCAGAGTCGATCGAGACTTGGCGGCTATGTAAGCTAGATGGCGCTGATGATTCTATGACCACAATCAGTGCTGCTTCCACGGCAAACTGTGTCAGAGGATGCTGGTTCTCACTAACCTGTATGCACCTCAGAGACTGCTTGATTCATTTGCAGATGTTCTAGCCCTCGCTCTGTGAGACGGCGGACAATACGACTCCCCAAGGTTTCCCGTTCTTCCGCCAACGTACCGTCGCTTATAGCAAATTAATGAGACATTGTGCATAGCTGCCACGCCAGGTACTCACCTTGAGCTCCGTGCAGTTTCCTCAATGCAGCTGTACTTGGGCATGACCTGCAAGACTGTGTCCTTTTGGCTTGTTGCAGGGTCTTTCTCCCTAGCTACCCGATCGACCTGAATTTGAAGTTTTGCTCGGCGCTGTGCTTTAATAGTCTCAGCGTCGAGGCTCGCCGGACGCTCTGTTGACGTTGATACCTCGACTAATACGCGTAACCGTAAGCCTTGAATCCCTATAGCATGAATGCATTGGCAGAGTAAAGTATACCTGTTGAAGTTGATGAGAGTCTCCTTTCCGTAGTACTGGTTGGTGAATCTGCCCCAGTTAGCTGGAAAACTGAACTCTTGGCAGCTAGAATCTTGGGCAAACAAGAAATAGCCAAGTTGCATGAATGAACTAACTCGGAGGGCATTTTGCATGCGTAGTCTGCATGCTTGAGTCAGTACTGATGAACGAGCTTGCATTTTCACCCTCGCGAGCAACCTCCACGGTATCGTCCACTGTCTGTGAGTTGCACATAGTGTCGTCCGATCTACCTTCGAGCCTAATCGATGAACCCATTGGTGAGCATTGTGAACAAAGTACCTAGCGCCTACTAGATGGCCTTACAGATATTTTGATTCCTGCATGATCTTCGTACGAAGACCGAATGCTTGAGCCAGTCTTGCTGTATGATATTGCGCCTACGCTATCAAACTTCATAATATCATTCACACTCTCTGAGTTGCGTAATGTTGAGCGATGGGTGTCAGCGGATTCAACTTCGGCGAGTAGTAGGGTTACTACTACAATTATCTTCGCAGATATTGGAGTTCCAAGTGGCGAATATCAATCTTTATATAGGAATTTCCGCTCAGCTTCACCCTTATTGACTTGTTTTTGTCCCTTGGCTTTTATAATGGCAGAAGACTAGCTGCACATGCTGCAGGTCGCGCAGCCTCGACCTGCACAGGCTCAGCATTAATGGGTGAGGTCATTTGTCGAGCTTTTTTGATGTGGTCACCAAGTAGGACTGATTGATGTTTTTCCTGAACAATTGGCAATCGCAGTTGGCAACTGAAACGTTAGCCAGGCGGTCAGGGAACGAGAGACCTGCATATAGGCTCAAGGCTAATGTAAAATCCTACCCTTTAGTCTCTCATTTTGTGCGGTCTCAGTGCCAAAATTCGCCATCATCGGACCCAATGCACCTCACCCCTGTGTCGCGTGAACCTTACTGCAGTTCTATCTTTGGGAAACACCTCGCAAAAGTGGGGTTGTGGCCATATGCATCATCATTCTCAGAGCCGCTTTTGAACAAGGATATTCTTGTAGTGGAAGTTATATGCACCTCTAAGTGCAGTACCCACCAAGCTGCCACTCTTGTGACTAACTCATCCTTACACATAACAATGTCCTGCCCTTAAGAGGGGCACAAAATAAAAAGTTGCAGGGTCCACTAAACGGAAGAGGCTAATCCAAATTAGTGTGTCTCTTGCCCAGCGAGCAAATGCTCGACAAATCGGGCGGGGTTTAAAAGCTGACAGAGCTGCGTCACCAACTTCTGTGCCCACTTCTCTCCTCTCTCACGACCCCATCAACAATGGACTGCTTTTGCCACAAGCTCGTGGCTCAGAAATATTCGCTTTTAACAAAGGCCGAGGTAAGGCGGCGACATATTCTTAACTATAACACCCTTCTAACAACCCTATCTTCAAGACTGCGATCCTAAAGACCTGGGCTAGCTGGTTCCAGTCTACTCAACTCCGCCAGGTCCATCACATCACTGGGCCAAACGAAGAAGAGGTGGTCAGGACAGGGACGAAAAGACGTTGTTCTGCGTCGATATCACGAGCATCAAAGCAGCCGCGAAAATCGCCAAACCCGTCCTCTAGAAGGTTTATCCTTAACCAGCCTCAACAACAGCTTTTACAGGACCCAGTACTACAGTCCAAAACTGCCAGTGACCTTGTCAATACCTACTCGTACCAGATCGCCGAAACGGTCTTTGAAGGAGGAGCCAAGAAACTTGATATACCACAAAGCAGTTGTATTTTTGTCAGATTATATCTTGCCATCGAGCAAAGCGGCCAGAAGATTGCGATCCATCAACTCATTCGGCGAACCTGTTGCTACAGCTTTGCGCTGTTGCATCAGAAGAACACATCTATCGACCCAATCATAGAAGAAATCCAAAATGCGCTGCCGCAAGCTCAGGAATCCATTCGTCGTCAGGTCTACAAAAATATTTACATCGGGGAGCAGTGGAAGGCAATTATCGGGGATTTTGCGTCTATCCTTAAGTGTGACCCGAAGGACCTCAGAGGACTACTCTGCCTTTTGGGATCAGCGTCCACGTGAGTGTAACCAGCGCTCTAGGCAAGTTCTTTGCTCATCAGCTTCCAGGTGGGAAAGAGCAAGGCCTAAGGACCGGCAATCCGCCCTCGAATTTCTCTCTGTGAAGACGGACATACGCGAACGAACTCTGCAGTATACTCCTTTTATGCAGAAGTTTCTGGATCAACTATCATGTATGCTCCAATGACACAGTCCCTCTTGGCACTAGTTAGACACTAATTTGTTGCAGTGGAAAATTCTTTTGTCGACGAGTCGCGCAGACTCAGGTCGCAGTTACATCGTTCACTCCGTGTAAACGCGATGTCTCGAACCGACCAAAGTGGTCGCAATCCCAGGGCTGTATCTGCGCGAAGAGATTTTCACAGCATAGCGGAAGCACAATCAGTATGGGAAGCTCCCCTAGCAGTACCGTCTGAGTCCAGTCCTGTGTTAGGCGATATCTCTTCGGATGACGCCAAGATATTACTGCTTTTCCTTTCCCTCCTCTCGACACCTGACAAGATCCCCTTTGATATCTTCCGTGGAGCCGTGCCACGCCAACGCTGGAATGCGCAAGGTGACAGAGTAGAGATAAGTGCTGTTCATGATGGCCTTGCTCCAGAACTTTGCAGTTTCCTCTCAGACTTCACGAGATTAAGAAACTCTCTTCATGAGCTGGAAAACTTATCGGCTATTCACAAAAACCACGATGAGACCTATACTTTAGACAAAGCTATTGCGGGTCGCATCCGTGAGAAACTACCCGCAGACAAACATTTATTTTGGAAGCACCAGGCCCTCATCATTGTATTTCGGACGATCCCATGGAAGTATCTCGATTCTGTGTGAGTTCAAACTAGCAAAAGCGATCAAACAATTGTGCTAATACTGCCACAAGTGTTTCAAACACGAATCTGCTATTACCGCATCTCAAACATGTGTCGCAGGCGTTCCAAGATCATTATGAATCTCTGCCTCTGAGCACTAGAGTCGATCTGGCGCTAACTCTTGTTGAAGCATCTCGGTTGTCCAATATAGCGTGGAAACGTTTTGCTATTGGTCAAGCAGAAATCGTTTCACGTGGCCTAGACGACTGCTACCTAAAGTGTTGCGTGGTAACGTCACGAAGTCTCCTGAGTCGGATTGCTGGAAACATGAATCATGCTGCCAGCAGTATCAGCGATGTCCTCGAAGGTAGAGTGGAGAGGGCTATCGATGGGAGAATGCATTCAGCGATCGGTCAAGCGACCATCCAGCGTACCTTAAACCACGTGCAGGTTGAAGATCTCACCACTGCCAAAATATTACTGGAGGGCTGGAGCCCCCTAGAGCAGGACCCCTCCCTAATGGAGCAAGTTACTGTATTCCGCAAGCACATGTTGCTTGGAAAGATTCTGCGGTTCCAAGGCGCATTTGAAGAATCGCTTGCGCTTCTTGAAAGAGCACGCAAAATTGCAGAGCAAAGCAAGTGTCTTACTTTTGATGAGGATCTTCGTGATCTCACCTGCGATCATGCTGATAGTCTACGAGAGCTCGATAAGTCGTGGCTTTCTGAATATTATCTTCGCAAGGAAATTACACGACGAGAGCAAAATTCCATAATATCGGGCATGTCTCTTCTAGACCTGAGTCTAGCAGAAGCCCTATTTGCTCAGGAGCAATTTGAAGAGGCGGAAACGCTTTGTTTAAAGGTCCAGGCCCGTCCTAGCCTCCTCAAACTCGAGAAATTGCGCCTCCACATCACAATGGCCAAGATACGGCATGTCAAGTCTGACTACGAAGGTGCATTTGCCTGTTGGAGCGAAGCGATGAACGATATTAGAAAATTTGAGTTGACCAACGGCCGTACAACTCGAGTAATCGTTATGTCTATCTGTGACACACTAAGTGGTCTCGGGCAGACATGGTTACTGCCTGAATCACAAAAGCAGATAGCATCACTGGATAAAATGGCAAAGCCAGGGGGTTCCCAGTACTGGATTGCAGGCATGCGCGACTGGGTGAACTTTCTACAGGTTCGGAGTCCTCGTAGTCGTATGTAACCCGTCCATGTTGAGCATGTGCTTTGGATGACCTGGATCAAGCCACAGTCAGCTATTCAGCGTAGCGACAATAGCAGCATTGAGCTTCAAGCTTTGGCATTTTAGATGTGTCTCGGGGTCTTGGAGATGATCTAAGTATTGAGTATTAGCGCTAAGGGTAATAAAAACTGCAAATATTATAAAAATATGTAGGCGTTGAGAACGAAAATGTTGCCCTGAACACCAAGCACCCAGGCCGCAGCTAAGGGTAGCTACCCTATATAATTCTTTTCTACACGCGCAGCCGCCATTACAGGCTTATTATTTCAACGCATGGATGAAATTGCCATGTAGTGAGGAATAATTTGTTCATTTATGCCCAGAGTCTTTTGGTTCTTGTCCTTGGATTATGCCGCATAGTCTTCAACTGGGTCCGTACGTATATATGGTATAGTCCTGTGCCTTGGTACCCCCTCGCTTGTTGATCTGACACTCGTCTTGTTGCTCGATCTCCAAAAATGTGTTGTAACATGTATCAAAGTTGACGTCCCGTTGCCCATCGCATGTCGTATTGAATACGTCCCAGTTCAAATGAAAATCGTATGTCAAGTTGCCATTAACAAAACGGCCATTGTAAACTCCATTCTCGGAGGAAAGCGGTTTGTGCTTGTAACCACAGAACATGTGTACCATTCCTTCAAGAACTGTTTGGTTGGCGGCAAACTCTTCATAGCCTTTATAGCAATATACTTTATTGTCAAATTGCTCGTACGCTGATGCTATAGCTAGAGATGTGGATAGATCGGTTGGTAGGCTGCTGCTATCAGAGACTGCTCTTCTCAACTCTGGCGTGAACGTGTTGATTGATGGAGCCGTGGTGTTTGCGAGCGCTCTTGCCCAACAAAGAAGGCTTGATAACACGAAACAACACTTCATTTTGGTTTACGTAGAAACACAGTTTCAACTATGCTAGGATTATTTGAGCGCCTTGTAAATATATATATCTGGTTAAATATGGTGATCGCTCTTGAGGACAACCAGAGAGGTACCTGGAAGTCAGTTTTTGCTTGTGATCTGGCCCGCGTTGTTGCGCAGTAGGTATTGGCGCCACGACCGATTTTAGCAGTAAGCCCTCAAAAGGTGCATTTCACAGCGTGCTACTGGCGACGCCAAAAATGGCTACTCGACGATTTGTCGCAACTCAAGGTACAGTACCGGTACTGTATTTAACATGTCAATTGCGAACACATGGAATACCTGGCAATTGACTGTGAAATCCTACACTCTGACCAACTCTGACGACCCAGACCAGGCTGGCGCACCACAGACATTAATGACCAGAATACCATATCCGGTTCCTGGCCAGCTTTCTCGCATACCATCTTACCAAGGCCAGTTTCAAGACGCGGCTATCACCACAATAGAATGACGGGGACGAGAAAAATGGCTCTCCTTTAATGTGAAAAAGACAGAGTGATGCATTTCTCATGACGTAGGAACAGGGACTGCAGAGTCGCCATCATCCAGAGGGTGCTCAATGCTGCCTATAGGGTGGTTTTGCGGGCATGGAAAACAACGCCAAATGCGGCGCTGTGGCGAGAAGCTGGGATTCCCTCGTACAACTACTTCTCAAGCAGCACGCGGAACGGATCGCGGCGCGATGGGCTTCCAAAAGACGGGAGCGAGTCGCCCACAGGCATAGAGAGAAACGAAATTGTTGACGATTTACGAAGGAAGTCGCGAGAATGCCTGTCGAAACGATCACGCGACAGCATCGTATTGCAAGCGCGATCTTACCTCTCCAAGTCATTTCAGCGCTGCAGGAAGAGCCTGGACCGTATAAAGGTAAGCTGTCATTACGCGAGGCGCCGATGGTGTAAAGCGTGGCAGCTTGGTGAGAGCATGGGTCTGCCGCCGAGCAAGTCCCGTCATGCTGGCCAACTTTGATGAACCAACGATTCATTCTTGCTTATGCCGGGGCTTCATATGTTTTTTCTTTAAAGTTGTTTATTTCGTGGCCAATTTTTTTTCCTAATTAGCGAGATATTAGTAAAGCGGGAAAGAACAGAGAATCGAAATTGGTAAGACTGCATATTGACTATGGTGGTCTATGTATTAAAACTCGTGTGTGCGGTTACAGAATAGCCTCTTCAGCTTGGTGCGAAGGTGTAAATAATGCAATCTCTGGCCATTGTTCCTCCACTGTTGTAGCGACGACAATCTTCAGCTTGTTGAATACCTGAAAAGACAGCATAGCATACGCTCGGGTCAACTTCTCTTTCATCGCCACATGAACTGTTAAAGTTATCCCAATTCAGATGGAAGCTATATGCGAGCCCTCCACTAGTATAATCACTATTATAAACGCCATTCTTCGGAGAAAGCGGCTTGTGCGTTTGATGGCAAAAGTCATTTGCCCACTTCTCAAAGGTAGACTGATCCAAAATCATGTTGTTACTTCTTTCATAGCAAAAAGGTTTGTTGTCGAACTGACGGTAACCCGCTGCGAGAGCCGAAGACTCTGATGGCGACATTGACAGAGTACTGGTTGGCAAAAGGTTTGGCTCCCCAGAGGTCGTTGTAGTACAATTAAGTGGAGCGGTAGTGCTCGCGAACACTGCCGGCCAGCAAAGAAAACTTGGTAAAATTGAACGCCACTTCATTTTGGTTTCCGCAAAAGAATAATATTGAAATCTTTGGGTTACAGTAACCGCAGCAGAACTTGAGGCATTCTTTATATATAACCAGATGCCGGTATAACAAACCACTACTAGAGCCTGTTTCGAAGGCAGCAAGATCTGGCTTTGTTTTGGTACTTTGCGTCGTGGTAATCCCAACCGCCACATGCCATCGAGCGCCACAACTACCTCCTCCTCCAGGTCGACGCCAAAATTGGCTCCTCCACAGGGAGTATACTTAACGATACCGTGGAAGCCGTTATTGCATCTCAGTTTATAGATCTCCGCCCTTAGAAGCGCTCCTGACAACGACATGGACGTAGCGTCAGGAAGGATTGTGATGTATGGTGTGGAAGAGTCAATACCCAAGTTTAGACTGTCCTTGGCTACGACTTCAGCATTTCAAAAGAAAGGTTGGCAGCTTTTTGACTGATTGAGTAGGGACAGTGGCGCATACCAACCACAATCAATATAATTCTTTTAACAACCATTTGAAATACTGTACCTAGTCTTGCGCTCAGATATAGCCTAAAGTAGATTTTGGTTGGCCTCTTAGTATTTAATATGTAGTATAAAATAGGCCGTAGGCCTTCTCCGCCCTATCACTACACTGTTTGTCTATGCTGGTCGCCGTTAACCCTCATCACATCATGCAGTGCAGAACGCTTTATCAGATGTTTTTCGCCTTAGCGCCGCTGCTACATAAAGGTGCGGCTTCTCAACAGTTTTTAGGAAATTTTCACAACGTAGCGCGTAGTCAGAATACAAATGCTTTCGTAAACGCGGCATACTTTACAAATTGGTAGCTTGTTGTGGACAACGGATACGGCGTATGCTGACACCAACATAGGGGAATTTATGGCCGTAATTTCCAGCCTAGTGATATCCCGTTGCAATCTGTTACCCATATCTTCTACGCATTCCTTAACGTGAGGGAAGATGGGACGGTTTACTCTGGCGATACATATGCCGACCTTGAAAAGCACTACGAAGGAGACTGTACGTAAAACCTAGAGCAGCCTACTCGATACTAACTATGTCTAGCCTGGAACGAGAAAGGATCTAATGCCTATGGCTGTGTCAAACAGTTTAATACCCTGAAAAAGAGAAATCGTAGCCTTAAATTGCTGCTTTCTATAGGGGGCTGGACCTGGTCGTCCAACTTCCCTGCCATTGCTAGCAGCGACAGTATGCGGAAAAACTTCGCAAATACTGCTGTGGAAATGATGAAAAACTGGGGATTCGATGGCATTGATATCGACTGGGAGTACCCCCAGACAGCTGCTGACGCTCTAAACTTCGTTCTTCTTCTGAAAGCCGTCCGAGCAGCGCTTGATGAATGCGCTCGCGCCTTACAAAACTATCACTTCCTTCTTACTATTACGGTAGGAGCAGCTTCTGAACACTATGACATGCTTAAACTAGAGGAACTTGGCGAAGCTGTGGACTACATGACTTTAATGGCTTACGATTATGCCGGCTCGTGGAGTACTGTGTCGGGCCACTCGTCAAATCTATATCCAGACAAGAACAACGCGCAGTGCACTCCATTCAACACCGACGAAACCGTGAAAGCCTATATTGACGGTGGCATACCGCCTCACAAGCTCCTTCTTGGTATGCCGACTTATGGACGGTCTTTCCAGAATACTGATGGCTTGGGGAAGTCGTTCATGGGAGTTGGTGCTGGAAGCTGGGAAGCTGGGATTTGGGACTATAAGGTACTACCCAAACCGGGGACCAACGTACAGTGTGACAACGCGACTAAAGCTTGTTGGAGCTATGATGCTGCTAATAAAGAATTAATATCTTTTGATGTACCAGACTTGGTCGAAGCGAAGGTTGCATATATCAAAGACAACAAGTTAGGTGGAAGTGTCTTCTGGGAAGCATCAGCGGATAAACTTGGTACGGAGTCTCTCATCGAAACTAGTTTTCATGCCTTGGGTAGGACTGAAGATAGCCTTAACTACCTGGGCTACAACAGCTCCATTTATGATAATATAGCAAAAGGACTCTGATAATACTAAGATTGAAATTATATACAGTACTATCGTTTAAAATTATAATTAAATAGTTACTATTGCATGTACGGAGTTGGGCTTTTGATTACCGATAGCTCTGCGTAGTGGTTATATGGCTTTTTGCTTGATGCCTTGTCCACTAATAGATAATGGATCATGATCTGCATCCAAGCAACTTTCTGGCAGATCTCTGGCTGTGAAAGCTAGCTTTATATGGAAAGATGCAAGGCTGAAGAAGATTTTGCAAGACGTACCTTCCAGCACGAATAGCGCTAGCATGTAAGTGCTATTATCAATGGAAGCAAATCTGTTGCAGACTGGGCTGTTGGAACTGGCAACGGAGTATAGCTTGGTGTCAGTGGATTGGCTACCGTAGTCACTAAATTTTACCTCTGCACAAGATTCATCGAGAATGCGCGAGAGTACACTTGTGAAAGCTTTCCGGGATAATTCATCGTGATAATCTCAGCTGGGCTACGCCAGCCACGATGATAAGCACCATGGCATCCACCACCAACCCTACTATGGTGTCCCTGTAGGTGTCCTGTCTTCAGTGCAACAAAGCGTTATCTGTGCCAGCATTACTTCTTTTTGCAGCCTAAGGCGGTACCTACGTGAATTCTAACAGCAAAACACAAAGGTTTGGAAAAAAAAATATCGCTTAGCCATTCCCACACGGCCACCTTCAAGGGTCTGTGCAAATGGCAAGACTGTGAGTAGGGGAGTTTGGCAATTTGTGGGGCAATGTGACGTTCACCGATACACTACAATCGTGGAGTAGTGCGGCCTACCCCGGACGATCATTCGATCCACACCAATACTGCACATTGTTCTTGCTCTTCAATGACATGCTAATAATAGGTATAATAATGAAAGATTTATTATGGTTGTGAGTACTACAGAGGAAAGGATAGCTGGTAAAGCCCTCTTAACGCTGCTACCTCAATTGCGACTGCCCATTAGGCGTGTGCGAATTCTCAGCACCGTCTCCGCGCCCACGAATGATTCACACCACCATTACCTCGTCCTTGAAGTCCACGAGTCGGCGTCAGAGAGCAAAGAATCGATGCCTACGTAAACAGTCTCGTCGCTTGCCACAGTCATTGTAGAAGTTTGGCTGCGCAGAGGAACGCATCCTCCGCCTCTGCGTTCAAGCCAAGATTTGATGTTGTCAACCGCGCTTTGAGGAGATCGTTTGTGTTGAATGAGAAATGATAGGATCTCAGCAGAACTGAACTTCATTTCAGGCACATGGTCGGCAAAGATCTCGGCTAGCTGTTGGACAGTGTCGGCTCCCTGTTTTGCTCCTGTCTCTTTGACTTGATCAGGCAAAGGCGTGTAGATAAACTGGAACAAGCCCAGGAGCGTCTGCCGATTTGCAAATCCAAACTCAATCATTTTGTCAACACGTCCTGGCCGAATAATGGCCCTATCAATCCGGTCGACGTGATTGGTGGTCATGATCAGAACCCGGCCCTCTTCGGATGCTATTCCGTCGAGCGCGTTGAGAAGGCCAGAGAGCGTCACACTATCAGCGGCAGGCTTCCCTTCGGATCCGACAGCGTCGCGGCTCCTCACGCTCTCGATGGCGTCGATGTCTTCTAAGAGAACGATACATCGGGCTGGAAGCTTGGCCATTAGTCGTTGAAGAGTCGAGTCACTCACTTTAGCAAGGTTCAGGACGTAAACATCCAGATCGAAATGTCCAGCTGCTGCAAAGCTCAGGCTTGACTTTCCTGTACCTGGCTGCCCATGTAGCAGGTACCCGCGCCGATACGGCAGGTCACGTTCAGCATACCAGGCCCTCGCATCAGGGTCAAGGTACTCTGCGACATCGTTTAGAAAGTCTGCTTTGATATTCTCTGGGAGTACAATAGTATCCAGGCGTCTTTGGGTTCGTCTTTTGACCAGTGTCCAGCCGTCACCGTTCATGTAAATTGCTGTCTTTCCTTGCTTTTGCATTTCATACGTGTCCTTGCAATCGTAAAGGAAGTCCTTCAAAATTTTCGATGATGTGCCAAAGCAAGATATCGAGAGACATTGCTCTGTCCAGGATCTATCTTCAGTCAAGCGTACGCAGAGGAGCTTGCCTTTGTGCCAGAAGTATTTGCGGGAGTTCCATGGCATATATTGCAATACCTTCTTTGTCGCTCCACTGGGTGCAGGCGGCCCAGATTCTCTCTCCAAGGTGACAACCGTCGATCGAGCCTCGGTCGCGAATGGTTGTGCTTTTATCCAGTGATAGAGTATGTCGTACGATTCATCCTTGCGGGAGACCGTAAAGGTGAAGACTGTGGTTGTCAGAGTCGAGATAATTGATTTAGTCGGGAGTGGGTGACAAACTAAAGTACTTCTCCACGATCCTTCCGATGCGCCTATGACCGAATTTCATGAGGAATGTGACGAGGCCATACACGCAGAGTATCTGCGCACCAAAATGAGCATTGCCAGATGCCAATGGGTGAATGTACCTCAATGCAATGCTTAAGCCAGGGAAGAATGTGTCTAGCAATGACACCTGAGAGTAGAGAGCGCCAAAGACGTTGGATTTCATGTTGGCTAGCTCGAGAGGCGTCATTAGAACCAATAAGAAGCCAATAAGAAGCTAGAATCTACTTCCCAAGCAGTTTCGAGTAGAAGAGGACTGAAGGGGAGGTTTAAAGCTTCATATAGTTGCCCAACATCTATTCAGCCGACACAACACTGTCTGTGGTTTTGAAAGTCTCACATCAGGTGAACAATGGCTGAGACATGATGCTCCGGGATCTGTAGCAACCTTGATTCTCCTGTGCATTATGATAGCTGTGGGTGGCGTGAAGATCCGAGTCGTTTACGACCATTTTAGCCAGGCCAAAGTACCAAGTTGTGTGCATGTTCAACAGTTCCTCGGTGACGCAGGGGTGGCTTACCCAACGGGATTGTGAGCCAATGAGCTGGTCCCTGTCCCAAAAGTCCCCATAACAGTGCAGCTCGCTTTGATTAACTGACTTCTGCGAACCTGCATAAACCAGCATAGCGCTTGACTTTTTGTGGTAGTGTGGTTGGGAGGTTCTCGGTTGCCGTCCTTTGTCCGTTGTCTTACCAGTCTTACCATGGTATCTATGCTAGTCGGAGTTATGCCAGCAGCTCCTGTGGTCTCCCAATCGCGGAGGTTCCTTGAAAACCCCCGAAGAGCAATGGAATTGTATGTGTAGTTTAAGCGAAAACCGAAATTGAAGCTGCGCCTCTAGCCACAGGAGTGATTCCTCAGTAAGACAGGTAGGGAGGAAGGTGAGTTGGGCGAGAAAACGCTGCTGCCTAGAATAAGGATCTTGCGTGTCTGCTCTGCTTGCATTTTCGTAGGCTATTGAGTGCCGCCCAATCAGCCTCCGAAGTGCAAAAAAAGGCTTGGCTAGGCAGCAGTGGAGGCCAGGGTGGCACGCTTAATGGTAGCCGCCCAGGCCAGATCCAACGACGGGTCATGAGAGGTGGGTTAGCCAATGAAATTGCGAGCCCTGAATTGTGATGTTGAGGAAGTTTGTCATCTGGTCAAGGTGACTCCGGCCCAACCACCCCTCTTCGAGGGATCAGGCAGGCTGGCTATTATTTGATACAGTAGCATTATATAAGAGGAACATTCCCACCATTCAATTGTCATGAAGAAGCTCTCACCAACAACCGTCTCAATCTCATTGTAAACCAATAACTATCCTTCTACCAACCTTACTACACCGACCAAGTATCAAAATGCCTTCTGAAATTATCAAGTGCCCCGAGTGCGGACAAGAATATTCCTCCACGCAGCCAGGATGCCCCTGGGAGAGCACTCACAAGAAATAAACAGCCTAGTAAGCTGATTCATGCAACTATAAGTCATGATAACAGTGCTCAACGTTTACCCTAGCTCATCACAGCCAAACGGCAGTCTTTAAGCTACCTACTCAACCGATCGAGAACATGGGTTAATGGGTTGGCGTGGGAATCGTTGTAGAAGGTTTGCACAGACTTGAATGAGCCAATTTTATCTCTCTTCTGTATTACACAGTGCCTAGAGCGATGTAACCAATCTACTCCTCATTCTCATGCATAATATCCAACAGTCGATCTGCATCATTATCTTCTCCATCAAGTGCAACTGACGGCCCAGGGCGGCGGAAGTACATGCCCTCAAACTCCTCTGGATAGAACCCAGCGTATTCCCAATCGATGATAGCCTTGACCTTGAGTGTCACTGGGTCAACGATGACATTATGCGTAGAAAGATCGTTGTGGCAGAAGACAAGGTCCTTCGACTCTCTAGGTTTCATCTTCCACTCAGGACGTGGGGATTTTACCATGATTCGGTAGGGTGGAATGACCTATACACCAATTAATAATATAAACATGACAGAGAGGTAGAATAAGCTTACAATCCCAGATGGCCCGCCCCAGATATCAGACTTCATGCTCCTTAGAGTCTTGAGATAGCCCTCCAATTCCACTTCAACAATCTTACGTTGCTCTGGATCAAGCTTCGCCATTGCCACCCCCTCAACATACTCCATAACCATATACACAGCATTATCATCCTCGAAGCAGGCATACAGCCTTGGTACCGGAATGTCTGTTTTATCGGCGACGAAACGCAGAACAGCAGCTTCATTCATGATGCGCTCATTACCAAAGCGAGGTATGAACAGAGTGCCGGCGACGGGGTTGTGCTGCCATTCAGATGGACGAATACTGCGCTTGACGAACGAGCCATCGACCTGAAAGTATTTGCGCTCATGAGTAAAACCGACGCAACCTTTTTCGCGTCGGAGCATGACGTTCGTAATAGGAGGCATCGCCTTGACTAAGGACTCTCGTTCTACGGAACAGAGTATGAAGAATGGAAGAGAAGTGAAAAGCGTTGGCGGGAAAATCAGTATTAAATGCTACGAAGGGCACCGCCACGTTATTTCAGCCACAGCACAGGGTGACGAAGGAGGAGAGGGTTGATGTCTAGGAAAATCAGTCACGCACATCGGCAAACAAGCACAATATTCATGTCAACATCCACCATAACTTCGGCGTGCATCACAATCGGCACATCACCGTAATCGTAGACATAATTCATGGCGTAGGTGCTACCAGGTTTGTCTCTGTCTCACTTTTTTGACAAGTCATATCCTCCATCGTTAGCTGTTTCGCGATAGAAAAGTATTTTGCCCTTCGTTGCCGGTCAGGCTGCTTAGTCATGAACAATGCATCTATGCTTTACTACATCCTTGGACGGCTGTGAAGGTGCGCCACCTCTTGCTAAAGTTCTCCTTGGCTCTGTCTCTTTTCTTTGCCTGTCCGTTCGCTATATGGTGTGTCAAACTGGTTTTTTTAACACCCAGAAACCGAACGGCTAGGTGAATACATTTTCATTCTTGGCGCAGGCGAACTCCCTTGGCGATCTGTGTGAGAGTGAATATGTACTTGATCACGTGTATGGAAGCGGCGTCACGCGGCATGGTTCCAAAATGATGACTCCGCCTTGGACACGGAAAGCTACAGAGCTGTTAATTCTCTCCGCAGCTTTTATGAGGCAAAATATCTGCTACACCTCTAGTAGTGGCGCCGCAAAGAAAGGTGACGCATTTTTTAAACGAGGACACAATTTGGTGCATTTTGTTCAAAGAGTGGGAATAGACGCTCGGCAGTATCACACCCACCTGCGACGCGCCGCGTCCTTGGATCGTGCAGGTGCATGGTAAATTGATAGCCCACCTTTATACTGGAATTTCCGTGATACTTCTGCTTTCACATGTTGTTGAGTCGGCCTGTCTCTGGCGGATACTCGAAATTGTCAAGTCCCATGAGCAGGGTAAAATCACGGCCAGGTTGTGTTCCTTCGGGAGAAATGTGACCAGTGCCGTTTTTCCCACGTTTCCCTTTGAAGAGATGACTATGCCGCGGTTCGACCTTGTTCGTGTTTTGGACAATGTCGTTCATGATTTCCATGTGATGGCCTCCTTGACTGTGAACTTGTCAACACTTGCTGGTGAAGAGGTAGAAAAGAAAAGGGAAACAGTTAGGCGAAGCGCTAAGAGGTGAGATCGAAGGCCCTTTATACTTTCACCGCCGACTACCAGCCAGCAGCACGTTTCGTCGCCGATAAAACAGACATTCCGGTACCGAGGCTCTATGCCTGCTTCGAGGATGATAATGCTGTGTATATGGTTATGGGGGTGGCAATGGCTAAGCTTGATCCAGAGCAACGGAAGACTGTTGAAGTGGAATTAGAGAGCTATCTCAAGACTCTAAGGAGCATGAAGTCTGATGTCTGGGGCGGGCCATCTGGGATTGTAAGCTTACTCTACCTTTCTGTCATTTTATGTTATTAATCGGTGTATAGGTCATTCTACCCTACCGAGTCATGGTGAAATCCCCACGTCCTGAGTGTAAGATGAAATCTAGAGAATCGAAGGACCTTGTCTTCTGCCACAACGATCTTTCTACGCATAATGTCATCGTTGACCCTGTGACACTCAAGGTCAAGGCTATTATCGATTGGGAATACGCTGAGTTCTATCCAGAGGAGTTTGAGGGCATGTATTTCCGCCGACCTGGGCCGTCAGTTGCACTTGACGGAGAAGATAATGATGCAGATCGACTGTTGGATATTATGCATAAGAATGAGGAGTAGATTGGTTACATCGCTCTTGGCACTATGTAATCCAGAAGAGAGATAAAATTAGCTCATTCAAGTCTGTGCAACCCTTCTACAACGAAATTCCCGCGACAATCCAGCAACCCATGTTCTCGATCGGTTGAGTAGGTAGCTTAAGGCTGCCGTTTGGCTGTGATGAGCTAGGGTAAACGTTGAGCACTGTTATCATGACTTATAGTTGCATGAATCAGCTTACCAGACTGTTTATTTCTTGTGCGTGCTCTGCCAGGGGCATCCTGGCTGCGTGGAGGAATACTCTTGTCCGCGCTCGGGGCACTTGATAGCTTCAGAAGGCATTTTGAGATTTTGGTCGCTGTAGTAAGGTTGGTAGAGAGATAGTTCTTCGTTTGTAATGAGATTGAGATGGTCGTTAGAAAAAGCTGCTTCATGAAATTGAATGGTGGGAATGTTCTTCTTATATAATGCTACTGCATCAAAGAATAGTCAGCCTGCCTGATTCCCCGAAGAGTAGGGGTTTGGCCGGACTCACCTTGACCAGATCACAATTCAGACAGCACTGCCAATCCATGGCTCGCGCTTGGACAATTACCTTTACACTATCTTTTGACCCACTGTGCTCTGAATACAAGTGCCTTTTCCATGTGTTTTGTGTCTATTTCGGAATTACATTGATCTGGGTATGCATGCTTCTTTGGAAAGTTGGCGGAGCGAACTGGGATGTCGCACTAGGCTTCACGCAAGTTGTTGCAGCATCAATAGCTATTCTCGCAACCTCTGTCGCAAGGTACGAAGTGCGCGAGGAGAAGTAAAATTGAACACTGGAGATCATTTAAAGTTGGGCATAGTATGGTTGCAACACCAGATGAATTCTAATGATAATCCTTGCGCTGCTTAAGCTTAGTACAGTAACGCACTTGGAGAGCTTCTTTTGAACGACCAACAAACTTTTCACAGAATTGTTGATGGATGTCGGACCATGGCAGCTGCTGTCTTTCCTTCAATTTGACAATATATTGGTCTTCGTCCGGCGTGAATTTTCGTCGTGCTCTTCTTGAGGCAGCGTTCACAAAGCCTTGACTGCTTTTGTTCTGCTTTTTACTAGCTTTGCCCCCGTGCTGAAGGCATACGTCCAAATCAAATTGAAGCTGGAAAGTTGACCTGCCCTCTAGGACAGTACGCATCAGAACCACATCCTGCAAAAGGAATTCGTCGAACGACGCGCCCGTGGCCCTCACAGTAGCGGGCTTTTGTTCCGGAGCGGCTGGTGGGGTTGTATCTCGTTCGGTACTGAGGTCCTGCGCCTCACTGCGAACGCTTGCGCCGCCTGGACAATCAAACTCACTCGTATTGACTTGGGGCTTGCCGGCCTTTCGGCGTTTGCGGAGCGGCACTTCCTCATCAGAGAAGTGATCGGAGTCTTCATCAGCTTCCACATCTGTCGACGAAGGATAGTAATCGGCGTCGTCTACCGCTGCGATACGTATTTCGATATTTGACGGCCTCGGGTAGTAGTCAGGCGAGGATTCATTCGGCCCTTGACTCCGACGTCTTGAACAAGCGAATGCTCTAGTGTCCTCACTGGCGATACTACTCTCAGATGTAGACACCGGCGCACTTAAATAGTTGCTTTTGTCGTCTGAGAAGCGTCGCTTGGCCGAGAGTCGCCCTTCGACAATATCCGTGGCGTCATCGTCGGAGGGCGAGGTACAACTTGTTTGTGTTGCGCAGTCGTCCCAAAAATTGGTTGCAGACGGCACACTGTCACGTCGTGACGACGCTGCAGGCGTAGGACTTCGCGTTGTGCGCACTACAAGTGAAGAGCCAGTCTGTTTCAGCATCGCGGGTTCGCAAGAAAACGCGCGCGAGCTCCGCATGCGCTTGTGTCCAGACAGTGGCAAGGACGCAAATCGGCGGCCTGTCTTGCAATGTTCACTAATGACATCGGTATGAGGGTGACAATCTTGTCATTTCTTAGTAAGCTTGATAGTTGACGACTTCAAAAAGCACATACTGGTATTATCTGCTTCCAACGGCAGTCGTAGTGGGGATTCTGTCCCCTCCACAACTGAAGTGCAATTGTGCGTTGTTCGACTGGACAGTCCATCATGTCCTACCTCGTCAACGTCAGATACAGCATCCGATGAATCGTCAGATGATATGTAGATGAAGTCATCTTTTGCAGAGAGCAGCTCTGCAGAGGGGGGCACGGTATGTGCAACCGCAGTAATCACGCTCGGCCTGTCCTGCTCTTGGCGTACACTAGGTGGCCTGCGCCGTGAAGCGGAAAGAGGCGTTCGATCGCCTTTTGAGTGCCGTGCTCGTCCCATTTGCACCGGCGTCCAAATAGTTTGATAGTCGAGGTCAATTTGAGACGTCATTCTGTGCAGTCGCTCAGACGAGAAAAAAACGAGGCAACTTGCAGGATCCAGGGTGACGGTGCTTACGAAGTCAGGAGATTGCCTTTTTATACGGGTGAGGCGAGGCCCTTGACATGCTCAGCTCGGTCACGAACGACAAGTCCAACTTCATCGAACACCGCTTACATCCACTTCTTGCGCATGACAACAAATGCTTACGAGTTCCCCCGAAAAGACCGTCGTAAATGATCCCCGATGCCCCTGTATCGTCGTGCATTCCGGCACACGCACAAGCCGCACTTATCAGCCAATAGCCAGTGCCCGATCACTGAGCCCGACGAGAAAAAATCCAGTTGAGCCCCGCAGCGCCACGTCATGATCTGCCTCTCAGCATGCATCGCTGCAACGCAAAGCGGACATTGACCGAGCCCAGGGGGCGATGAGCTTGGCCGATGCCATCCGCATAGGTCAGTGCCACCTCAAAACGCCAAGGCGAGCGAAAAGTGTCCAAAATCCTGGTCGTTTCGCGTTCTAGAGCAGCCGATTCGGCTAATCTGGGCACATAATTTCCCAACCCTCTCTCAAATAAACCCACTAGATCCAAGTTGCTGAGAACGAGCCACGTCGGAGGCCTCCAAGTCCACTCTAGTACTGCGATTGCGGTCAAGCAAGTGTTTGTGCATGCATGACTCCGAAGTAGAAGAGAAGTCCAAGACAACCATGGCGAAATCGCTGAAGACTTTGCTGGTGCCTACGCCGCGAGAATAATTGTTTGCGTGATCATCGCTGTCGGGCGTCTCGAGTATTCAAGTTGAGCATTTAGGGAGACAAAACTTTCCGCCTAGAGGGCGAGTGAGAATGCCAAAATGGTAGCACGCAAGGTAGGCGTGGCGGCGGGCGACAAAGCTCCTTCCAGCTTGACAGACCTATGAGAGAAAAGGGGCAAAGGTCCGAGATGAGACGAATACGCAACGCCAAATCAGAGGGGGCGTGCGAAAATAGAAGAGTGGAAGTTGAGGTTGGAAGGAGAGAAAAGGCAAGGAGCAGGAGGGGGAGGGAGGAGGTTTATGTAGCGGCCGCTCAAAGCGGCGGGACGCTAGCAGGGGCGAAGTGGGTGCCGCCAAACCCGGCGGGGAAGGCCGCAACACTGAGATTATAAGAAAATAAAAATAATAATATTAATATTAATTTAATATTAAGATTAAAGATATATATTTTTAATTAATACTATAACTAAAGTTTAAACTAATAGTATACTCTACTTTTTTAGTATCTTTTCTTTACTATAGAAAAATAAAAGCAATAGTATTAATATTAGTTTAGTATTAAGATTAGAGATATATATTTTAAATTAATACTATAACTGAAGTTTAAATCAATGGTATACCCTGCTTTTTTAGTGCCTTTTCTTTACTATAGAAAAATAAAAGCAATAGTATTGATATCAGTTTAGTATTAAGGTTAGTTTGGTATTAAGGTTAGGTACCTTATATACCTAATAGGTAGACTTTTTTTATAGTAAAAATAGCTAAGTTATAGTGGCTAGTTACTAACTAGTATATCTAATAATGTCTTGTTAAATACCCTAGTATCTGAGCTATTTCTTAGTAAATAAAATATTCTCTTCCAAATCTGGTTCAAAATCTAGCCCAACCTGCACAGCTTTCCCATTCTTAAACTGAAACTCGGCCTTGATATAGCCCCCATCCTCGCTGCCTGTAGCCTTGCTACCGATAACATGCGCTGCATACTTTGTCTGATCGCAAATGTGAGTTAGGTTGAGATAGAAATTATAGGCTCGGTCTGTAGCATCAACGAAGAGGTGGTCTTCTTTGATCTGGAACGTAACATCTCCGTAGCCCTTGTTGTAGTAAACACCGACATAATCCTTCAGCGGTCGCGTCTGGGGCTGATTTTCCTTGAGATCTGGGTTGAATTCCTTTCGAATTTCGGCGATGGGATCGTCATCTGGTCCGTCGCTCTTTTCGCGACGCTCAGTTATAACCTTTTCCCAGTCAACTCTTTGATCCTTAGGGACCTTGACCAGCTCATCAATAAGCTCGTTGACGAGGATGCTAGCTGTGTCAAAGAGGCTACCAGAGTTGCCCAGAACAACGCCGCCGAACTTGAAGCTTGGCAACCAGAAATGATAAGAGCCATAACCAGCATCATTGCCATCGTGTGAAACAATTGCGTGTCCTCTGTAGTAAACTGTAGAAAGGCCAGCAGAGTAGATTTCAGGACTTGTAAACGGCAGAAGCTCATCGCCGTCTGGGGCAACAATGGTTCGCTGTCGAACGAGAGACTTATACAGGTCGGGACTAATGGGCCCCTTCTGGTTCATAAGCGCTCTCACCCATTTGACAAAATCGTTGGCGCTGGTCACAATGAAGCCTGCGCCCTGCGACTCGGGCCCTTCTGGCATCTCCACCGAGTTGTACTTTTCCGTGTCCTCATCCCACTCGTAGCCCATCGCAAATCTGTCAGCAAGACCCTTCTTTCTTGCAGACGAAGGCTGTAAGCTGGTAGAGTTCATTCCGAGGGGACCGAAGATAGAAGTTTCAAGAAAGTGTGTGAAAGAGTTCTTGGTGAGGCTTTCGATTAGGTAGCTGGCGACCGTGTACATGATGTTACAGTATCTGTACTCCATTCGGATTGGGCCGGCGATATCGAGGTTGCGGAGGTTTCTCGTAACAGATTTCGCAGTATCGGGCTTCTTTGCATCTGGTCCGAAGTACGACATATCGTGTCTGTGAACCCGATGTTAGCAATGGTTATCATTTGGCGCATTTGAATCGATCTTACCTGGGCAGACCAGTGCGGTGGCTGAGCATGTCATCGATGGTCAGCCCTTTGGTGTACGACTCTTCCGACATGACAAAATCGTCAGGCATAATTTCGTACAATGGTGTATCCCATTCAATATCTGGGTACTTGACAGAGTCATGCACTATCATGCCCACGGATGCTGCGGTGAAACTCTTGGAAGACGATGCAATGTCAAAGAGTGTATCGACGGTACAATTCTTTGGTGGATCAAGCGAAGCCATTCCGAAAGCTCTAGCTTGGATAGTATCATTTTGAATGATCGCCATAGAAAGACCAACAATGTGGTTTTTGGCCATGAGGCTTTCAGCACGAGGGCCAAAGCCGGAGGACAAGAACAGATCCATGGTATCGCAGGAGTATAAACAAGAAGTATCAGTCAACTGCCGATAACTCGAATGCCAAATAATTGGACATTATAATGTATAAAGAATTTTAGTTGATACTTATATAGACAAGGAAATGGCAGTGCACATTGGGCGGCGACCGGAATAGGATAAGTGTACACAGCCACGCCAATATACACAGTATGTAAGCATAAACCATGCTTAATAAAATTACTTAATACTTATAATACTTCTCTCTACTGTTGTCAATTATGCTTTTTACTATATTGCTACACGCTTAGCAGGGCGAATGGTGATGGGATGTGGCCGAGCAAGGCAACGATATGTGAAAGACGCTGAATACGAGCTTACTCCGAGAGCCTTCAAGGACGTCGAAAAATTACTAAACTCCCAAGTACTACAGCAACGGCACCGCTGTGGCTTCGGTCCCCGGCTGTGACTTCCCCGATCACTGCCCCCCAAGCTTGCAGTGTTGTTGCATCAATCAACCCCAGCCCCACGGCAAACTTCCGAAGCGCATGCACATCAGTTTATTCGGCACTAGCTCCGCCACCGCAAGGTTCTCTTCTAATAAAGTCAGATTCAATGCAGCTGTTTGCAATTGTAATTTAGGCAACCGGATGAAGCAGAGGCAAGGGTGGATGGTGTACAGTAACTGAGGACCATTGTGGCCATTGATACTGCTTGACAACTTAATAGCAGGTCGTCTGTTTTGGATCTTGTGTATATGAGAGCATTGAATACTGTTGCGGGTATGGAGGAAATAAACATCAGTGGGCCCAGATAGGTGTATGTATATATCGAAGGACTGCTTACTGTATCGATGGGACTTGATGTATGATACTTGTACCCAGCTGTGTATACAAGCATCTACTATAAAGTTAATTTGAAGCTGTCTGGGATTATATATAGCCACGCTGATATCGCCACTAGCGGAGTTTCGTTCTTGGCAGAGAGCCGATTGCCACTTCACAACAAAGCGTAATTGGGAGAGAGTTGCTGACTATTATATGGTCGTTTAACTTTAATTGGCCAGTTTTTAGGGGGTAGTTGAATTAGCTCAGCTCTTACCGTGGTGCGTGGAACTGTGACTTAGCAATATAGCCTAATGCCCTTTGTCCTTAGCCACTTAAAAAGCCTATCTTTATAGTTTAATTATAAGAATATAGAGATCTTTATATTAATAGATATAGACTCTATACTCTAAATATTACATAAAAAATACTATTAAAATAGCTATCTTATTTCTATATAGAAACAGTTTCTATGTTGCTAGAGGTATTTCTATTTTCTTTTTAAAAATACTTTTAATAAAGTCTTCTATATTAAGACTAGTATTATTATAGAAAGTAATCTTTTTAGAAAGTAATCTTTTTAGAAAGTAATCTTTTTAGAAAGTAATCTTTTTAGAAAGTTCTTAAAAAGATATATATACTATTCTATATTTAGGGAAAGTTTTCTATACTAGTCTAGATTATTAGATACTTAAATAGTAAGTTTTTCTTTTTAATTTCTATTCTTCTCTAGTTCTAAAAATACTATAATATATAGTTCTATATAATCTCTTTTAGTTCTTCTATTCTTTTTATAGATTTTAATATAAGACAAGTATTTATTAGTTTAATACTATTGACATAAAATATTTATAGTTTAATTTCATTTTAATAGTTATCTCTATCTATAATCTTTTTTAAAGAAGTTTAATTTATAGAAAAGATAGATAATAATTTATTAATTATTTTAGATAATATAGTTTACAGATAAATAGGCTATATAGATAAGTAGGCTACCCTTCCAGACCCTACTATCTAAATCTATATATAATATAACCAAATAATATTATAAAATAAAAAGCTAATTACTACTATCTAAAAAGATAGTTTCTATATCTTTTTTATAAGTATAAGTATTATATCTAATTTTACTATAATTATTATATTACTAATAGTATATTTCTATCTACTTTTATTAAGTTAAACTTTTATTTTTATTATTATTTAAGCCTAGACTATCCACTAGTCAACATAGAATTCAATAAATCCCATAATAGAAGCCTATACAAATACAGGCCCACAGATTTCAATATAAAGATAATTCTATAATAAGTTCCAACAAACATTTATTTAAGTTAAATAGTCAATAAAATACAATTATAGAATAGAAAAGATATTCTAAGAGCCCAAATTTTTATTTATAATAAAGTAAAGGATTTTCTAATTTTATTAAAATTATATATTATAGTATAAAGTTAGAAAATATTCTATCCACTAGTCAACAAGAGCTTCAGTAAAGCTTATAATAGGTTGTCACCAAAATAGGAACCCACAGATTTCAATATAAAAATAAGCTTATAATAAGTTACAATAGACATATAATTAAGAAAAGTAGTAAGTAAAATAAAATTTATAGATATAGTTATAAGATTTAAAGCTCAAATTTTCATATAAAGTAACAATTTAATTTTTACCATTTTATTAGAGTTTAATATAGTAGTTTAAAGTATTAAAATACCCTATAAATTTTAATATACTAAAAAATAGAGTTATAAGATTATAGTATATTAATATTAGAAAAAAATAGTATTTTTATAGTTGGGTTTAGTATTAGAAGAGTTAGATTAATATAAAAGAGTAGGCTATTAAAAGAGTAAATTTTATAGATTTTTTAAAAATATTATAGTAGATATAGTAAATTCTAGTAAGTAGAAAGATAGAATTTTAGTAAGCTATAGCTAAAATAAAGTTTAGATAGGGGGATAGGTATAATATATAAAAATAGATAGATTAAATATAAAAAAAAGGGGAAAGCTAATTTAGATAAAAAATATTATAGTATAGTAACTATAATAAATTAAATTATAAAAGAAGAAAGATATAATAATTAATAATATCCTAATTTAATAGTATTATTATAGATGGTTTTATAGAATAGAAGTAGGAGAATAAGATAATTATACTAAGCTATATTATAGAATCCTAGATAGCTATTAATATTAGACTATTTATTAAATTATCTAAGTTTTTATTTATATTTTATAAGTAGTATAAATATATATATATTATAGATAAGATTAAGATATATTTATAAAGAAAGTATAAGATAATTATAGAAAAAGAATATATAGATATTATTAATATAATCAAGACAATACTAGGTATTATATAAAAGTAAAGTTAATTAAGAATATTATAAATAAAAAAGTAGATATCTAAAATAATAGAGTATATTATAAAACTAGAAAAGAATAGATTATAGTATTATTATTATTAATATATTTATAGAGAAGAGTATAGAATAAAAAGATATTATAAAGAAGAGTATAGATAGAAGAATCTAAATCCTAGAGACTATAATTTCTATAGTATATTATCTAAGAGTTAAGAGGTTCTATAGTAAATAGGAGTATAGTACTAGTAATTATATCTATAGAGAGTTTATAGCTAGTATATAGAAGTATTAGAGATAGATAAAGTAGAAGAGCTAGTAATAGAGAAGGGTAGCCTATTAAATAAGATAGAATTATTTAGATAATATATATAGAATATTAAAGAGAAGTTTATTAAGATAGAGTCAGATAGAGTAATTAGTATAGATAATTAAAAGATAAAAGTAAATATATAATTGGTAAGAATAGATTAGGTATAGTATTTAGAGGGTTTATAGTATAGTAAGTTAGTATAGTTAATAGTACTAGTAGATAAAGGGAAAGAGGAATTAGTAGAGTTATATAAAAGTATAGAGAGAGTAATAGATACTATATAGAAAATATATAAATATAAGTATATTAGATTACTAGTATTATTTAAGATTAACTAATATAATAATAATAAAAAGATAGACTAGCTATTTAAAGTAGTAATAGAAAGTAATTTATAGCTATAATATAAGAGTATAATATTGATAATTATATAAATATTATACTAAGTAGATATATTAGATAATAATAAAAAACTACTATTCTAGTATATATAAGAGTAGGGAAGGAAGTAGAATAATTAAGTAAAAAATACTAAGAAGTATATAAAGGTAAGGAAAAACTAGAAAAGAAAGAAAGAGTATATAGAGTATAGAAGAGAGTTTATAGTATTAAATAATAGTAGTAGTAATAAGAGTATAGATAAAGAAGCTAAGAGAGGTAAATTAATTAATAATAATAAGTTTAACTAATAGAGATTAGATTTTATAATATAGATATTAGACTATAATATTATTAATAATTAGTATAATAGTAGTAATAGAGATTAATAAGAGTAGTAGATAGAGTCTATTAATAAGTTATATATTAAAGATATTAGTGTTTATTAAAGTAAGCTAGATATTAGTAGTATATAGTATATAGTAGATAAGAGAGTAGAAGATAAGGTTAGTAGTAGTAGGGTTAGTAGGGTTAAAAGCAGTATATTGAAAAGCTATATAGCTAAGTGCTAGAGTGTTGAACTATAATGTAGATATAGAATATCTATAGAAAAGCGAACTAGTTGATAGTGGAAAAAGAAGAAATAGACTAAGGAAAAACAGAGATGTTGAATCGGTAAGAAACGCATAGAAATAGTAAGGGATTCTTACTTGGAAGAATTCTCTTAGATTTGTTGAAAAGTAAAAGAGATAGCGTTGCGGCCGGGAATCGAATAGAGGTCTCAGTAAAAAGGAAATAGCCAGCATATTCAGAAACTTCAGATAACTGAAGCTTCTGAATATATTGGTAATAAGATAGATGAATATTCTTCCTTATAAGGTCTATTCTGGCCTTATAGAGATAGCAGAAATAGCTCTAGTTCTAGAGAGAGATAGAGCTATAGTTATATCTAGATAATCTGCAGCTGTTGAATCTAGGGCTTTCTGGAAGGCTTTCTATTGCCTAGCTGTTGTCTGTTCTATCAAGCCGTCTACAGAGAAGATAAGAGGTTGAAAGGAAGAGCTATAGGCCTTGTATTTCCTTCTCTTCTCTTCTGTAGCCTCTCTAAGGGTATCTTGCTAATTCGCCTTGGTAGAAGCCTTAGAAATAGCAACAACCTATATATCAAAGTACTGTGGCTGGCTGTTTTGGAAAGAGAAGCTGATATTAGGCCTCTTGGTCTGGCCTGGCTGAGCCTCTAACTTAATAATAACCTCTGTTTCTATAATTGAACTTAGAGCCTTTTTAATAGTGTCTTTGATTAGGTTATGGCGTTGAATCCAACGGTGAGAGGCTTTTCTGCAGGTATCTTTATGGTTGAGGTCTTGAGGCCCTCTACAAGCTCTGCAGCCCTTATTGCTCTCTCTTACAGGAAGAAGAAGCTGGTTTCTAAGCATTTCAATAGCTTCTTAGTCTGCAATTTGACGTAGTTTTAAAGTAGGCAGGATTGAGAGCCATTTACGGCCAAGATAACTAGCATTTTCCTCTAGTTGTTGAGACTTTAAGCTAAGAAGACGTTCTTATAGCCTAGAAAGGCATGCCTTATTAGCTTGTTGAAAGACTTGCTAAGCTGTAGGCTCTTTAGGGGTATCTGCTTCTTCAGAGCTAGATTCACTAGCAAATCCACTAGGAATAGCAGATTGGAAAGAGCTAGAAGACCTAGAGGCTCTAGGTTGAAGAGGTTGACCTATAATAGCCTCTAGAAGAGGCTGCGAGGCCCTCTGAGCAGCTAGATAAGTCTCTTCTACTAGATCTCTATAAGAAGGAAGACCTAAGCCTCCGTCTCTTACAGCTAGAGAGATAAGGTCTTTATCTAGAACAGGTCTTTCTTCCAGCTTTCTAGCAGCTAGACTAGAGACTAGATTATAGATAAGGTCATTGATCTTCTTCCATTGGCCTAGAAGGCCTCTAGGATCTAGTTGCCTTATAAGATGCCTTAGAAGAAGACTAATGCTTCCTCTAAGGAGAATAAGCGCATTCTGCGTAGAGAGGTCTCTTAAGAGGCAGATAACCTATTGGAATTCAGCTATCTTCTCTTTGAGAAAGGCCTTACAGCCGCGAAGAGGTCCAATATAAGTACCTAAGGCTTCTATACCGGATTCCTTCCACTCTTCTAGGGTCTTTTCCTTGCTTTTAGCTAGGTTTACCGTAAAAGAGGAAGAAGAATAGACCTCTTCTACCTGTTGCAGAGTAGTCTTCTTAGCCGGCTCTCTTTCTAAGACATAGAGGTCATCTAAATAGGCTATAACCGTTGCTGTTGGCATAGCTGTTATTAGAGACTGCAGAGTAGGCCTGAAAGCAAGGCTAAAGAAGAGAGGCCCGAATGGGTCTCCTTGGCGTACTCCTTCGGAAGATGCTAGAGCCCTTCCGTCTTCTGTAACTAGTAGGCTAGCTGCTCCATAGGCCTATTTAGCAGCCCTATAGAAGACTGGCGCGTGGGATAGAATAGCAGTTCCTATAGCAGCTCTACTAGTTGCATTGAAGGCGTTTTGGTTATTTATAGCTGTTATAGACTGAAAACCGCAGCTATTCCTTCCTTGAATAGCTTCTTCTAGAAGAAAAGCTATAGGTTCTATTCCTCTAGTGCTTTTTATACCTAATTAATTAGGTAATAGCATCTCTGGCCGGAAGAGGCTACTAAGAATAGCCTTTCCACAGATCCTGTAGATCAGGTCTCCAATTGCTATAGGTCTCAGGTCTTTATTAGGCTTGGAAAGGCCAATAAGACGAGAAGCACAGAGAAGGTCATGACCTGGAGCCGTTCCCTGATGAATCTGATTAGCTAGTAGCGCTAGCATAGAAACCATAGTGGTTTCTTTACTAGAGCTCCAGTCTAGAAGGGTCTTTGTCCAACCAGAGAGACCAGGGGCTGTTTCTCGGTGCGTAGAAGCTATAGCTACTGTTATAGCTTCTGTGGTAATTGGTTGGCCAGCGTGTGGATTTGTCTTTGGGTTAAAGGGGCAGGGGTGGCTAATTGGATGCTTCTTGCGAAGAATAGCTCTATTTGCTTGCGTATTGGCAGCTAGAGGAGCCATATCCACTAGAGCCTTGGCTGCGTGGCCAATATAGCCTTGTTCTAGTAGCTTGGTAGCTCTCTGGATTGGGTCTATTCTTCTAGAAGAAGTAGAGATTGAAGAAGAAGAGATAAAAGAAGAAGAGGCTCTTTGAGAAAGCTATTCTTCTAGCTCTTCTTGAGTAGGTAGATCAGGTCTAATATAAGGAAAATGTCTTAGTATATTAGTGATATTTCCTCTTTTATATACAATTGCAAAGATCCAAGGAAGAAGAAGAATCCAGAGTAGATTCTCTTCTGTTGGCTTGTTGATATAAGCCTGAGCTAGTCTCTCTGAGGTCTTTAGAAAAGCCAGCCTTTGTCTTGCATGAATAGCCTTTTCCGGTATCTAGACCTTGGAATAGGTTAAAAGAAGATCAATGTTTGGATTGTCTAAGATTGGATCAATTAGCTGATAATACTGATCCTTGAGAAGACTAGCTTCTTGAGAGTCTTCTTCTTCTTCTTCTAGGTCTCTAGAGAAGGCTCTTTGAGAGGCTTCCTGAGAGGCTCTTTAGGAGGCCTAAGAGGCTTTCTGAGAGGCTTCCTAAGAGGCTTTCTTAGAGGCTTCTTCTTAAATAGACTCTCTAGTAGCAGCGTAGATAGAGGTCTGAAGGCCGGCTAGCCTTGATCTAGAAGCCTACTTTGCAACAAAGGCAGTAGCAGAAGCAGCATCTAGTCTATCTAGCTGACTAGAAGAGAAAGAGTCTAATTCATAAGAAGAAGAAGAAGAGAAAGAAGAAAGAGCTATAGGAGAAGAAGGTCTACCTATAGAAGAAGAGGCAGAAGCAGCTCTTTCTCTTGAGCTTTGGGGGCTTTCTTGGGTAGTAGCTATTTGATCAATTGGTTGCTGCTGCTTATAGTGGAATTGGTCAAGGTCTGGCTATTCTGCTGTCTTAGTAGTAGATTGAGTGGATTTGATCTGTTGGCTGCTAGCTAGATTAGGTCTGCTTGGAGAGGTGCCTTTAGGTAGGCTCTTTGAGAGGTGCCTAAGCCAGCTATTCTTTTTTTGGCCAGCAGATTCTAGAGCCTCTGATTGGCTAGATCTGCTGCTAGAGTAGATACTAGTAATAGAGGGTCTTCTAGTAGCTAGCTGAGAAATGGGGGAGGCTGGGGTAGCATTGGCTGACGTTGCCGAGGTAGCTGGAGCAGCAATTCTGCGGCGAATTGGAGGCCTTCCAAGTGATGGAGAGGGGGTTCTTGCAGCTCTTTTCCAGCTAGAAGCAGTAGTAGCCGGAGTAGCCGTAATAGCAGTATAAGTAGTAGAAGAAGCTGCTCTTTAGACTGAAGAAGAAGAAGGCATAGAAGTAATAATAGAAGGAATAGCTGGTCTAGAAGAGCTAGAGGCTCTGTTCCTTGATGGAGTACTGGTATTAGAAGTGCCTTGAATACCATGCATCTTAGCCTTATACACAGCTATCCCTAATTAGCCCTTATAAGCAGCGCCGCAGAGGTCGCAAGGAAGAAGGCCAATTAGAGAGAGTTACGCAATTAAATAGGCTTCAAGGTAGTATTTTTTCCATATATAGTCTTGAATATCTCTATAGCTATTACCACAAGTCAGGCAGGTATACGTTGGAGCTATCTTGGTAGCTAGAGGAGCTATAGATCAAGAAGGCGGAACTATAAAGAGATACCCTAGAAGAGGAAGAAAAGACTAGCTTCTTAGCTTTTCCTCTATTATAGAAGATAATAGAAGAAGAAGAGAAGAAGACTAGAAAAGAGAAAAGAAAAGAGAAAAGAGAAAAGAGAAAAGAGAAGACTAGAAAAAAGAGAAGAAAAGAAAAAGAAGAGATATTCCAGAAGAGAATACCAAATCCAAGTAATAGCCTTACTCTTACTCCTAAGAAAAGCAGTACTAGACCAGTAGAAAAAGCTAAGAAGAGTATCTAGAACAAGTATAAAGAGAATACCTATTTATAGTAAAGGTCTTACTTTTCCACCTAGCAAAATATAGCCCTAAGCATTTAAAGAGAAGTAAAAGCAGTAGAGAAGAGTACTTAGAAGAGGTAGAGGAGAGACCCCTAGGCTACTAGTACTAAAAGAGACTAGTAGATTATAAAAGTAGAACCCCTAAAAAAGGAAGAGTTGACCTAAACCTAAAGGGTGACCCAAACCCTAGCTACTATAACTTGGATATTTTTACTTTAAAAACGCTACCCCTGTTAGCACTATAAGGTATCCTGGCAGGTATAATCTATATAGAAGATAATCTAGTAGGGAAGTCTGCGATTTTATATAGTTGCATGAAAAATAAGTTAAATAAAAAGGACAGTTATGATTAACTCTAGGGTTTAGTTAAGTTTAGTTGGATTAATATAATAATCTACAATTATCTATAGAATCTTTAATAAGGATTTTCTAAAATAGAAATCAATATAGAATAATAGGATATAGAGAGTAGAAGAGAGGGAAAAAAAAAAAAAGGGGGGGAAAGGCTAAGGAAATAAATATAAAAGATAAGGGATAGGAGACTGTAAAATATATATAAGAACAATAATAAATAAAAAAGAAAATAAACAAGTAAAGGGAAAAGAAGAAGCATTTACCTGAGTCCCAACTCTTTAACTTACCTTTATATACCTCTCTTTATAGAGAATAATAATAATAAATAATAATACTTGATAACTTTATATATAATAACAACTATAGTATAGTAGTTTATAGAAGATATGTGACCTGTATTATACCTGACGGCCCAGCAAAGTGGAGGTATTACTTATAACGGGAACCCTATTAGATAAATAGAAAACAGCTCCTAACAACGATCAATCTAATCTCTTTATATACCTTACTTAATTAGGATAAGCTTTGTTAATAGTAGCTAAACCAAAGAGCTCCTTGCAAGAGGATTACCAGCCTTGCCATATACCAAGGGTATATATATATATATAATAAAAAGGTATATAACTTCGTAATCTAATAGCTAGAGATAATATATAGATATATACCTAGATATAGAAAGATAGTATTAGAGAACAGCATTAACAGTGCATGTCTCTAGAGGGCCTATATACTATAGACCTACTTTACAGCCAAGGATATAATTAACTACTTTATTATCAAGAATAAAAGGAGGGGCAATAGCGACTTGTCAGGTAGTATACTATTATTACTGGAAGAAGGGTATTATAGGCCACGACCATCTCCTCTAGACTAGGAGTTGCTGGATAACCTTAAGATAGACCTAAAACAAGCAGCTTAAGATATAGGTAAGAGAGTAATAAAGGTAGAAGATATTAGCAAGGCTTACAGCAATAGAAAGAGATAACTAGTATAGCTTAGCCTTATATCCTATCTATATAGGCTATACAACTTAGAGATATAGGCATCGTTTAAGCTACCCAAAAGGCAATATACACTATTGGCTTATACAAAGACAGATACCTTAAGAGAGTAGCCTATAATAAAGCACTAGTATACAAGACCAGGGTAGTAGGAGAAAGAAGGCAGGGATAGAGAAAAGGATAAAGAGTATAAACAGGACAAGGAAGAGAAGCTAAGGAGTATCCTTAATATTATAGAGGTCCTACTCTAAAGAGGTTATAGCTTAGTAGCTGACTGGTTACTAGAGTAGAAGATAACCTAATAGTATATATAGTAACTAAATAGCTTTATATCCGAAAGTAGAAAGAAAGGTAAGGATATTATATTCCAATACTTTAAGAACAAATTAACCCTGACTTCCTACTTTTAGAGAATAAAGGAGCTCCTTGTATACTACTATAAAGTCGTGTATATATAAGACAGGCACTTTATATAGGAAATAGAGGGGTAGGTGCTTCCATAGAACACTATCAAGTAGAACCGTAAATAGTAGCAGGCTATAGACAAGATATTTAAAGCATTATAAGAATACTCTTGCTCTTCTATAGTGGTGGGGGATAGTATCTGTGGCAACGAGAACCCAAAGCTAGAGTACGCAATCCGTAAGTTCTATATAAGGCTAATATACCACCACGTCGGCAGCGCACACTTCCAGTCGCCAGTGCTTAGCTTCTATACAATACTTAGCAGGACCTCTATATATAGTAGTAGTAGGGTAGGGGTCAGAAATAGCAAGGTTGACAACATATTAGGCGGCTAGTATAGTCGCCTACTAGCCAGCTAGCACAACCCAGGAAACTATAGCAGCAGCCTCTCCACGCTTATCTAGACAGCACAGCTAGTAATATTTAAAGCAGTATACTTTAAGCATAGTAATAACGAAGGCTAGATCCCAGCAATGCTAGCAAGACTATATAAGGAGTTTATATATTAAAAGGAAGAGACATTATTCAGCTATATACTATAGTAGTGCCTATATCTATTAAGCGTAGTATACTCTATTATAAGCCGGAAGCAAGTGCGCTAGTCATGGGATGGGCTGGAGATCACCTACCTATCCACGACGCTCAAGCTTGGCCACGTATCACGGCTGATCATGTCAGAATACAGGCATATATAGGATCTCTTATTTAACAAGCTACTATTCAACATAGAAGATACTATCATAACCATCAATACCACGGCACTAAGGGACAACTTAAACACCAAGGACTACAGCGGATCATAGCTGACCAACAGGAGGAATAAAGAACTGCTCTACAGCGCAAACCATACACTGTTAAGCTAGATTAAGCACAGGGCAAAGCTACAAAAGATATTCATCAAGGAAGAGAAAGGGGACAAGAGAGAGAGGGATAACAACGACAACGCCGCGGTAGACAAGACAGGCAAGGGCAAGAGCAAGGGTCTAAACCCCCAAGCCATAGCCTTATACAAGGCAAATATATAAGAGTTCCTAAAGGCACTACTTATACTCTTATATATCTCGCCAATACCACCACTAAAAATACTAGAGCTTCTCAGTATAATATACACAAACAATAGCAGTAGACGCTGGAGTATTATAATCTAGAAGTAGATAGTAATACTCCACATCTACTATTGCAAGAGCTAGAAGCAGACAGACAAGGACAGCAACAATATAAGGTTTCTACTACCTACTGTCGCCAAGCTACTTATAATCTTCCTGGCTATCATATAGCCTCTATAGCTGGTCTTCCTACAATAGGCAATACCCAGTAGCCTGCTATCGCTATACCTATTCTCTAAGATAGACGGCACTATATAGCTAGACGAGGCGGTCTTACAATGTATTAGCTATACCTATATACGCATACAGGTACTGGAGTTTAAGGTAGCCTAGTGGCAATAGGCGGTAGCCTCTATTATAAAGGAGAAGTTCTTGCCACGAGAGCAGGCTAACTTTAATATAGAGGATATTAAAGCACCCAAGACAATCAAGAAAGAAGACCTGCTTATAGACCTTATAGAGGGAAGCAACTATTTATTCTAGACCTTCAACTATATATACACCAGCTTAACGATACTTACTATAAATACACTACTCTATCACATCTTCTATATATTACACAGCTAGTATACCTTCTTCTAGGTAGACAAGCTGCTTGCCAAGAAGGAAGCTCAGCAATATATCAGGACAAGAAACAACACTACCCCCTATATAGCCACCGCCAGCACACTAAGCAATTACCAAAAGGCAAAGCCTTGCACGAGGCCGCTACTGAAAGAGAGGGAGCTCAAGAGTATAGCTCGCGGCTTATATAACAACCCATCTCTCTAGTTTAGGTGTCCAGGGTAGTAGGATGCTATAATAGCAACCATAAGCCCCGGTATAGCGGAGCAGGTAGTCATCATGCTTATAACGGGTTCCAGCAAGACACTACTCATCATAGTCACCACCGCACTTAAAGATATAAAGATAACAATCTTAGTACTATTAACTATAGTGCTGCAAGGTAATATACTTGAGCGGCTGGCAAGTATTGGGCTAAAGTAGATTATATAGTCTCCCAGCAAGACAAGGGCCATACCTCTAGTTATCGTGTCGGTGGAGGCTGTGTGCAAGGTAAGCTTCTTGGAGTATGTGTATAAGCTCGAGAAGGGAAATATACTAGACTAGATCGTTATTGACGAGTGCTATCTAACGCTAATAGCCCTGTTTTGTAAGAGTATACAGAAGCTTAGTCTCTTTGTCTAGCAGGTCTATACACAGTCTATATAGCTAACAGCAACATTACTACCGTTAATAGAGGCTAGCTTTATCAAGCAGAATATACTACTACGTCCGCGTATCATCAAAGAGTCAACAAACCAGGCTAATATCCAATACTCCATACAGCACCACCAAGGGCCCATAGGGTTAGCCAAGCAAACAGCCAAGCTCACACAGAGCCTCGAGGCCATAGTGCAAGGGGTAGCTACTACCACTACCACTACCACCACCACCAAGAGTACAGCCCTGCCCAGTAGTAGAGAGGTAAGGATCATCGTCTACTGCTAAACCCTTAATATAATAAAGGATATTATAGAGGAGCTTGGCTGCCTGATATATATAGGTAACCAGGGGATTATAGACAACAATAACAAGGAAGAGGCCCTTTAATAATAGCTTAGTATAGGCAGCTTGAATATGCTGATAGTAATGTTAGTATTTAGTATAGGGTTCAACTACCTATATATAAAATAGATTCTTTATACTAGCACTCCGCGGTATATATCCAATTTCACGTAAAAGTCTAGCTAAGCTAGGTAAGATAGGATATAGACAGAGTCTATTATTCTTATTAGCGATACCTAGCAGCCCTACAGGGCTAGAAAGTAGCCTAATAATATCAATGAAGAGTTTATACAGCTCTACCTGACTAGAAAGCACTGCTACAGGGCAGTGTTAAGCTAGTATCTCGACGCGCAAGCGGATTGGAGATGGTATATAAAGGATAAAGATAAGCTATATATAGTATACCCTAAGCACTATACTATAAAGCGGCCGTTGGATATAGAGCTGAAGCTTTCTATACTAAGTAGAGAGGGGAAGGATAATATAGACTTAGATAAGAATATTACTAGGGATAGTAGTAATACTATAAATAGTATACTTGAGAAGAAGAAGAGCTAGATAGTATATACCAGACCATAGACTATATAGCAGCAGAGGATAGTCAACAACAACCTTATAGATTACTTCATATTAGACCTGAGGACAATAAAGGGCTATTACCTACTTTACCAAATCAAGGACAAGAGTCAGCCCTTTGACCATAGGCCAGATACCTGTAAGCATTAGTAGATATAGCTAAATATAAAATCTTAGGTACTTGCCAATTACTGAAAGGAGGGAGTAAAGTAGATAGCCGACTATACAGTATACTTCCTATACTTTCTACTATAGACTATATATAACTACGCCAATATAGAAGCAAACACAGAGGTAAATAATAAAGGAGGTAGCTGTAAGTTTAAAGATATGATTTTGCTGCTATGTATTGGTGCCTTCTATTTAGTAGGCCCAAGAGCACTGATTCAAAAATATTCCTACCAGTTCTTCCATAACAAGGCTAACTATATAAGCTGGCTTGGGAGCACAACGACTTTCACAGGTTCTCCCTATACCTATATAGCCTATCTATCAGCGCTATTACTAGAAGAGTATATCCAATAACTAGGGTAATAGGATAGCATTATTTTTCTTAATGTTATTTCATTATAGAGAGTTATAAAGAGAGCGGCAAGTAGAGGTAATAGGGTATAGGGTAGCAAGGGGGGTAGCAAGGGAGCCCAGAGTGCTTATTCTAATAGGAGATTATAGGATTATAATAGGGTTAGGACCTATAGTAGCTGAAAATTTAGTAAATCTTAGATTGCTTACTGCAGTTGTTAGAGTGCAAGTTCTTGGCTTTCCAACTGTTCTTATCGCTCAGTAGGCAGGATCTACCTTATCTTTATAGTACGTTAGTATCACAGACTATTAGACTAGAACCTACCTACTTAGCTATTACCTACCCTAGAGGGCACTCTATAATCCAAAATAGCCTAGGCGCTGGCCAGAGCACAAGGAGCAAGTTCGTTATCTTCAGCGACGGCTCCAAGACGGAACAAGACAGAGCAGGCTATAGCTTTGTGGTTTACCAAGACCACAAAATCATTACCTGCAGTAAAGGCCAAATCAGAAAAACAGAAGTCTTCAACACCAAAATCATCGGTGCACTCAAAGGATTACACTACGCGATCTCTCTTCAACGCCCATAGAAAGGCATTACGCTATACATTAACAATACTTTAGTCATTAACTATATAGGCAGAACGGCTCTACTATCGTCTTAGATAGCTTTCTATATCTTCTAGAAGACAGGAGACGCTAATCTAGGAATGATTCGCGTCTGTTGGTGTCCTGGCTATGCTGGGATTGAAGGAAACGAGCTGGCTGACTAGCTTACTAAGGACAGCACTAAAGATCTAGAGGGAAATAGACTTTCGACAGTCTTCTACTATAAACGCTAAATACAAAGCCAACTGGCTAATACCTTTAGATAGTGGTAGAGAGATATTGACTGTAAAAGCTATCAAGGAATTAAAACAAAGGCTAAACTAAAGAACCTACCAGAGCTCAGCCTTCAAAGACAGTAGCTAGAATATCTCCTAGCTACAAAGACTTACTACAGAGACTTTACAGAATACTATAAGCGGTTCAATTATATTAATACTAACCTTGACTGCCCTTGCAGGCATAGGAAGTTACCCACTTACCTCTTCTACTATAGAAAAATCCTATATAGCCTTAGGCCTTGGCTTATACCCAATCCTAAAGCTATAATAGGGAGATATCTTGGTAGATCCTTCAAGACTTTTATAAAGCTTGCTGACTTCTATTACTCGAAGATCAATAAGCGATACTAAAGGGAGAAGGCACTGCTCGTCTAGCAAGCAAACAGTGATTCAATTGCCCAAGCAGGTACCAACTGCTTGTAAAATTACAATACATTTCCTTTATTACATGACTCGTCACGCATCAACGCGCCAAAAGGTATACTAACGGCTGCATTACGCAGTAGAGGGACTATCCACTGACAGAAGTCGCTCACAGGGCCACTATATCAATTGCTAAGATACACTTCCAATGCAATTAATATAGAGCTGCTACTATAAGAGGAGGAATTGGGTGAGATGTTATTTTGGAAGCCTCTAGTACCGCGTAGGTGTATCACCAAGCAAGCCCCGGCTCCGGATATATATACTATGCAGTAAGCATACTACACCTTAATTATGTAAGCAGGACCAGCCACCTTTTAAGGCCAATTGATATTAGTAAAATAAACCAAATGTAAGCCAAATGTAAATTATAAGTGTTAAGTAGGTCTAATATATCAATTTATTATGAAAATATGCCTTCTTCGTCTTCCTTTCTTTATCATCATCATCCAATCGTCAAAATAGATGCCAAACGCCCTGCCGACGTGCCTGCCGCCGCTGCTTCTTCTTCAAAGAAGCAAAAAACAACTATTGAGCCTCTGAAAGAAGTAAATATAGAGTGCCCCTATCACGTAAATTATATACTAATTATTAACTATTTTTAACTAATTTAATTATAGCTGAATGACCGTGGAGAACGTCGCGATATTGTATATAATGTATATTGGAAGTCTCTGCAGCAAGGTTGCAGTGATGGCCACTACTATAATAGCCTCACGGCTAAAGATAATAAGTGTACCAAGTATTATAAATCAAGGTATCCTTGTATTCCACTATAAGTAAATTAATTATTTTTTTTATATCATTTTAAGTGTTTATTAATAGTTATAGGGATTGGATACAATAGCCGCCTATACGCCTATTATATTACAAGCTTGATAATAAGAATTAGACTATAAGTAAATAATATTAATTAATTATAATCTATACTAATCTATTTATCTTAGTATTTTCAGCAGCTGAAAGATACTATAAAGTTGTTTAAAGAAATAGCAGCTAACCCTGTTAAGCGTGGATTACTTACTAGCAAGCAATCCCCTCAGTTTGCCTCTCCTGCGGCTCCAAACCTTGGGTTTGAGTCGACAAACACTGGTAGGCCTCCAAGTCAGACCCTGAATCCGGCTCTCCTAGGGATTGGGACCCCTGGAAGCTTTGGCGCCGTGGTGAAGGTATTGGGGAGTACCTTTATTAACAAACTAGCTACCAGAGTTAAGGCTTATAGCTAAACTCTGGTTGCTACTACTATTAAAGCAAATAAATAGGACCCTAACAAGGATAGCGATTTGTTGGAGAAGAATATAGAGAAGGCAGATATAAAGGAGGAGCTAGCTAGAGAGGAAGCAGCTGGGGAGGAAGAGAAGAAGGTAGAGGGTATATCAATTGATATTGCAAACCCGGTAGAGGAGGAGGAGTAGGAGGATAAGGAGGAGGTGGATAGGCTTTTGAGAAGCTAGAAGGAAGAGGTTGAAAGAGACCTCGCTTTTGTTAATGATAAAGCAGAGGAGAAGGAGGAAGATAGGGAGGAGGAGGATAAGGTTGCTGCTTTACAGCTTTGGCAACTGCGGCATTAGCCATTTTTGCTTTTTGCTTCGCATTGCTTTGCTTTGCATCGCTGGCGTTTAGGGGGCAGGGGTTTTTTTTTTTTTTTTTTTTTTTTTTTTTTTTTTTTTTTTTTTTCTTTAAATCAATTAATTCTATTCTAATACTTTAAAGTTCCATATATTGTGCCGTGTAAGTGACCTTGGTAATATACCCTAGACCTGCCTTTACTATAGAATATCTAGCCTTTTTATATCTTTCATCTACACTACAAGGTATACTCTACCTTGTATTTTTAGAATAGAAAGATACAAAAAGAAATCTATATAAATTTAAAACAACTCAGTAAACGCACGCCTAACAGCATAGCACCCATACCAAACCTATTACCATACACTACAGCGCAATTACAGGAAACCCCTATCTTGGACAGCAGTCCACAGAAGGAGATTACCCGCATAGCATCCCTATACACAACCAGCCATTTCCCAGCACTAGTAGCCTAGCAGAGTATACTTAAGCTTGTTGAGAAGCTGAAAAACAAAAGCAAGTTATCAACGCTAATCCCTTTACACTACTTGCAGAGGAAGAGGACAATACCCCCAATAACTAATAGGATATTGAAATAGAGGCTGCTATTAGTATTGCTTAATAAAAGCTTAATACCAAGATATTAGTTCTCTATACCTTTACAACTATAATTACCCAATACATAGCCTAGTTTATAACTAGATTTACTCAATAATATACAGTATAGCTTAAAACTACTCTTCTTTAGCAGTAGTAGACACTATACCTGCTAGGAAAGAAGGCATTACCAAAGACCGGCTACACTGCCACTTCTACAACTACTAAAAATACCATATTAATAGCAGTACCAGCAATAGCAAAAGCCTTCTATCTTAGGGCAGCTATTGCAGGTAATAAAAAGCAACCTAGGGACACTATAGTACTTAAAACTCGTATATCTAGAAACAAAACATGGCAGAACGCTAATCAAAGAGTCCTAATTCAACTTATACCTAACTTACAGTATTTCAACAAGGGAATACAAATTCAACTAGCAATTAGAGATATACTAAAACTATAACTAGTGGATATCTCTAGAATTAAGCAGACTAATACTAGATATATACTTATAGCTTAGATATACCAGATCCAGCAGCAAATTCTTAATATATAGTAGCACTAGAGATCCCTTATTAGTCTTTAAACCACTAAGAAGGACACCGAATAGTATATATACCTCTTTAAGAGGTTTCCACGACAGATTAGATTATATAATAACTCCAAGGTTAATTACAAGGAATTCGTTGGAATAGCAATTAGGGAATAGATAGATATAGTACCTACTACTTGGAAAAGCTTACAATATAGTAGCAACTATACTATACTAATTATCTTCTTCACCCAGCCACTACTATAAAGGATTTTACTAGCAGGTATAAATAACCACTTAATTTAAATTATCTAGCTATACTAACAAGTCCTCTATAATAACTACTAGCTCCACCACCCCCCAATAGTATATAGCAATACCTAAGCCTATAAATAATATAGATAAACTAGATATATAGAGCTAAACTATAATCTCCTAGAGCAATATGCTGGCTACTACAGCTTATATAAGGCTAGAATAAAAGACTGCTTTACACTTCCAAAGAAAATACCAAAAGGCTACCGCGCACTGTCGCGACGTAAGCATAAGCTCACCCGCAAACAAGGCAACGTGGCTTATCAGAGATAGAAAACTATATACTAGCAATAGAAGACCCAGAGAATAGCACAATCTACTACCCCTATACTAAATAGAGATACAGTAACCAATAGACTAGTATAGATACTAGTCAATATACTAGTAGTAGCAACTATATCTCAGGCTATATATAAAACGGAAACCAATAAAGACATGACCCTAGTACCTACTAAAGGTAACTGTAAAGATAACCCTTTTAAGGAACCAGTAAATCTCTACCCTAAATCCCCTTTATATACTAAACAAGGCTTGGAAATAGAAATAAGCTTAGATAAGGAAGAAGATAAGAAGAAAGAAGAGAAAGATATAGATATATAGACTATTATAGTAAGGGACTCGATATCTACTCTCCCACCAATACTACCACTATATTAGGCTATAGCAACCTAAGCCATATTCTTAATACAAAGGGACACTACACAGAGGCCAGCTATTAAGGCAAATACTCTCTACAAATCCAAGATACCAGTACAAGACCCCCCCAGTAAAGCACCCTCCATAGCTATACTAGCCAGAGAACGGAATATATTATAGAGATAGAAGTACCCCCCCTTGTTACCTACTTGAGAGGAATCCCTAGTAAAGAAGACCAAAACTGCCTTTATAACTAATATAAGGTATAAATAAATAGGAATTGCTTTGTCTCTTCTAGGCAAACGTAGACAAGGGCGAGCCTGTCTACTAGGGTGCTCTCTAGCTTGTATATGAACAAGGGTATAATATAGTGATCCTATAGGAACTCTACACCTTATACAATAAGAGAAAAGATATCTATAGAGTACCCAAATATCCAGTGTATTAGTATTACAGCCTAATCGACTACTAGAAAAACGAATTAACAAGACCTTGCATACTTATATATATGAAGAAGTACTGCTCTCTCTTGGCGGAATAGCTTACCTTTATATCTAGTAGAGATCTTCTCTGGATTAGTATAAATAGTACAACTATTCTAAATATCTATAACTAACCCTAGATTCAAGCAATAATTAAAGCAATTAAATAATAAACCCCTCCCCCTAATACAATTATAGTAGAAGACATAAATACAAGCTATGTCCATTAATAATCTAACCAAGATAGTATATCTTATAGCAAATAACTTGCTAAATAGGTAGAAAGGAATAACCTTTACCTACTCAATAAACCAGATATAGATATAATACAGGTAAAAGAAAACAGATATACCAATATAATTAACCTTGCCTTCTCTAATATTAACTATACTACTATAGTAATGGAAGAGTATCTTACTATAGGCTCCCTCTACTATACTATTAGAATTAAAGCACTTATAGCAGAATCCCTACAGTAAATACCTAACTAATATAAGATTATACTACTAGAAGAGGAAAAGGCTTTTACTATCTATATAAAGAATATATTCAAAACCTTCTCTCCTTAGTATAATAGATATAGAGATATTAAGAACACTGTATAGCAGCTCTTAAAAATTATATAGACAGCCTTATAAGTCTGTGGCTACCAGCAAACAAATCTTAAAGGCAGCTAGTACTCCTGGTGGAATAAGGAATATAGCAATACTCTCATAGACTACTAGATCCTCTAGTAGATAATAGAGTCAGCTATAGAAGAGAAAACTCAATAGATAAGAGTAATCTTCCAACATACAGTCAGGAGAGTAAAAAGAAACTTCTAGAGAGAGATAATTGTATAAATTACCTTAGTAGAAGATATCTATAAGATTATATACTAGCTAAAGCCATAATAGAAGCTCAAGCCCCTACCAATTACAGTTAATAAAAGACTATATTTAAGCAATAAAGACAAGGCAAGAGTACTTAGGTAAGCAAAACTTGCAAGGTAGATAGTAGAAGATAATATCTCTAACCCCTAGATAGAAGAGATTTCCCCCAAAAAGGAGATTAACTTCAACAATACAATTACTCTAGAGAAGGCCTATTTTAGCCTCCTTAATACTGGGAATATAACACTGGGCACTGACGGTATTACTATTAGTATACTCAAGGAAATCTGGCCGGTAATAGGCCAGATAATTATAGAACTATATAACGCGTACCTACTACAAGGCTACTACCTAAGTAACTTTAGGACTGCAGAGGTTACAATAATCTCTAAACCTAATAAGAGAAACCTAAATAACCTATTAGTATAGCGACCGATCTCTCTTCTCTCCTACCTTAGTAAAGGAATTAAATATATTATTGCGAAACAAATAGTATTCCTCTTAATTAAGTATAATATTCTCTATCTAAATTAGGCTAGAGTATTTCTATAATAGAGTACTATAGATATAGTAGTAGCTCTTAACTATAATATAGAAAAGATATTTATATATAGGTATATAGCAATATTAGTTATAATAGACATTAAAGAGGCTTTCAATACAATCCTATAGAATAGACTTATATATACACTCTAATATCAAGGCTAACTAAAGTACCTTATTAGGTTTATTGCTAGCTTTCTTATAAAAAGGCTTACCAATATCTGGTTCTAGAATATAATAGTAGAAGCAATTAAACTAACCTATAGAATCCTACAAGGCTCTCCTCTCTCGCCAATACTATACCTTCTCATGATAACGGCTCTCTATCAACTACTAGGCACAACGCAGAGATATAGATATATAGATAACACAGCAATACTCTTTAAGGGTAGGATATATAAAGAAACCACTACCTCAGCAAACAAGGCAATTAAGAAGATAGAGCAATAGAACAAAGAGAATGGCTTTTTATTTAATATTAAAAAGACCAAGGTCATACACTTTGCCCACAGAAGAGCCTATAAGGTCCTAGTTATATATAAGGGCCAGAAGATCAAGTTTAGAAAAGCAATAAAATAACTTGGAGTCTAGCTAGACCCCCAACTCAAGTATAAAGTATACGTCGAGAGATAGATACATAAGGCAAAAGGGATTATCGCACATCTACAAAGTATAAACAATACAGTTAGGGGGATATCAGCAACTACAGTAAGAAGGGCTGTCTAGACAGTAGTAATACCCATATTATTCTATAGAGTAGAGGTATAGTACCCAGATAAAACAGTTTACCGATACCAGTTAAATAGTATCTAGGAAGTCTTAAACTCTGTATACTGGATAGTTCTACTAACCTGGAAGACAACACCAAACGCGGCGCTTTGGAGGGAGGTAGGTATCCTACCTGTAGGACTACTACTAGAGTAGATTGTAGACTATAATGCAAACCAATGGGCAAATCTGGATATAAAGTACCCGATTACCTGTTGACTTATATAAAAGGACTACTATATCTAGAAATTATATACTTATTAATAAGATATAATTAAAAGGAATATAACTAAATAAGTCTAGCTTCTCTATAATATAAAGAGAGTTATAGAATACTAATAGCCAAAGCTTATCCCTATATACTACTTAAACGCAATTATAATATAGGGTAAGAAGGCATAGCTATCCAAGAAGCAAGCCTTATATAAGTTTAAATAGTAGTTTATAAAAGGAATATATAGTCTTATTGTCTTTAATAATAGATCTAAGATAGACTAGGATACTATAGGATAGGGTTATATAATTTACCAACAGCACAAGGTTGTCGCTCAAGGTAAAGGGCAAATCGGTCACGGGGAAGTCTTTGATATAGAAATTAAGGGAGCCTAGGCTGGTCTTTAGGCAATGCTTCGGTTTCGTTGGTTAGGTAAAGGTATTACTATATATATTAACAATACATCGATAATTGACTATATAGGTAGCACCGCGCTATAGTCGTCGTAGCTTACCTTCCATAACTTCTAGAAGGTAGGTAAAATATACTCTAGTATAATCCAAATATACTAGTATCTTAGGTATACTAGAATTAAAGGGAATAAGCTAGCTAATATACTAGTAAAGGAAGGTACTAAGATACTAATCCCTAAAGAATAGACAATAGCAATAGTATTATATTACAAGTACTATATATAAGTTAAACTCTCTACTAACTTCTAATAATAGTAGAACAATCTAGATCGCAATAGCTACCATAGCCTTACCTTAAGAGTAGAACTAAAACAACTACCAGAGCTTACCTTACCTTAGCAGTAGCTAGAATATCTCCTAGCAGCAAGGATACACTACAGAGACTTTACTAATTACTATAATCAGTTTACCTATATAGATATTAATAATTTCTATCTATATAGATAATAGAAGTCTCCAACTTATCTCTTCTACTATAGAAAACTCCCTTGCAACCTTTAGCCTTAGCTAGCATCTAAGCCTAATACTATAATCAGGAAATACCTTAGTAGCTCCTTCAAGACTTTCATAAAGATCACTGACTTCTATTATATAAAGATTAACCGACCTTTCTAAAAGGGAGAAGGCTTTACTCTAGCCAGCAACCAGAACAATACACCTACCACCCAAGCAGGTCGGTGAAGATCTGCTTGTAAAAACCCTAATACCTTTTCTTTTCTTTTCTTTATCTATTTCCTTTATCTAGATATAGCACTGCTATAGGAGAAAAATATATACTTAATATAATAGAAGCTATACTATTAATAAGACAGTAAAGTACCTGCCTAAGTTAAAAAGGAGCTTATAAAAGAATATCTATATAGATATAGTAGTATAAAGCAATAATACTTCCTTTATTGCCAATACCATGCAGCTACTGCTATAGAAGGGAAGATTGCATTGTGATGTCGGATTGGCAGCCCCTGGGAAAACGTGGGCCGGCTCTGTTGAGTGGGTCCCGTCACGCTGACACATACCCAAAGATGTAATTAGACCAAAGAGTACAGTTAGCACGTCTACTTGCTTACATTAGAGATTCCTATAGATGTTAAATATAAATAAACAAAACAAATCTAGCCTTTTTAATTATATCCTTAGCCATTCTCTCTATAGTCTATCTTCAGGTGTCTTCTGTGTGCTCTTGTATTATCCTGTTTAGACCTAATTACTTGCTCTGGATTACTGTGCCAAAACGGCATCTCTGCACTTTACGCGTTAAGTCGGGGTCTGGCTAGTAAGCGTAGTCGCCTACGAGAGGAACCAGCGCTATGGGTTATATTTGAGCCAAATCGCTTGAAATGGTTATATAGCCAATTCGTTGTAAGCCAGCAGAGAATATATCCTTAGCCAAGGAAACCTAGTACTTCTTTATATATAGATAGGTTAGCGTCTTAGTTGGCTTTATTATTAGCTACTTAATAATTTAAGTTTAGTAGATTACCAAAATTATATTTCTGATAAGTATAGTATAGCTCAAAGCACTCAAATTTCCCTATTATCTTATATACCGGATCCTCTTTGTCTTTAATTTTAATAGTATTGATGTTGGCATTGTTGTAGTCTTTATAGGGATACTTGTCTAGTAAGCGTGGTCGCTGGCGAAAGAAAGGAGGAATATGAGTTGCATTCCAATAGGATCAGTTGATGTACAGCCTTCTAGGCACTGCTGTAAGTAATAGGAGTTTAATATATATTTTTTCTACCTTAGCTAGCTATATTTGCAAGTAAAATCTCCTTTAGAAGCTGCTTATAGGTCTCTATTATATCTTTAGTGGCTTATATAATATATCCTATACTATCTTGTATATTTCGATTCCCTGTCTATATATATTTCTTATTAATATAGTATTGTGTAATTAAATTCTTAAGAGAATCCCAAAAGTTATATTAATCGCTATATACTATTATCTTATTATCTTGCTACTTTTATTGTATTTGTTCTAACTTATATATTTCGTCTATATACTTCTAATCCAGAGCTTACTTAAGATCACGCTTTTTATATAACTTCAAATTAAATACTTTGCAATATTTGCTATCTTTATAATGCTTTGCTAGCTGTATATTATACTATTACTATCAGTGTATAGTATACTACTTATAGACTTCTACTAGCTTCCTTGTTAGGTTATCCCACATTGAGTGCACTAAGGGAGCTAATTGTAAATTACTGCGACTAGTTTCATTAGTTTGTAATATAAAAGCAGTATCTGGCTTGCACAATTGTATTCAATTGTTAGAATTGGTAATTTCGGTAGAGTTGTATAAGTCAGCGCCAGGTTAGCTAGCTACCATATCTACCTCTACTATAGTACTAGCCACTCTATATAAGTCAACTAGATTAGACCTTAATAATGGAATTACCAGCGACCTATTAGATAAATAATACTTGTTGCTTATATATCTCAGTCAACAGGCCTTCTACTTTAATATATGCCCAAGTTCTCCACAGCAAGAGCATATTGGTGGCTTTTTTTTAGGCAGCGCGACCAGTTTGAATACGCTTGGATCTCTCTGTGTACTTGAGACTGGAATATTGCTATATTGTGAAGTTATATAGCTTTAGTAGACTGGATCTAGCTTCTAAAATTGCTGAATTTGTTGGTAATTAAGAAGATACTACTATATATTAAAATGCTTTATAGTAAGTTATTTATTTTTTGTAATTTGTTTATGAATTTTATAGTTGTAGAGAAGGCTAAGCGACTTAGTAAATATCTTAGTGTAGTTGGCCAATATAATTAGTGTATCTTTACTAGCTATTTCTTTATAATAGCTAGTAGAAAGGTATAGTGTCTTAAATGAGACTTGTCTAATAATATTATAAAATAAATCCTTGCTTAACTCTATTAGTATAGTAGTTTATTGGTAGGTATTTTGCGCTTTGAATGATGTGACTTGCTGCATAACCATGCAATCAATTACTTTCTAAACAATATATAATTCTATGATTAATATACTAGAAAATTACTTTACTATATAATAAATACCTTTAACCCAATTTAATATATTATTTCCAAAGTATAGTGTTTTATTAATCTATATATTAATAATCTTCTCTTTATACTCCTCTAACTATATATTCTTGATATACTTGACTTCACTGCGGTAACTATTTATATATTTTACCTTGAATTTAGCTAGTCACTCTTTATAAATTAGTTTAGTTAGTATATAAAGAATTGAATTCCAGTCTTGTATAAAAATATCCTAGTTATTGGCGTTGGTAGTGTTAATCTCTATAACTGCCTATTAGGTAACACTAGCTATGCATATAAGTATATGCAAGAGCCTAATTGGAGTCTCTGTTTTAAATAATTCTATACTAATAGCTTGACTAGGTTCTTAAAGAATTGTAGTTGCTGCTATTGCAGCCTTTATAGCCTTTTCTATTACCTTTTTAAGCCGCTTATATAAGGTAAAGCTTAGTAAACAGTTTTATATAACTACCCTATTTATATATTAACAGTATAATAGTTGGCAAGACTCTGGGAAAATAGCCAACATTATAGCCAGATATACTTGACAATTATCTGTTATAATTATTAAGGGCTAGGTAATGCCTGTATTCTTAAATAAGATCTTGAGTTGATTTAGAACCTAGTAGAAGTCCTCTTGTTGTTCACTACTTATAAAAGCAAAGGCAATTAAGAATATCTTCCTATAGACATCTATACCTATAATATCAAGTAAAGGCATATTGTATTTATTAATCTTATAGATATAGTCGAGTATTATAATATTGGAATATTGCCTTATATACTTAATTGACCAAGGGTAGGCAAAAAGAATTATAGAGAGTTTATTGCTGTTTATTGTTTCTATCTGGTACTAGTAGCCTTTTTTATTTAATTTCGAAATAAGAGCATTTATAGAGCTTTTTCCTTGGTATTTTATTCAACGTATATTACCAATTGTATTGTAGATATCTTAATAAGTTAAAAGTATTTCTAGCTCTCTATAGTAAATAATATTCTATATATCCTTTATAATAATACCAGTATCTACAAAGTTACAAATATCCTCTTAATTAGTTAAAGAGAGTTGCTAATAGCCTAGATAAGCTATTAAGCTTAAGCTTGGCTTATAATTATATATAGAGAAACTTCTATTCTCTTTCTCTTAATATTAAACCCTCTATATACTCTTTAATTCTTTAATATATATTAAGAATTTACAGCCAACTTATTGTAATATAGTTCTTTATATATAGGCTCTATTGCTACTTGGTGCTTGACTATAATAGTTGTATATATATACAATTCGCTCTTGGCCGCGTAGTAAAGTATAAGATCGCTTGATTATAAAATTGTATCCGTGAGAATGCGCCTAGTTGTTAATTGTAACTTTCAGTTTGCTTTTCGTAGTATATTTGGCTTTGGGTGGGAGATAGTTGTCTGGAAAGATAAGTTGACCAATTCTGTTATCACTTTAGCTAGTTATTGGATCGTAAAATAAATAATTGTATTTTTATAGGTTTATATAATAAACAATGAATCTCTGTAAGCCATTTCCCCTAAATACGACATATCTTCCTACTTTGCTTCGGCTTATATAATTAGGGTGCAGTATATATACTGCACAGTATATATATCCGGAGCCGCGAGCCCTGTTACACTTACTAAGGTAACGACCATTCTTCTGTAGAACGTAGCCAGCACATCTTTTTACTTAACCTAGAGCTACTTTTACACTATAGACGTTAAATAAAATCAATCAATCATAGCCTAGGCGCTGACCTATATAATTCCTATACATATTTAGTTTATATAGCTCTTTAAGCTATATGCTTATTTTCCACTACCTACTATACTCTAGAAGCATCCAGTTCTACAAGCCTTGTAGATAGTACTATGGATATTAAGAGCTAGCTTAAACGATGCAAAGCTGTCCCTACTAGTGAGAACTATAATATAGGTACTATATATAGTATAATAGCTATACTTTTCCTAAACTTTATAGGTAACCCTAGCAGAGCTTTAAATTTAGTAAGCCGCCAGTAGTTAGAGACGAGGTAAGTAGCTCTTATATATATAAGGGTTATAATAAATATTAGAATAAATATCTATAGAAAAATAAAAAGAAAGATAAGAATAATAACTATAGATATAAAGGTAACTCTATACTACCTTAAAGAGCTAGCTTAGTTAAGGAAGTATAGTAAAATTATTATAGATTATAACCCTAGTAGATAGACTAGCTCTAGTCCAAACCCTAACCCTGCTTTTAACCCTAACCTTGACCTAACCTAACCTTAATGCCAAACTGACGTTAATTGCGTTGCTTTCATTTCCCTATAGTGAAGAAAAGGCACTAGTGAGCAGGGGTATTGCATCGGTCTCAACTTCAAACATAGCATCGCTTTACATTTTCCGCCAATTGAAAGTTATCAAGATTAAAAAAATATAAATAACATATAGTTTATGATAAATTTGAAGAGATATGAATTTTAGTATTTAAGTTAAATTAGTTATAAGAGATATAAAGTTAAAAATACCCTAGTTTTCTTAGTATAGGGAAAAGTAGGTACCCGGAAGAGTATCAGATTTTATCGTAGAAAGACAAGAAAATCAGGAAATTTTGCGAGTTGGGTTTATTTGGGTTTATTTGGGTTAGTAGATAGTTAAGTAAATGAATTAGTTAGAATTAAAAGAGATTTATTATAGGTTAAAGTAGGGTTATAGAATAGAATATATAAATTTAAGAGAGTTTAAGCCATTAGAGTGGGTTTTAATACGCGTAAGCGATGCGATTTCGGTAACATCGCGTTGTTGAAATAAGCCAAAGATAGGGGATAAATGCAAATAAAGAGAATTTAACCACAACAACCGCAATTTAATGAATTTAAAAGAAAAAGAGTTATTGACCAATTTATTAAAGAGCAAGAAGCCATTATTAATTAACAAAATAGCTATATTAACGTTATAGGCCAAGATATAACACGATAAGCGACGAATATAGGGTAATAGTAATAGTTAGGCCGTTTACAAAGCTAGCAGAGTGGCCATTCGCGTTTTGCAGCGTTTGCAAATATGGTTGCGTTACGGAAGAGATGATAGGTCATATGAAAAGAGAGTATAAGACGATTCCAGTTAAAGAGAGAAGCCGGATCATAGAAAAGTTAGAGAAGATTCCGGGAATTGTAAAGACGCGGCGCCAATTAAAGCGAATTCAGCCACCAGAGATATTAGATAACGTTGTTAAATAGACAGAAGAGCCGAATAACAACGAATATCAATATAACAAGTGCAGCCATATTGTATTAACAGAGAGACAAATCCAGATTCATTGCAAAGAGAAGCATAGTTAGCAGAACCCCATTCAACACGGCAAAAGACAATCCATGGCAACCAATACACAACAGGAAGTGCCGTGGAAGACAGGAGTACAATGCTAACAGTTATTTCCACGCCGCGAGATAAGCCAATGGATTGAGTTGTTGGATATATGCAGTGAAGAGTTAAAAAGAGAGGGTTTGGAAGAGCCGCTAACCCACAACAGCCAGCAGTTATTCGCCGAGTTGATAATAAAGAAAGAAGAAGAGATTCAGGCGAATATGAGAGAGGCGGTCATCGCGGATAATCAGAAGCAAGAGCCAAATGCATAGTTGGGCCAGACCGGTTAGGCAAGCCATTTAAGCGGTTTAGATCGCAAAGAGTTGTTAGCGGCCACACAACCACCAAGCAAAAAAGAGAGTGTATTACAAGAGATATACCATAGTTTGGAAATAGCAATAGATATAGCAAAGGAGATATATAAATAGCAAATCGTTGGAATATTTACATTATTCAAGATTAATAGCCAAGAGAGTAGCACCAAGGCAACGAAGCTGTTTGAGGCGTGTATGGAGAGCGATTTGTGGATGCGGTATAAGCAGGTTATGTTGATGGTTGTTTGGATCATTTACCGGTTCAAGCAGAAAGAGCCAGAGGAGCAGCCGCTGTACAAGTTCACGGACGAACAGCGAGCCGTGTAGAAGATATGGGTTCGAAGCGCGCGTGCCATTGTAAGAGCGAGAGAGCGAGAAGAGGAAGAAGAGAGGCGTGCAAAGCAGCGAGAGGAATTTGGTGTGTTGAGTGATAACAGTGATAGCAGCGGAAGCGAAGATAGAAGTAGAAGTAGAAGAGCAAGAGAGAAAAAGAGCTAAAGCAATAGCAATAGCAAGAGTAAAAGCGAAAGCAAAAGCAAATAAGAATTGGAATTGGATATGGAATACAATACATGGTTATAAGAGAGCGAAAGCGAAGGGTAGTTCAACGAGCCAAGAAGTCGTGGAAGCCAACGCCAGAGCCAGAGAGATCGGCAGCATTTCGCCAGCATTGCAGGATATAAGAGAGGATTGAAGCAACAACAACAGCAAGAGAAGCAGCAAATTAACCATTTAAAAGCGTGGTTAATAAACCAACCAAACGCTACAGAACAGCAAGTATTGGTGATAATAATAGTATTGGTTCAGCATAATATCGTTGATAATAAATATAAGAATATATTAATTAGTGTAATAGCCGTCATAGATATAGACAAGCGTAGTGGTTAGTATAACACAATAAATTATATACTAAAGATATTAGCTATTATTAAGGTAATGCAGATATTGGCTGTATATAGCATTTATAGTCAGTGCAAGAGCAAAGCACAGTAGTATTTAGCAGTATAGGAAGAGAGAGAGTTAAAGAAGAGCAAGAAACATAATCGCGTACCACAGAAGATAAGTTTGGAGACAGCACGAAGCAAAGTTAGGGGGATATTTCCACGAATTCGCCGCGTCGTGCAGCAGTTTATGACGCGAATTGGCCAGGGTGTTGACCAGTTTCCGGTTCCGATGGATTGGATTTTGGAGACGCGAACGTATAGTATGAAGATTTGGTTCACGATAACGGCCAGAAGAGTCATTGATTGGCAAGGAGATATAATCCAATTCTACCATATTAAGTTGCCAATACCATAGTTAACAGAGATATTCCATAGTATAGTTTGCAAAGCACGCAAGATAATAAAAAAGTTAACATTTTACATAGAATTGGAAGAGAAGCAGGGTTTAGAGAGTTTGCTGGCTATTCTATAGAACATGATTGAAGACGACAACAGTAAGCAACGCGCTGGTTATTGGTTCGGATCCGACGAGCGAAACGAGTGGTTTCAATCGTGGAAGAGATGGGTTATGACGAGAGCAACCAATGACGTTGGATTAAGCCAGAAATGGATCGTCACGTCAAGCAGCCGACCGTATCCGTTCCGAGAGTCGACGGTGTAAGAGTATAATATATTGGTTAAGAGATTCCACGAGTTATTATATTATTTAATTCATATAATAGCCAGCCAACTAGTAAGAGCTATGGAGATATTAGGGATTTAATATTATAATACAACTAATAGAGAAGCATGGAATATTTTTATCAACCACGGTAAAGTAAGTTTCGTTATAGTATATTATAAGAATTTCCAGCAGACCAACGAGGTGAAAATCATCTATTATTATTTACTAAAGGAAGTTAAAGAGTTATTAATATAGTATTTATAGTTGGTTTTGCCGTTTTGGCAGCAGATCCAGGGAATTATTAAGAGAAGCAACGAGACAAGCGCGTTTTTGTAGGTAGATAAGATTATAAAAGCCGGAAAAGCCAGCAATATAGAAGACAAAGGTTATGGCAGCGATAAAGAGTTGCAAGAGCAAGAGATACAAGAGATCAAGAGAAAAATAAAAGACAACAGAAAGAAGAGGCGGCGGTAGCAAAAAGAAGAAGAGCGGCAGTGAAATGAAGAGTAGCAGCAGCAGCAAGAGAGAGTAGTTAGGGTTAGGATAGGGTTAGGGTTAGGGTTAGGGTTAGGGTTAGGGTTAGGGTTAGGGTTAGGGTTAGGGTTAGGGTTAGGGTTAGGGTTAGGGTTAGGGTTAGGGTTAGGGTTAGGGT
>CM052009.1:4823566-4877535 GCA_028455935.1 Simplicillium aogashimaense | reverse complement strand
TAAATCGCCAGGCCTGGTCTGAACGCCGCAATTTCTGTGACTGGTGACGTGAAGACTATCATACGGTTGATCTAGCCTGTGGTACTCATAGCATGGGGGAGGAGCGGCGGGTGACGCTTCGCTGAGCAACCTACCACTCATCGAAGCGACTGTCTCGGGACATGATGATGACAACGGGAAGCTTTGTATTGATCTAGTACGAGATTATTAACTCTACTATCTAACTCGCCTGGTGATCTTTGCATTGCCTAAATCTCACTTACAGCAGAAACATGGCCATCAGGGTTGATCAGCGTGACGCTTACATCAATCTTATGACGAATCTTGATACCACGATGTGTCAAATCTCGACTGTATTGAGAAAATTTTGTAGGCAATCGGAGCCACTCAATTGCAATCCAAGTCTTGTGTTCAGTGTCATCGAATGTATCGTGTTTATGCTCAACTCTGTTTTCCTCAATCCGCCATTTCGCAACATCTTTGCTCGTGCGATGAGTCTGATCGCTTGAGCACCGGGCCCTAATTTCACGAATTTCTACCAACTTGGCCGTGATAGTACCAAGTTTCAGGCTCTTGAGAAGCGGTGAGAGGACAACCACAAGAGGTATGGACCCGCCAAAGATGACAGTTCGACTTGAGATTTCTATTCGATATCTAACTTTATTCGGCCAAGAATCCTCTGCAGTCATGGCCCGAAAGTCTTCTGAGTCAACAGAGGTCGTGCGCACGACTCGAAATCGTTTGCTTGTACTCAAGTCGAAAGCAAATTTGCCGCGACTGAGTATCGCCTCGAGGCGATAAGTGATAGACACCCCTGGAATTCCCTCGATGCTTTCGGCTGCATTTCCAGGAAGGAGATATTGGAAAGGAAACTCATAATTTCCCGCTGCTAGAGTCTTACTCGTACCATGAATGCCAACAAATGCAGGCCAGCAATAGTTGAGGAGGTTTATGGTGCGATTGAAGCTTTTACCAGCGGTCGCATTGATGCTTTCGTCTTATTAATATTCGACCACCTCAAATGGAATGATCGCAGCGATCTCCTCGTCACTTACATGAATTGTTGGACAGCAGTGAGACGCAATCTGCAGACCTCTAGACTAAACGCTCGGCGTAGACAGAGCACCACCACGCCTTTAAGCAGCCGTCCAGCAGACTCGGATTCATTACCTCGAAACATGATGCAATCTTCCTCAAGCCTGTCAAAAGGTCAGCTTGGTTGATTTTAGCTCTGTTTCCTTCCACGGATCATTTGAGAGTCTGTACCTGATCTCGAAGAGGCTATAGCAACGGTGACTTTTCAGAGCCGAAAAGTTCTTTGATAAGAGCATGTTCACAGAGACGATGCGGTGAGCTAGGGTTGAAAAGAGCCACGAAAAGCCAGGACAGTGGAGATAGAGCTACGACATGCCTTTAAAACCTTTGGGAAGGAGCCTGACAAGCAGCACCCGATCGCATATGAACCCATGATCGCGAGTTGGCCCAATTTGGTGCAGCCCAAAACGAGGGCAACGAATGCCGCCGATTTTATTATATATATAAAAAACCCGCAATTCGCGCCCTCAAAAGGCGGACGCGTGTCGCATAGTCAATATCACAACATTGGTAGTATGCCGTAGAAGAAATCCGTTCCCGATAAGGTAGCAAGAGTGCATTACCAGCACACACTATGGCTATACTCTGATTGTTATCGTCACGTAATCACACTTCGCTCTCCAAATTCTCCGAAAGCGCCTCACGATGCACATTGCATAGCTCTTGGAATACGGAGCAGACGTGAATGCCCTTAACGGAAGAGACATGAAGTCAGCTCTGGATGTTACAGACCTTTGCATGTTTTCTACTTCTAGTCCTGACCGACAAGAGATCGCCCAGTTGCTGATCAAGCGTGGAGGGAAAAGAAAAGCTGCACTGGAAGATCTTTGTCAACACAGCACAACTGCTGGCGAATAGCTGAGGTTAAGTAAGGTTTGTTACAATGTATCACCGGGATGGGCCTTCTAAGGTTATCGTTATAGTCAATGTACGTTTTTCACAAGTCGTTCATTATCATGGTCCAATGATTAACCTAGCGAAGCATATTTTCGTCATTCAGGAGAGACGAAAGGATACGCAGTCAGCCGGATGTCGACGCGATAGTCGATTGCGACTGCATCTTATTGAATAGCTGAGGGCCGTGTTTAGACTTCAGAATAGCCCTCAGCAGCGGCCCGATGCTGACGCTGAGGCTGGCTCCGCATGCACTCATCTGGAGCGCCAGCTGAGCATGCGAGCCGCTTGCAAGTCTCTACAATGCCCACGCTGGCCACGTCGTCAATGGTGCTTATGGTATCCGCATCATTGATGCTGCCCACGCTGCGGCCTACTCTCATGCTGCTGATTGTAACCAAAATCGTCAGGGTATATAAGCCATTTCCAACCGTGCGGTCCAATCCCCATCACGCAGTCAAGTCCCCTCGTCGATGCGTTATTGAGAATGTAGACACTAACTCTAACCAGCCGTGACGACCACGCATGCGCAAGATCAGTTGCTGTAGATAGGATGTTCTACATTGAAAAATGGTCATTAAGCAATTGCTTTATAGATCGATCCCTTTCAAGGGCGGGGACGAGCTAAGCCCTATGCCAAGAGGCAACGACTGGAGGCAGGCACGAGGCATAGGCTTCGGCGCAGTACGATCTAAGTTTGGCGAGGAATCGTGCATCATGCATCGAGCAGAAAGTGACTGTTCTGGTAAGGCTACCGTGATGGCTACGCTATCGACATAGGATCTGCAATCATATTGTGAACTCTCCTGCTGCCGTCCGTGCGCACATGCTGCTGGTATCTTACCTATTACCGTGTTAGGGAGGTCCTTCTCGCCAAGTTGAGGGCACAGAGTGCCATAGATTTTGTTTTAATCAGAGAGAATTGCTGCATTGTACTGTACGTCTAAGCTACGCTAATTCCAACCAGGCTTGCGCTACCGAAGCTGGTGGTGAAGAGGGAAGTTGTGGCAGATGCAACGTGGCAGAAAGAAAGCACCTAAACTTCTAGATTTCACCGTGGTGCGGCTATCAGGCGCTGTTTCGGAGGCGTGCACGACTTGCGTGCCACCTTAATTTAACGTTTGAACGAACTAGACCGTCCTTGAAAATGCCACACGATTACAGTAAAGTCACATCCGTATGTACGCTTGCAAAGAATCTTCTAGCGCTGTGACATCTCTAGCTTCCATTAGCGCAAACCACTGGAAAACGTAACAGACCCATAAACTCACTTCCAAAACTTTTCTCCGAGGAACCATCTCACACTGCTAGTGTCGAAAGGATCCCAGGTCGGATAGGTCCGAATGATCAATTAAGATGGATGCTGTTCATGGATTTTGGAACATTCACAGACCGTTGTACCTCCTTCACATTGTCGTTTAGTCCTGTATGATCCGCATCGTTCGCTTTAGTCTCTTCGCATCCAGCCTCTTCGTGTTCAGCGAGAGGGCCACCACAATTGCGAAGTAGCCAATTGGGGTTTACATACTCAAAGGGAATAGAGTTGTTGAGTTTTTGAGAACAAGAGTCGGGGCCAGATGGACCTTCCGGAGTATTAGACATGAAAATCGTTTCAAATAGCCAATAAATGGTTTGCAAACCTTAAGCAGTAGGACGAAGTAAGTTAAAATAAGGATCCTCGCCGGGGGAAGGTAGGTCTTATAGTTCGCCCAAAGGAAGGACCGTACGTGGTGGGTGGTGTACGACAACTTGCAAGGACAAGCAGGGTAGAATCCTTAGGCTGTCCGTGACGAAACCACAAAGGGCCATGAAAAAAATTCAGCCTCTGATATATGCTGTCGAGCTCATAGTCGTCATCATTGCGTTGATCAAAGACTCGGCTACCATCGAACATCCTTGGTTAGATCCAGCCTCTTCAACTTGCTATGGTGCAGAAAAGGCATCAATTTAAAAGACATATCGATCGGGACAAGACCGCCGCGAATATTGACCGAAAAGAAGTACATATAGGAGAAATAAACGCAACCCGTTGGCAGAGATACAGATTGGCAACCCCAACCCCTAACCCTACATCTAGTAGTTGATGCTTGCAATATTTAGGCCAGAGTAACAGGTTCTTCACTACACACGCCTCGCGCGGTCTTTCTAACTCAAAATAAGTTGGCAGCTTTTCCAAGCAGACGTGTAGAGCTATCAATCGCGCCGTCTGTTTTTATTGACTACGAAAATTGCAATGAACATGCTTTACTATTGCTAAAGCATGAGAATATGAGCGAAGTCACAGCATTCAGCGATTACTTGGGCGACGGGCGGCTTAGTGGATTGGACCTCTGTTCATATGCTCGAGTTTCACATTGAACGTGATCAAGACGATGACTCGGTAAAGATTAATGAGAGATTCGGCTATTCAGCAACGTCACTAACCATTTCTTCTCATTAAAAATAACTGCTTGAAAAATACGGCACCGCATATGCAAGTCTCACGGGATCACTGCCACCAACTCTCCAGATCTGAGCTCTGTAATGATGTCTCTTCGCCAGTGGTCAATCCAGCAAATTAGTCTTCATATACCATCAGAAGACTTGAAGTTGACGGGGAAAATTCTAACATCCAAACATTTGCGGAGGGCGCCGAGTTTATGTTTAGCTTTACAGGTCTTTTGAGTTGAATTCCCGCAAAAGTTCCGCGGGCTGGTCGCAACGGCCACATATGGCAATGTTTACATACGTCACAGCGTGTACGGTAAAATATTGACTGAGCAGCACACATCTTCGTGCCGCTTGTGTTCTTCATACTTCCGTGACGCTCATGTCCATCTCCTACACACACCACAGACGCCGCGCATGTCCTACGTGCCGCACATATACCACAAGCCCAACATGTCTTCCGTACCTCCGTGCCTCACATGTCCTTTATCCCATGCCGTACGCATCCTTCACGCCCGTGACACTAATGATCTGTGTGCTACCATACGGCACTCATGCCTTCTACAGATCATACTGCCCATGTTCAGTGGTGCCGCACACACACCCGTTGCACACATGCCCGTTGCACACATTGCACATATCCCACATGGAACACATACTTGTGGCATACATGCCCGCTACACACATGCCCATTGCACATACTATCCTAGCACATATCTCGTATGACACATATCCAAGACGCAGCTCGTATCTTGTACATCCACGCGCCGCAAACGTCCTTCACATGCCACATATGCCCACCATCCGTCACATCTAAGAACAACTAAATCTAATTAAAAAAGTAAGAACAAAGATTAGACGAACAGCAGAACAGAAGATTGTGCACAACCTGTTACTCGCCTTTGCTGCCCCACATGGAACTGTCATCCTTCGTACATAGAATTGCGACCATGACACACAAACGGCGTCTATCAGTCACACAAGCCACTTGACTATATAAAGACAAAGGATATACCCATTTCGCCTTGGTTCGGTAGTCCCATCCAAATACAAATACTACAAAGCGGCCAGCGCCACGATATACGATGACTCTTCCGGCGTCATCCGACGTTGAAATTCAGCCAATTTCGAATCTTTGTGGACCTGGAGATGATTACAGTGAGGAGAGCGACCCTGACTTTGACCTTATGTCCGTCAAGTCTCTCCCAGACCGCCAGACGATTTCGCTCTCGGTCAGGGCGGCGTACACGAACTGGAACCCACGTGAAGCTTTTCGCGAACTTGTACAAAACTGGTGACATCAAACGAAAATAGGTTTATAAAATTTGTAGCGGCTAACCATAGTTTCTAGGCGCGACGGCATAATAGCCTCATTCGCACTGGCCGAGGAGGACTTTAAGGTGGAATGCGAACGCAGAATCGGCAATGAATGTACTGAAATCATCTATAAAGTGCCTCGACCGGGCTCGACACCAAAAGAATGGCTTGGGTACATATACTACAAGGCCGAGGGAAAAGGGGGGATTGTGGAAATCACCAACCGACATGCAACCCTCCATCCATGGCATCTTGATATGGGTGGCACAAACAAGAGCGGGGTCGGAAACCTGGCTGGTTCGCACGGCGAGGGACTCAAAGTGGCGCTTTTAGTTCTTATGCGCGGCAGCCAGAACTACAAGATCCGCTGTCGTTCGAGCGGGTTCTCGTGGACATTCAATTTTACCAAACAAGGAAGGCTCGTTGCACGCCTCAACCGCATGTCCACCGAGGCTACTGACAGGCAAGAATCACAAGTGCGATCGAAGCTTGGGAAAACGTTGCTACCATTCTGCCCCAATGTCAAAAGTGATGTTCAGTTCGTCCTTGGCGAACAGCACCACGGCCGTTCCGAGTTCGGCGTCCCGACACGGCGGAATCTGGTGCGTCGCGACGACTTCGAGGCCTGGACTGAGGCGGCACTTTTTTTACAAACCCCAGGGTCGGGTGAGTTGGTAAGAACTCCAAGCGGCGATCTTCTGATTGGTCAGAGATTTCACCAGCGGTTATACTTGAAAGGACTTCTGTTAAGCGAGGACACGCCACAACGCTGGGCGAGCGTTACGAACAAACCATTGCGTTATGGCTACAATTTTGCGGCCGGAACGACGAATCGTGAGCGACAGTCTGTGGCAGGTGCGTATGAAGAATCGGCGACGATCATCGATATTTGGTCAAGAGCGCTTATGCTTAGGCCCGAACTCGCGAGTGAGCTGAGCCTCATGCTCAACTCCAAACAGCAATACGCCGATGTTGATGGCGCCATGACATGCGTGGGGAAAAAGACCGCCCAGGTCCTCAAGAGCTACCTTGTGGAGTGCTCTAGCCAGAGAATCTGGTACTACTCCCCAAAGGAGAAACGAGACGTACGTATATAGTGCTCACAGTTAGCGTTTCTGACATTTCTGCAGTGTCCCAGGCTCAATGATATTCTGTATGGGCTCGGTTACGAAGGATCCGAACTCAGTCAGCTCTACTGGGATATCCTTCGTCGGCATGATTTGCTCAGAACGGCAGACGAGGAGCAATGCGCACGATTCGAACTTGCAGACCAATCTGCGATTCCAGAAGATTGGTTTGCCACAAAGGTCAATACACTTCTCCAAGCTGCTGTGCGTGCTTGTGGAGTGGCAAAAGACACCACTTTTCGCTTCGTTCAGGCTGGCGCATTAGACCTCCACAATTTGTATGTGGAAGATGAGAGACTCTTCCTAATCCACGAACGCCTGATGTCAAAACAAGGAATCGCTGACGCACTCGGTCTCCCTCACAACCTGAGAACTATGGATTACCTTTTTCATGCTGTCAACAAAATGTTCACCGACTTACTTGAGCAGCTCCCAGCCGATGCCTTTTCGATGGAGGATAGCGCCAAGCCCGTCGAATGGCAACGGAGAGTACATGTCAGATTGGCAGAGCAGCGGTTCTTCGAATATTCTCGGTTAGAATCTATTCGGATTCTTGCGCAGCATTTAAAACCCACCATTAGTGCTGAATGGCTGCCAGGTCTTTGGGCGCCGGGTACGGCCATTGAAATTCAGTGCCATTCCTTGTCATGCGCCATGACCCTGCAACAGAGTATTTTGATTGCGGCAGATGGTGAGTCTGGCTTAGAATCACCCAAACCCATCTCCTTCATTGACCACTTGAATTAGCTTTTTCACTGAAGTTGCCCTGCCTGTCTGATAGCAGTGCTTCAACCGGAACAAGCGGAGAAGTTGAGATCAATACGCGATCGGGGACCTGCCAAGTTCTGAGAACGACAATATCAGAGAATACACGCCATTTAATGACCTTACACGAAAACCAAGAATATATGCTGTTGTTTTTTTTGCCATCGGAAGCAGGCTCATTTGTCTCTTGGCGGGCTGTACCACGCGCGGGGCAGTCAGACCACACACCAGTCGAGAAAATGGATGAGTTATGCCGAAAAGCCTTGTCTGATGTTTTCGAAACAGCCTGCAATGATGGTTTCAGCAGTTGTAATCCTCATTGTGGCAGCATTCGCTCTTTATGTTCCAGCTGTGAATGCTCTTCACCCACTTTGCCGTCCAATGCGGAGCCGTTTACGGGTTGGAGTAAAGAGGGCGAGTCAATACAAGAAGAACTAGTGTTGAGCAGCGACGAAGCTTATTCAGGAGCTCAGACTGCGTCATATGGTATGTTGTCGAGCAAAAATTTTGATGTTGTTTTCTAACCAGCTCAATTAGAACTGGGCGCACGGCTCCAAGCATTTGACCTGTTGTCCGTTTCCGATTGGTACGAAGGAAAGAACGGGGGCACAGGAAATAGGAAAGCAGTCGTCGGACTCTTCCGGCCAAGTGCGGTGGATGACCACACGTCAATGCTAAAGCGAAAGCGAAGCTGTCCGTCCTCTGAACTGGCTGAGGACTCTCGCCCGCGTACAAGCATCTCCCCGAACTTTGCAGTGGGGCAAATTTTGGGTGGTGGGGGAAGACTCAGCTGAGAACAAATATTCGTTTGTATTTCTGTGTGCTTGGTTCAAGTAACTTAGCAGTACGGCTTGGCCATCGCGCAATAGTGGGGCGTGACACAGGGACTCGGGGATTTATAGAGTGCGTTTGAAGCAATTAATACGAGATGCTCATTATCTCCATCGTGGTCGTGTCCGTTGCGACTATAAATCTGATACATAGAATCGAGTGGCGCGATTTGTAGGCGCCTTTGCAAGTGTACGCGACGAACCAATTTCGTCCATGGACGGGCAACTTTTAGCGTTGCCATGTTGTAGTGACCTAAATGAAAGCCACACCATACAGCCCGCCCAGCGTTGGGAAAATATGAAAAGATACAAGAGATTTGATTGTGAGTACAATTTTGCTACTCAGTTCTGTTTATGGGTGTCCTAATCAATCAGGGAACAAGAACAAATTTACGCGCGGAAACTTCGTCCTCATCGAGAATGAAGAAACAATTATGCTACAGTACATTGGACATAATCAATGCAACGAGTGTGGCAAAACCCGTCAGGGTTCAGTACTATAATGGCACGGCTGATGAGAGTGAATCGAAGGCGCTATATTGGAGGCAATTGCTTGACATTCAATTCAAACGCCTTGTCAATGTCATCATGAAATGACAAAATCATTTTGGATATTCTCCAAATAAATTCGCATTTAACGATACCTACATCTGAGCCTTAATGTCCAACATGCAGACATGCTCATCTGCATTTTAGAGGTCTACACCGGTGCATCTCGAAGAAACCATAAAATTGCGCGACAGCTTTTACTACGTGATAGTCTAGTTATCATTCAGAGCACAGTATACACACGCCGAACATGTCTTCTACACCCGATGCCGCACGTACATACTGATATCCTAAACAGAGGATATGTGCTACGTGCTGCACGGCACATATCCTGCGTGCTGCACATTTCTTAGATGCCGCTCGTATCTTCCCATCACCGTGACGCCCGTGTCCAGTATGCCGCATACGTTGCGCGCAGCGCGCTACTCGCGCCCTGTCCGTCACACATATTCTTCACACCGCTCATATCGTCCACACCCCCAGTAAAGCTCATGTCCTATCTCGTTCTTGTTACTAGCACTTCCGTGACGCTCATATCCTGTATGCGGCACATATCCCATACGCCGCTCATATCTTACGACCCCTTGACGTTTGAGCCTTGCGTGCCGCATATGTTTTGTTAAACGCACATGTCTTCTACACCCCCATGCCGCACGTATCCTACACGCCGCACATATCCTTCGCGCCGCACATATCCTTCGCGCCGCTCATGTCCTCATGTCCTGTGTGCCGCTTGTATTCTGCACGTCATGTCCAGTATGCCGCATATGCCTTGCGCTGCGTCCTATTCGTGCCTTGCGTGCTACCCATGTCCTGCGTATCGCACACATCCTACACCGCACACATCCTGCACGCTCAACATGCCCTCTACACCCCCCGTGCCGGACATGTATAGTATTTCGCACATATCCTAGGCGCCGCTCGTATCATACACACCCCCGTAAGGCCAATGTCCTGCGTGCCGCTCACGTCCAGTATGTGCCACCCCCGTAACACTCATTTCCTACGTGGCTCACCCGTCCTACACGGCGCACATGTCCTGCGTGTCGCCGGTATTTTGCACACCATGCCCAGTAACTGTATGCCGCAGATGTCCTGTGTGCCGTACATGCCCAGTGTACTACACACCTCCTCGTGCCGCACATGTCCTCAACACCCCATGTCCTACACAGCTATGCTGCATGCCACACGTGTCCTACGGGCTGCACATGTCTTTCACATACCCATCACTATACATCGCCCACATCCTGGATACCGCACATATCCTGGCGCCGCACAATATTCTAAACCTCTGTGTCGCTCACGTCCAGTGTATGTCGTGTCGCACATGTCCTGCAAGCTGCTTGTAGTCTACGTGCTGCTCGTGTCCTGCGTGCACGCCCAACAAGCCTTCTACACCCCCGTGATGCCATGTCCAGTATGCCGCACTTGTCTTCCACACCCCATCCCCCACACACCCTTCATGCCCAACATGTCTTTTGCACTCGGCGCCGCACGTATCTTTGCCGTCGCACATGTCCTATCCGTCGCCCGTGTCTTCCACACATTCGTGACGCTCATGTCCTGTTGCCACAAGCGTCTTGTTTGCTGCTTATGTCTGTCTGCGGCACATATCCTGCACACAGCACATATCCTTCGCGCCGCGCATATCCTACACGACAACATGTCTCCCCACCTCCGTGATGAACATGTCCAGTATGCCGCCTATGCCTCACGCTGCGTGCCGCTCATGTCCTACACGTTGCCCATATACTACACACATTACATGTCTTCTACACCCATGCCCTAAACACCCCCCATGCCCTTCACGCGCAACATGACTTCCACATCCCCGTAACGCTCATGCCCTGCGTGCCACTCACGTCCTCCACGTTGCACATGGTCTACACGCCCAGCATGTTTTCTACACCCCTGTACCGCTCACGTCCAGTATGTGGCACATCTCCTGCACGCCAACACGTCTTCCACGCCCCGTCATTCTCATGTCCTATGTGCCGCATATATCCTACACGCCGCATATATCCTACACGCCGCACATATCCTACACGCCGCACATATCCTACACGCCGCACATATCCTACACGCCGCACATATCCTACACGCCGCACATATCCTACACGCCGCACATATCCTACACGCCGCACATATCCTACACGCCGCACATATCCTACACGCCGCACATATCCTACACGCCGCACATATCCTACACGCCGCACATATCCTACACGCCGCACATATCCTACACGCCGCACATATCCTAACGCCGCACATACCCTACACACCCGACACGTCTTCTACGCCCGTGTGCCGCACACATACTTTACGCCGCATTTGTCCTACTCGTTGCACATGTCTTCCTGTTTCATCTTCATATTCAACACCTGATTCAACGTCAGAACCCTCAAGATCCTCAGTGTTCACGATGTGAACATTGTTGGAATCGTCAAAAACGTCCTCCTTAGCTTTAGCCATGTTGATATATTCTTTCTTAGATCTGTGAACGCTCATGTCCTACACGCCCAGCATGTATTCTCACCCCCTTCCATGTTCACGTATCTTGCACGCCCCTGTGACACTCTTATCTTAGCCGCCGCACATATCACCAACCCCAACATGTCTTCTTCATCCCCCATGCCATACATGTTTTCGCACCCCGGTCAAGCTCCTCTCGCGCGTGCCGCACATGTCCTCTATGCCGCTCATACGGCTTATAGCTTCGTACCGCTTTTGCCTACGTGCCTTGATGCTACACACGCTGCCCACATCATGGATGGCGCCCGCTTCGAGCACACCGTCAAGCTGCCCACGCCTTCCACTCCGTCCAATCCATCCACGTTAGTAACGTTCTCAATATCTCCACGCCCCCGCCATCACTGTTGATCAGGGTCATGCTGCTGTCACTGTCGTATGCCCGGAGATGCCGATCTTGTGGCCTCTTTCACTCGCGGCGACCATGTCTCATGGTCACGTAGCCTTCACGCCCCCCTCATGCACGCGATGCTAGGGGTGACAAGTCCGCCGTGCCGACAACGATGAAGTCCGTGAGCCGCACGATAAACACGCAACGCTGCCGATGCAACCTGCGCTCATATTTTTTTTTCTTTCTAGACGCAGCTGCACATTTTGCCTGCACCGCTGGAAATGGATCTGGCCAGCCGTACAATGTAGTTATCACTCTTTGAGCCCCACTATAGACCAGCAAATCCACCTTTGAGCACTTTTGAAATCATGTACACATCGCGTCTCGGCCATGCAAAATTTAGCCTGGCAGCCACCAAAAGTGACTTTCTCTTTCCAGAACGGGCGATTTGCCAAGCCAACGAGGGTGGAGGATACAGTTCAAGCCACGTATGGAACTGTCGAGCGTCAGATTTTGAGCCTACTACTCGGGAAGAGGTGCTGAGCCTTCACCTGTGATTCCCGCACTTACCCTATTGTAGTTCCTCGCCTCTTTGGGTCTCGTGCAGATGCCATTTTGGAACTTCGGTCAGGAATTTTTTTAATTCTTTTTGCAAAAAGGAAGGCAGCCGTGGAGAATATACAGCATGGAAAGAGGTGGCCTATCGCAAGTGATTCTGCGTCACGAAGAGTGCCACTTTGGTCCAGTTGGTTGTCGATTACTTCTGCCACACTGCCAATTTGAGTCCTCGTGGCGTTTTGCTCCGCTGTTTGCTGCGCTGTTTGCTCGTTCGCGACGGGCGAAAGTAACCCAACGTCGCGCTAATGCACCTCTATGGGCCCATGTGCTGCTCAAAAGATAGAAACCTTCCCTTTCGGGCTAACTGCGGGGTCGACTCTCGACTTGCGTAACAGTTCTGTAAGTAGATCAATGCTCTTATAGGATTTAGGCTGGCAAAAAAGTATTTGCCAAAGCTCCAACTCGACTCTCCGCGCAAAAAAGACCGGTAGCTGTTGGCTCGACCAGATCATGATAATTACTATCCCATATCGCGTCACCAAACTGCGGACGCACAGACGAAGTCCTTGCTACCAAACAGCAGCAAAGCTTTGGTGCTCTGGCCACTATGCCCACAGCTTTGGGCGCATTTTGATCCAAGATCGCGGCAAGATGCTGCAGCAGAGCGCCAACCTGCACTCACCGTGGTGCTTTAAATCGCTTCGAAGACCGCATGATACTGTTTGTGCGTCTGAGCTTTTCTTTTCTTCTTTTTCTGGGCGCAGCTGACTATTGTACATTTTCGCACCATCCGCGAAGTCCAGATGGCGAGCTCCTCCTCGGCGTGGTCTCTAGTTCCACTATAAAGGCGGTTTCCAACTCCAGAATGCGGTGGGGAGGCGTCGCTTCTCGCTTAGGCAAGCCCGCATGAAATCTCGCAGGCTCCTGCTGCAGCACCCCTAAGGTTTGTAGCGGCGCAGATCCGAGGTAAGGCAGGGGCTCCACCATTACCGGGCGGTGTCTGATCTGGCGCGAAGTGACGCTGCATGCCTATTTTCCTCGACTCCTCCTCAAAAAATCGGCAACAGGCGAACGGGTGGAAGACCGTCGTAGTGAGGAGTGGTGGAAACTTGCGGCCTTCAGACGACTTCACAGTACTGGACAGCGAACAGGCAAGGACGGTTTTTTGTTGAAAACTCAGCAGACAAGCAGAGTCATACCCCTGAATTCTTTAGCTTCATGAAAACTCGTCCGGCACCCCAGCATCGTGTGCGCTGTCGGATACAATCCTCGTTAGTCCCCGAGGGAGATCGTCTTGTAGGGGAGCCCGGAGACTCAATTGTTATGCCTGAACTTCGTTGGATGTCAAGTCAATGTCGCATGTAAGCCCGTTTCGGCTCGGGTGAAGTGGCGCTGGCTATTGAAGGTACTCAACGGCATATACTAGCCTGCCTATTGCTTGCCCGCATTTGAGGAGCTGGGATGAGCCATGAATTTTTTCTTTATTGATGTACTATTGGATACAGTACGAATAGTGGCTTCTCCGACCAAGTTTCGGCCCCTCGAGGGATATACTCTACCAGTGGCAGGGGCAAAAATTGGAAATAGCAGAGACGGGAGGCAGGAGAGACCTGACGTTGATACTTTTCAAGCCTTTAAGCCGGCGCAGTGAATACAAACTTCTGCCATGGCACTTTCTCATTAAGACTAAGAATGATTTTCTTGATTGTCTCAGCGGGCGAAAGCGCGCCTTCATTATTTTTGGATTCACTATGTGCCATTTATTAAGTAGCGTACATTTTATTTCGACCCGTGAAGAGTTGGCCTACTCATCGCTGATGCGCGTCAATACTAAAATAAGAAATCAATGATACCGGTATCGTTTTCATGACGATCACATAATGTCAGTCTGGATATGCAATCAGGGTACCGTTTTTATTCCAGAACGGTCGTGCGACTCAGATTTAGAGCCAGATCGGCGACAACAGCTCATGTATACACTTTGGCTTCCAAAATACACGTTGTCAAAAGCTCATTTGTGAGTATGGAAGTGGAACTCTCACACGACACGAAGTTCGAAAGCACCTTTCCTCAGGATGCTAGCCCAAAAGTGGCCCTTACCCCGGGTGAAGCTCTGTTAGTGGCCGGACCAGCCACATATGACCTTAACCGTAGGTGGTAAAAGCACTTTCATGTAAATTCTACATCAACGGCCATGGATTTGCATGAGTCAAGAACATCTGCCCAAGCAGGAACTGCCAGAATTCCAACAGGCCAATCAGAGGCACGCTCAGCCCCGATGGCGGGAGGGTATGCAGCAGCTTGTCCATTTGCTAGTTCGGGTAGGGACTAGGATTGACGTATAAGCAAATTTTGCGTTTGCTCAATTAACTGCGTGGAATGGTGTCTCGCAAAGACGGCAAATTCCGAAGGCTCTATTCAACGGGAAGTAGAACGGAAGCATACAAATGAATACCGAACTTTCTGGCTGAAGCAAAGACGTGGTAAGGTCAGAAAAGCATTGCGTTCCCCAATACGCGATCGTAATTAACATTGCAATTAATACGCCAATGTAAAGACAACATTCCCGTACTTTTGTAGACGAAGATCAAGCCACCAGTTTATCGCAAATACTATAATTCAATAGATCGTTTCAAATTGAATCATCTGCTCCATCAACTCCTCCGTTTAGTGGTCATCGTAAATTTTGTTGCTATAGTGTAGTAAACGACAAGCCGGACGCTGCACCATGGGCTCCACGCCAGAGATCTCGTTTTCAACTTCGTATATGGCAAGCCACAAGCAAGATGAGAAATGGTGAGAACCCCGTTATTGTCTCTATGGTATAAGCATTTTTTGCAGGCTAGCGCTTCCCCAATGGGTTGACGCCCAGACCGCTACTGTCAATTCATGCTTTGCAGCCAAAAATAGTCTAAACTATAAATCGAAGTGTTTAGACAGTAATATATTAATATTTTGTGATTTGGCTTCTAGCTCTAAAGACATGAGGTCTATACTACAGGCAATCAGTTTTACACTGTGAGATGGTCAAATGCTATGTTTTTCGTCAAAAATGACAAGCAACACAAAAGAAGGGCATGAAACAACAACAAGAACAAATTTACGTTTGCGCCTTCGATCTTTCGAGCCTAGGTTTCTATAGTACCACTGGCACTTCGCCTAGGAGGTGGTTTCTGTTTCCATTAAAGACGCAATGGTGTTTAAGATGGCGAGAAATGGTGAGGACTAGTATTTGTAACTCAAAGTGCTAGCATCGTCCGCAGCCGTACGTGGTGTTGTTGGCTTTTCAGTGCCACAAAATTGCTAACATCCTTCGACTGAAACCGTATTTGTGTCAAACAAAATATAGTAGCTTTTTCATGGAGACGCGTCGCAAAACCTTGAATCGTGATGAAATCTGCGATTCATCCATTTGTGGAAGTGAGAACCTGTTTCATCCCCATCGCTCTGTATAAAGTTATCATCGTATACGCAGCAGGTACGACTTCATGCTGAGAGGAACGGGCAACTCATTGACGAGCTTAGCAGAAATTATGCTGAAAGTGCATAAAGGCTTGTGCATCATTTGATAAAATGAGATTAATACAAGGAACTCAGGAGGGTTGTCTGGTTACTGGTCGAATTAGCTAGCTTTTGTCTGTTGAGCTTCGACCTGTTGCGAGACGTCATCATATATCTCGCGAATTCCTTGCTTTAGAAAGAAAAAAAGATTTAGAGAGCTTGAGCCTAGCTGCTTCCAGGATGATAGGAGCTCGAGTTTAAGCTGATTTACGCGTTTTTCTCGAGCCTCACGGAAAGATTCTTTCCCTGACGCGAGTGAAATGAGGATAGGATTTTGACTGAGCTTTAAAAGGCAGGAGCAAAGCGCCAGAAGCTCGAGAGCCCAGAAAATGGTTGGGCAGAATGTTTTGAATATATGAAACGCGATCAAGGACTCGAACATGATCGGTAATGATGATCAATTGCTCCTATATGACTCGAGCCTGTCTTTTTGTATCATAGACATAGTTACAATTGGAACCTGGAGCCTATCCAGAGACCACATCTGATGTACCCTAAGTTTAGCATAGTGAGAACGGTTATAGTGAACTGTTTTGTACTCTAAATAGAGTTCCAAGACTCTTATGTTGGTTTTCAGTGCCGCGGTCTAGCAACTAAATGTAGTGTCAAATGCAGCACGAGATCTAAATCGGTCCTGCACAGCTTCGATGCGACAATGCGGACGGACGAGCAGCAACAATGTCCCAATTTCAAGTCTAGGATGCGTTAATTTGTGGGCTGACTAGAAGCACAATTTTTCTAGTTCAGACTCGTTTTGGTACAGTAGAACGAATGATGGGAATCTTCTCTGCTTCAAAGATACTTGGAGCACAATCTGTGGATTCGCACTCAAACATTTCATGGATGGCACGTCTGATTTCGGTGCCGCAATTGATCAGATTCATATGAGCATTAATCAACTAGAAAATAAACTAATTATTGTAGGTGCTGTATTTGCGAGTTGGTCACCACTAATACAACACAGAACGTCCAGCAGTAGATTGCTCATTTTGTCCTCCAATGGTTCTCATGTGCGTCGCAAATTGCCCTTCAACCACATCGAGAACAACACGATGCGAGATCACGGTGAGCAGAGGCTAGTTAAGACATGAGTTGCTACCCATTCCAAATCGTCTCATCTCTGCTGAGTGCTCCATTGTCATTGCTCCCACTTTAGACATGGTACAGATTGAAGGTCGGCTACAAGTGCTTTCAGTTTTCGTCGACAAAGGTTCGAGATAAGGTTCCTCTTGCGGCCAGGCCGTTATAAACGCCCCCGCCTCGGACAATTCGGCGGCGTCAAGTGACGTGTATGTGACTACATCAGAATCGTGCTCCATTGAACGAGAAAACATTTATGCGAGAACGTATGATGTTGTAGAAGTTGAAATGGTGAACTTCAGCCCGGTTTAGACGAACACGACAAAATTTAGTTGCCGGATGTATTATTAGATACACTTAAATCAATGTAATAAATGTGGAAGAATTATATTTAGACTTTGGTGTGGAGAGTATGGCGTTTTTGGAGTGCCGCCTGTATTTCAGGTTGTCTCATCAAGCCTCAAAACCATATATCTATATGGTTGCGATGGAATTCTCCATCGTTTATGCATCGTTTCCAGCCACCAGCTCAATTATATCGAGACAGATCACATCGCGCGCGAAAGGCGTTGTTTCGTAGCCCTGCAGCACGCGGTAGAAGCTCAATGAAGCTTTCGACCGTGAAAGAAGAGATGGAGCCGCGATATTATGCTGACAGTGAGAAGCATTCACTTGATGGAGATGGTAAAGACGCCGAAGAGAACATAAGCTATGACGATGATGCAAACTACGCTGCCGACTCGGGCTGTGCAGAGGTTTCAGACAGCTCAGACAGTTCAGATGACGAGGAGATACAGATAAATTTGGCACGCAAATATGAGCTACGTTGGGTGAAGGCTCGTATGATCAATACTGATTCGCATCCAGCAGCAGTCTCTTTTCAGCAACCATACTAAAGGCTCTCATCTGCAAATTGACATCGAGCAGACACTTTGGACCACGGTCTACGTTTGAACGACTCGAGCCACCACGAAATGGTTCCGATGCGACCGAAAGACGACTAAAGGTTCCGACAAGTCTCAAAAAGCGAACGTCTTAAACAGCCAACATCACAACTGATGATTAGTAATGTTCAATCCTGTCGAATGGAAAAACAAGACGTACATACTGTAAGACCGACTGAGAATTGCCACGACCTTGACGTCGCTACCAGCTACAGGAAGTGTGGTGCGCATCCGGCCATGTGTGCCTTTCGGCGTCCCAAGCACCTGTTGGGATCAATTAGCACTAGCAAGAATGTGATTGCTTCCACAATTAATGAGCCAGTTGTATTGACGCTGATGCTCTTGCGTCAAAATTATCGTGTGAAATTGGATCACTAAGGGCGTAACGCAGGCATTTTGGCAAACGCCGCCAAAGCACAAGCATAGTGAAGACGGCGTCAGCCATTTTCATTACAAAACTGAACATACCTGATAGGTTCGACGTGTCGCCAAGACTCATTCTCGTCTCTTGCTGCTTCTTTCGCCAAAGAGTAGAACAATGAAACCGAAGTTTTATGCCGGCTAACCAGCCAGGATCGTTTCGGGTAGTGTGGCACCGAACTGCGCCAGCACCGCACTTCACGTGTGTGAGGCTATAAAAGAGCTGTCTAGCACTAAACGGGGGATCTTACCAGTGGGTACAGAAACTAATTTCTCTTTCAACATGGTCTGTACCAATACAAAACGACGATTTGGCTTAAGTAGCCTTCCAGCGGAATTACGGATTTCGGTATGGGAGGCCGCGATTCCGGCTACTATGGTCATCTATATCAATATTGAAAGCAACAGAAAGATCTCAGGCGGTGGCACGTATCGCATTCGCTGCTCAATGAACCCCAATATGCGGTTTAGACCTCCTTGTAGGGAAGAATGGGACGTACAAAAGAAAATGCGGAAGGGCAGCTTGCTTCAACCTGTGCAAGGAGTATTTCCCGACAACAATTTTTGTATCAGAGCACCGGCCTTGAACCTTGATCTTGAGAAAGACGTGATATATTTCACGGATGATTTTGATAACGATTTCGAGATTTTTACGCTGGCATACCCTTCACTTGCTCCATCGATCCTTGCTACTACCACAAAGTGGGGGATTACGCGGAAAGCAAACCTCGAGTACATGTCAACGTGTTATCCGTCAGCAACGACTTTGATACTTGTTTCAGATGATGCCGAGGCGATTTTTGCTACTCGACTCCAACTCACGGCGGCCTTGCAGAAGCAACACGAAAACTGCCGCGGTTGGCTTCAGCAGCCGTTTGCCTCGGCCGTTGCCTCTCTAAGGCAGACTAGAGTGCTATTTGGAACGGATAACGGAAGCAGTGGATTGAGACTAGATTCACAACAATCTTCTCTTTCCTACAGCACTCTCTCACCGCTGCCTAGCTGCGAAGATTTGGAATCCAAAGTCTCTCTGTCTTACCTCACACTTTTGAAGATGTCAATTAAATGGCCGGAAAGTCGTTTTATGATGAATCCATCTTAGTTTCATTGTTACGAGCACAAACGCAGATCTATTGTCACTCGAATGTTGCACAAACTGAGGAATGAGCACTACAATGAATAGGTTTCATATTGGGGGAAAGAATGATCAACTGCATTGCAAAATATTCTTCTGCAGGCAATCTAGTGTGAAAAGCACCATGAGTCATAATAGAATCTATTCCCTGAGACTTGATGAGTCAAGAACGCCCGTTGATCTGAAAGGCTCCCCTCCTGCCAGTGCGCGCGCATCGCGATGCGCAGATTTAGATTGTATTTTAAATACTAAATCGTTGCAGCACAGTACTGCGATAAAACGGGCAAAACTCGTTGTCTCAATAGAATCAGTGACTGAATGTGATTTGCGAATTGCGCTGGAGATAACGAGTTACTTTCATGCTGTGCCGCGCAATTTTCAGGTCCAGTCAACTGCTGCACTCCATGGCGGTCTTGCTCTCATGTTATTTCTGCTACCTCACAGTCATGCCAAATGTGGCAACGTCGGTATCCAAATGCGAAGCATCAAATTGGGCGATGCTCGCGAAGTCCAGGCTGCAAAGCCAGATAATCTCGTGACAACTCTGCCTGGTGGGGCTTTTCTATGGTGCTTGACGAGGTTTGTGAGTCATCGAAGTTGTCGGAGTAGAAGAGAAGTTGGGAGGTACTGTATGATCGCGTCAAGTATACAGTATGCGCAGTCTCATAATTTGTTGGTCGATGGCTCTTGGGCTCAACGTGGTACCAGGCCCTGCACCGCTTCGGACCTGATCCGAGCTTGAATGGCCGCGCGCCGCGAGGTTGTGTAAAAGCCGACATCTCATGTCAGCGTAACTTCCCAGTATAGTTGTAGATTCAAAATGAATCTTATGGGGAAAAAGAAATTGTACAGCGCAGGCGATGCTCTCCTGACTTCTGTCGCGCACAATCGATGCTTGCATTCGTAAGAAAAAAGACTCGCCTTACCAACACCCGCTATTCCTCCAGTCACACACCGAATGCAGACAATATTGGTTTATGTGCAGCAGAGAAACTCCCACAGCAGCTTCACAACTTAATGCCGCGGAACATCCACACGTTAAAATATAACGTCGCGATCGAATGCAAGCTGTTATGAATTACATCGGCAACTCGTTCTATGCTGCACATGCACTTCGCAGATGAGTTAAGGCAGTTGCGCGACAAAACAACAACTTGTCTTCCAGTGTGGCACAACTGGTTCATTTGGTTTTCTATTCCAAACGCAGGCGAAGTAGCAGCCCAGGTTAGCGATACCTTGCAAAAACAGGCATCTGCATTGAGAGATGTCGACTTCAAAACGACACGCAAGACAGCTCTCTTCCCGTATAATAACCATCGTGGCCACGTACTTTATAAGCATGACAACGAGGAGCAGAGTCATCCTAACATCATGCTCAGAAGGCAGCTCTGTAAGCTCGGTTAGATACAAATGTTGAACTTTCGTCTGTGGAAGACAGATGAACTAGGATAAGTATGTCTCCAAATGATCCACCAGTGTTTGTGCGTCATAGTGAAACCGAGATGCGGCATTTCCCGTCGTGTGCGTTTGGGCCGAAAACAACACATTTTCACTGGTCAAAGCGGAAAACCCAACGAAGCTACTGCTAGGTGTTCAGCGTTTACGCGATTGCTTACTCGTGACTTGGCACATACCATCGGTTCTCGTAACTGACTCGGCGAAAGATGCATACGACATGCTGAAGAATATTCCGAGACCAGCCAACCAAATCCCTGCAGACAAATAAGATCAGCAGCAGACATGCGAATAATCTTGTCCCGGGCACTTACATTTTGTTTACGAGAATGATAATTCCTTTGCGTGGTTGAAATTCTCTATTTGAGAGTGAAATTTTCAGCTTTTGTGCCGAGGATGTCCAGCTCGCCGGTTTTGTAGCGTCAACCACCCAGAGTGCTATGTCGGGTTCCCGACATACTGCTACTGATGTATGAGCATCGTATCGAATTTAGCTATTACACAAACCTACTTTGAGCCACTAACTTTCCTGATGGAACATAGAAGTGTCGATCGTAATTTTGGTTTATATAAAACGATGGAATGTCGTCGTATTGTTGAATACCTTCACGCTCTAACTCTTCCGCTGGCTGTAGCGTCAGACCGTACTAGCAATAATAAGTATTAGCTTGACGACTTGCCATTTGTATCGGTACCTTGTAGAGCAGAGCTCCTTCGGGAGTACTTCTTCCAGATCCATCATCGCCAAAGACAGTCAACGACTTAATGGTCATCTTTGCTTGTTTTTTGCATTATGTATCTGTCAGGGTTGGTGATTTGGCTTTCTAACACTGTCGGAAAGTTTGCAGTCGCTCTGCACGTGGCTCGTGGGTCAACGCAGGCGTTGGAACTAAATCAGCCAGAGGCAAGCTGTGCGTGTGGGGTTCTTGGGTCCCTACAATAAAATGTGACAAAATTCGTAATAACGTAGCCGGTGCCGCCTTGAAATTGAATTCTACGACATATAAGGTTTTTAAAGTTGCTCATTGCCAGCCGCAAAGCAGAAAATACGCTGCTCGATTGTGATTTCTTATTCACCCAATCGCGCCAAAATGAAAGAATAAGTCCTCGCTAGCACCTTTCCTGTTTTCATCCTGGGTTCAATTGACTCGAAAGCGGACCGGGTCATTCGTGGGGCTCCTGTGATCCACGTATGAGAATGCTTCCATGGAGTAAAACTACCACTGCGGCAGACTGTGTGAACACCACCCAAGTCTCGCCTTTGACGTACTGGGCCACACCCACACCTTCCGTCAAGAGAGCCAGACAAAGTGCAATTGCCTCATCCTACTTGAGTCAGCATCAAAATCATGTCAAAAGAGGAACGCGGCCGAACCTGTTCAACTAGCACAAAATACAGCCCTATGATCAAGATCAGCCAGATGGCGCTGCCGCATGTTAGCGATGTAACGGCAGACACGTCCCACAACAGTGCTACGATTGTCCACGCAAATGGCCCTGATATCGTCGCGATTTGAGAAATAAGGGAGTGTTTTTGCAGGCAATCCATGTTGTAAATCTGCCATAGGTTTCCAAGTGTCAGTAGTAGCACCAAAGCAGCAGACAAGAAGTGTGAGTGGCCGAAGAATAAAAGGAAACATCCATGGAGAGCGTAGTTAAGATAAACCGCGGCTTGGAAGCCAAGGCTGCCATTTCCATAGTTGAAAAACATCGTCAACAAGATATCTGTGATCTGTAGCGAGTAAAGGCAAAGGCTATGCAGAACGTCAGCTTACTTTCTCACGTTGCGTCTCACGCCAGCATACCAGAGGATCGCTGTAATTTCGGGACTTAGCGATATAACCGATGAGTTTTGATTCCAGACATTGCAGTCAGGGAGGTTGCCACTGTTGGCAAGAGAGCAATCGATTGATACCCTCACTGATAATGCCCAGCTAGCGAGACCAAGCACTGCAAGAGAGCCCCTGATTGCCCATTGCGGGATTTTCTTGGGCGACATAGCTCTCCGAGGGACAAAGACCGCCTGGTCCTGAAATGTGAATTGGTGTCGATTCTTTGTCATCCAGTGGAAAATTGAGCAGACGATATACAGCCTCAACAATATATTCTGTCCAGCGGCCCTCAATCGAATCTGAGACAGGTGGGTGTTATTTTCTTCACCACTGTCTGCTTCGATGTCAATCAAATGGTCTGATTTTTTCATTCTCGATATGCAATGGGTTGCAATTGAGTGTTATATGCTGGATATGAGGGCTATCGGAAGTTGCGCAAAGTAAATATGGGTGGCGAATGCAGATATCGGTAGAAAATTGGGCAAGCTTGGGTTTGGGAAAGACTTTTCGTTTAGATAGTCCAATCAAGCAGTAAGGGACCACCCTTCTATATGTCGAAGTAACTCGCGACGAAACGCCGTGCCAGGACACTGATACGATGGTGTGTTAGGACCCAGTAACAGAATCATCTGTTACTAATGTATCGGGATTTCATGTATTACCCATGCATAGTCCCTACTAGTTCCTTGGCAAGAAGATTTGGCAGCAATGGGCACCTCTGGTCGTGCAGGAATAGCTGTCAATGGCCACCAACACCAAGTGCACCGCGATCCGCGGGCAGATATGACTGTCGCCACCAAGAAGGAAGACAACATGCGCATTAGGTACTGTACCATTCACTTAGAAATCGAGAGCAAAAAAGATAATGAAAAAACTCCCGATGACATCTGAGGATACAATTAAACTTAATACATGCCTTTGCTAAATATAAATGTCATTATCTCATCATCGGCATGTCTGATCTCGTCTATATCTTGATGTGGCCCATGAGGAGGTTCTTCGTGGTACCGGGATGAGAAGGAGACCGAGTGGTAACAGGGCAGACGGTGGTGGTCTTGGGGATAGTCTTGGTGATTATGGTAGTGTGCTTGGTAGTGAGACTGGGGACTTCGGTAGAGCAAGTAGTGACGGTGTGAGTGCGAGTCTTGCACACGGTAGCGGTCGTCCAGAAGGTGGTGTCGGTGGTGGTTTTGCGGTCGTCAGTAGAAGTGGCTTTAGGCCTCGCAGAAGTGGTAGTCACCTTGGCGGAAGTACGAGTTACGGTGTAGGTGACACAGGAACAGGCAGAAGAGAGCTCTTGAGGAGTCTCGCAGTTACCCCAAGGAGCAGGGACCTGGTTGTTCTGTCCAGCAAGATAGTTGAAGCAGAAAGCGGGAGCTTGGACCTTAAAGCGAGGGTCCATCAAGTTGCGCGAACAGTTGTCATGCTCGCAGTCGGGATAGGTGTTGGCGGCGACTATGCCGGCGATAGTCAAGATAGTGAAGGGCTTCATTGTTGGTGGAATAGAGCGGAAGATATGGACCACAGATGGATGGTTCAATGAGATGATCGGACGAGAATGATAAGTGAGGTTGAAGTTGTGGTAGAACAGCTAGCCTTCTTATAGTCATTCTCTCAGCTAAACGATCAGGCAGTTTTAGATAACTGTAACGTCTAGGTGCCACAGAAAGAGAACAAAAAGGCATCCATATCCTGTTACCTTGCGACAACTTGACTTCTTGGGGCATGCACCCTGGTCGCGCTGCATCAAGCCCAGCCTCGCACCTCAACTGATTATGAGGGTAAAATGCAGATCTTTCAATACCTACCGGTATAACGGAGTGCCTAGATATGTACGTCTATAGCTAGCAGCTCATTAAGCAAATGAGAACTTGGCTGGCCCATCTGTTATCGAGAAGGAATATTGATGGGCGTTTGTGGTAAATGTCGGCTGTGCACTCACTTCTAAGTGCTCCCTGCAGTGAATATGCAATCAATTGGGGGCTTTTTTGAAGCAGCGTTACCAGTCGACTTGCTGAGGAGTACAATTCTGCCTCAAGGCAAGTCATTTTGATGTAAAGGCTACGAGGATGTTGCTCGGCACTGTTACTTTTTTTCGGTATGGAGAAACGAGCTCCAATCCGGGTCTTCAGCCATTCCACCTGGATCACACCTCGCAAATTAACACCTGACTTCATTTCTTATAAATTCAAAGTGTGGTTGTCTCTATTGGAACACGGCCGCTGCTGCATGCTGACCACCAGCAGGATGAATGACTTCGAGAATCTCCTTGAACGCCGCCCTCAACATCCGAGAAGCCTGAGTACACTAGATGTAAGCATTTTTTTCGCGTTTAAGCGCCATCACTAACGCGTCTCATCTCGAGGAAAAGCCCTTATTGTCAAAAAACTGCTTACTCCAACATAATCATCGCCGCTTTGAAGTCAATGAGGCAAACGACGCTCATAACTGTATTGCAACATGCTCTCTACCGCAGTCGCACAAGTTGAATTGGAACAATACTTCGATTTTCCACAGGAGTAGGAGTTTGACGAACGGTCATTCTACGTATCATGGAGAAAGTAATCAGTTGCATGAGTCGCCCTGGCAATAGAGTGGAGAAAGTAAAGTTCATCATGCATTCCATACTTCCGCTGCCAATGATCCAGGATCACAAAGCAGCCCAAGATTGAACACAAACCAGACTCAACGCATTCCAAACATAAATACTGCTGCCGACCTCGGCCGCTCAGCTAGGATATCAACCTGGCGCAATGTGGAAGAAGCCAGCTTGAGAAGGGGCCAGAGGTTGGGTGAAATGAAAGAAGCAACCAAACTTTCACAACGAGCGCAGCAAAAGCAAAATGCAAGATGCCAGATGTTTCGCGAATCCTGTCATGTTATTCGCGGTGGTCTCGAAGTTGAAGAGATCTACTATAGACCTAAGCCCACCTCTCGGGGCTCAGCATTACGATATTGACTAGGGCGCAAGAGACACACATAGTTAAGCAGCTATCATTACAGTCGGCCGATGGTTCCATGTACACTATTACACCAAAATGCCAAGTTGAGGCAATCAACGATGTATTCAGCCACAGAATATTGGTTCAAGTAAAGTATGCGAGAGATTGCGACGAAGCCTGTGAAGTTTCTCGTGGCTTAAGAAGGAGAGTTAGGCTTCTTAAGTGGATATCGAAACAGGTCCATGCACGCGACGAACGTGGTGTCTCATGCATCACATATCTACGCTTTGTAGCTTGTGAGTCATTTCTTACCTCCCGCTGCAAACAACCCAGAGCCTTTTGCGGCCTCATGACACCCGAAACTCTTCCCCGATAAAACCATCAGCAGGTGTTTCACACTTGAATTCTCAACTATCCCGAGTCTCCATCAGCTTTGGAATTGACTGCCGGTCTTTTGGCACTCTCCGTCCCAATCTGTATCCTCTCGAGCACATTGGCCTATTTAGATTTCATGTCGCAACTTAACCCCTTTCATGGTAAATAACGTGAGCTTTTGCAGCAGCAGCATGGAGATGATCATTGTGCATAGTGAGCAGGGGCTGGAGTTAGAACACATTCTGTCTTTGTTGAAAGGACTGACAAGATTAGAAGTTGGAACGAGTAATTTACTCTTACACTTAAGACAGGGAATCTATCAACCCAGATTTGCTGTGCATGCTCAATTTCAATATCCAGACCAAATCTAACAACTCTGCTGAAACACTCATTTTCATGGACAAATGCTCATCCACACAAACAGGCCAGACGCTGATCCGAGAATTAAGAACGTAATAATACCTGCTCCCACCTTGTTCGCCATCGTGACGGGCTTCTCCTTCTTTTTGTAATCGTGGGCGGTTTTTCCTTCGTTACTGAGTCCCTTGGAGGTACCGCCAGTCTTGGCTGTTAGAGGCTTCTTAGTCTTACCCACCAACAATGCAGACGTCGCTGCCAGCACGTTCATCTCTTGTCCAACTCCAGTGCCGAACTTAGGATCAAAGTCTCCTTTGACCCAGTTGAATCCACACTGTCGACCTAACGCTAGTCCTGTGCACTGCTTAATAGCGGCAGCAGCGGATTTTCGGATCATGTCCATAATCGCAGGCTTAACATCGGGCATCAGCTGCGTTACCACGGCGTACCATCGCAGTACGTAGCCCTTGAATGACAACTGATCCGTCGTGCAGCGCTTCTTGAATTCGCAAACAGGTTCCACTGCGACACCACTCTTGAAAAAAAAGTCCTGGGCACGCTTCAGTAGGCCCTGCACACATTGTTCCCACTTCGCGTCCTTGGTCAGCGAGTACATAAAGGCACATCCTTGCATATAGATGGCATTGTTGTAACTGAACTCGATTTTGTTGATATCTTTGCAGTCGTGCTGGACATGGCCACCGTCATAAACAGCCCAGTTTTGAGCGTCAATGAAGCCAACACGCTTCACCCAGTCGTAGGTCTTCTCGGCCGGCCCAGTCGGAGAACGTCTTGTTACCAGTGTAGTGCGCGAGTCTAGCGCCAAGGTTGAAGAAGCAGCCGTTGGCAATGCTGTGCTTGTAATTATAGCCGCTATTGAGAAAAGGAATTTGCCATCGAATACCACCGCCGCAGGTACCATCGTGGCGACCGGGATCGGCCTGTGTGTTGAAAACGGATTGGGCCAGGGCGAGCCACTGTGGTTTGTCGAATGGCGGGTCTGGGAATTCCACTTCAGCCGCCAGCATGGCAGAAAGTCCCCAAAACCCTTGATCATCGTTTCCTAATGATGCAGTGTAGTTGCTAGGCATGTAGTCGTTGCCCTCGCCAACTTGGAACTGCATGGACTGCATAATCAAATTGTTGTAGGTCGAGTCTCCGGTGTAATGCCAATAATCGATCAAAGTCCCCCACATGGCACCTCCTTCCCACCAGTAGTAGTCACCAGCAGGAGGAGGACCTGGAAGGATACCTGGAACCATTCCAGTTTCGTTTCCTTTGTAGTATTGGAGCATGTCCCAAGCGACTGTGCTTGCGACTCGCTTAATGCCGGCTATCATGCTGATTAACCGCGAGTCCACGAGCATAGCTGTAAGTTCGATTTTAGACGCGTAGTAGAAAATGTTTTACCATCAGAATCTATGGAGAATGGCGAAACTTGAGCGTTTGCCGCTGTGATGAATGCCGCAAAGGTGGCGGATCGAGCGTTTTTCATGGCGTCGCGACGGTGACGAACACTTTTGATGTATTGGTGTTGCACAAACAAAATATGAAAATCGAGACGAAATTGATTATTCAGATTTGAAAGTCTACATTCCAAAGTATTTAAACAACTCAGCTAGATTAAATGGATGCTAAGCAAACGCCGCAAACGTGACGGACATCGTTCCGACAACCCACAAAAGGAAATCTTACAATGACTCAATTTTAGACCACACATTCGTACTTAGAGCTGGTAAATACCCAGTTTGAGGATTTTTGCGGAACTTCCAACATATTACAGGGTTGGCATGAATTGCAATGCTGAATAAATCCGTGGGCAGTTTTTGAAATCTCTGGTACGTATGCCCTCTGGATGATCAACCCGCATCTGAAAAGGTAAACTGAAGGTTGTCTGGATTCGAGCGAACAACTATGGCCAAATGTGCTGCTTTATAAAAGAGCCTTGGAAATAGGCGCTGCCGACGGCAATTGAGCGATACTCTTCAAATTCATCACGTTGAACTTTGCATGGCTTTCCTTTCATTCAGCAGCTTGGCCACCTTCGGCATCCTATGAAGTTTTCCGCATGGCGTTGGTGTCATGTTTTGTCAGAAGAAGTAAGATAGGTATGTTCTCTCCCTTTTGTTGCTGCATATAACCTCAATAGAATGCCCGACCCGAACCACCCTTCCGTCGTGAGAGCTCTCTGACACGTAGACGACTTCGTCAACCTTATGCCGAGGAAGGGTAAACGGAGTGTAAAGTAGTTGTGACTGTTATGATTTTCAATTTGTTTCGTGCTAGTGGTACTGCAATGACAGGTACGCTGTGACCCACGGACGAGAAATGTTCAGTGACTCGACTCGAAAGTCACTTGGCCTTTTCCGTCCATCAACGCACTTTCACCATATTTATCATACGTAAATTGGATTTTGGCTTCGAGCTTTCCCCCAAATGTGTGGTCATCGGCCTCCCGCATTGCGGTCTGGAGCCTTTCTTTTTCTTTCTCGGAGTTTTCTCGCAGATCCTTAGCGACCCAAATTTGTGTTACGCGTTCCGACAGCGGCTCTGGCTTTGCCACGTCCTCTGATGATCGAGGCAGCGCACTCTCAGGTGAAGTCGATAAAACACGGTTAAAATCATTTGAAAATGATTTAGGGATGGAAACTTGAAAGATTATAACAGCCAATAACAAGATAATCATAATGATGCCATGAACCGTGCAAGAATGGCGGCCGGTTTCATCGCGAACGCCGAAGAATAGTCCCGCCAGACACAGAATCATAACATACACGCCTACAAATGTCTGATACACTGCAGTGGGAAAGAGAATACCGGCACCGTCATGATGTTTCAGGGAGTGGCTGTCAACAGTGGATAGTGAGTACCTCTGAGCCAGCCACATCAGAGAAAAGCCAAACAAGACGAATGCAGATATCAAAGGCGCGATGACGCTGTATATCAAACCAATGGAAGCGAATGTAGAATACACCGGAAATTCTGCTGCCCAAGCCATGACGTCCGGTCTTTCACTTTCAAGCCATATCTCACGAGGTGTACGTGCCTCGAACTTGTTCCAGAACACCGAGAGTAGGGTGTGGATTCGCAGCATGATGCCCGAGCTCTTACTCATCGCTTGTAAAACAATGTAACAGAAGAAGTAGTTCGCAGCACTGGGCAAATTCTCGGTGAGAAGATTGAGCACACTTTGTATCGATTGTATGCTTTTCAAATTCAATAAGAATTGATGCAGAGACGCGGTAAAGAAAGAGGCAACGGAGACGACGAGTACCATTTGAATGAAAAGAAACACAAAATAGAAGCGCTGTACGAACAGTGCTTGTTGAGTTCTCGATTTGTAGCCTTTCCATCGGGAAAGAAACTCTAAGAAAAGGGACAGCAGGTAAAGCAGCAGTGCCAAAACGAGCCCAGGTAAAACGCCAGAGATGGCGGCCAGAACACTGTGCAACTGGGGGCGATCTTTGATGTAGGAAAGCTGGGGCTGATTGCGAACCAGGGAATCCAGCTGGCCTAGCACAGCGGTCCAAGCCACGGGTATCGACCAAAGTAGAATCATGGTCACCAGTAAGACATAAACTGCCGTTGAGCGAGCGCTCTGTTCCCACCACGTTAGACTAGCATTTTCCCACACGATGTCGTCCATCGAAGTAACTTCCAGGACTGACACTCTTTCATCAGGGTCTTTCATGTAGACTTTGGAGTCTTGCAGGGAATCAGCGGGAATCAGCGCAAAGTCCGCACCCTCATCATTTTCGGCAGTGTCTTGCATTTCTTTTAAATCAGCGACTACTGCCTGTATCCGCACATAAAGAGCTTGACACCGTTTTCTAAGTATTTCAGCTCCATGATTTCCATGTCGCTTTTGCTTTTCGACTAAGTACTCAGGCTCCTGCGTTTGTGGCAGCTGCTTATCGTTCGAATGAGTCTCGTCTGACTCTGAACCTTCCTCTTTGAACGTTAAGCAACGTTTGAGGACAGATTTGAGCCCCGTTGGCTTCAGAACATTTTCGCCTTGTTCTTGTTTTTGCTTCAAGGCGAGATCACGAAGCATGATTGTGAAGGCTTTTTCGAATCTGCGGACCAAAAAATGTCTACTTCTTTGCAAGCGCACTAGATCTCTCATATCACCATACTTTTGAATTGATCTTTCCAATTTATCTCGTTCTTGTTTTTGAGTCTTGTTCTTGTTTATCGATAATGCCGGAACTGGGGAGACAAGCACTAGGCGGCCACCAACTGATGAGGAGATCCTTTTCTTCCACTTAACATAACTTTGCAGCTCGTTATTAACGACAAAACAAAAACGAAGAACGACCAAGATTGCCATGTAAGCGTGTACGGCGTATACTTGTGTGTTTTGTGGACGTATATTGCCGAAAGCCAAGGTGTCCAAGCCCACCACTTGACCAGGTTGGTTTGTGTTCTTTTCTCCATTGATGTCTTGTCCTCTACCATTGGTAAAGTTAATGGCGATGAGAACCGGCATCATGAAGACAAAAATGGGCCAAAAGATTTGGAGAATCATTTTCAAATACCGCAGGAAGTAAAACGCATCGCCCCCAATGTTCTCCGGGCATGGGTCGTCAAAGAAGGTCTTGAAGAATTTCTCGTCCAATCTGAAGAAGCGCCAAATGCCGCAACTATGCAAACTGTGTCTTTCTTTGGTGAGGCTGCTTATACGCCTTGTGTAAGATATTAGCCAAGTTGTTCCTCAAATCTCTTTCACGGACCGAAAACTTACCGCCTTAGTCTTCTTCGGTTGCGAAATAGAACATAGCATAGCATTTCAGCGCCGAAAATGAGTAGCGACGCTGAGATTGCTGCTAAAAAGCCAATGAGGGCCAAGCCTCGCTGCGTCTGGGCTACCCCCGGAGTCTCATCGAGTCGTCGTTGCAGAGACTGAACCGCCATGATGGCTGATGGAAGCATCGCTTACCGAGGATTTATATGCACCCTTGGCCTGATCTATACATGGACGCAGGCTTTACCTCATAATATGAACCATCTTGTTTTATATAACGCCGTTTTAGTACGGGTCCTATATTGAAAGTTGCTACCGATAAATTGATCACTGACGGAGCTGCACTATCAAAACCGATCGCCTATGTATAGAAACTGTTCACAAATCTCACAAAATTTGCCCAAGTGCCAAATTCTGCCACCACTATATCGAAGAAGGTCTGTTCAAGCCAGACACAAAGTAAGTGACTACGCCACTCAAGACCCAAGTGAGTTTAAAATCTAGCTTTTGCATGATTTCTCCGTTTGATTGAATGACTGGGGTTGTAGGCTCCGAACTAATTAGGATGGGCGATCTTGTGTCCGTCGATCGTATCTGAGAAACGGTTGTAGCTGTGTTCTGCGACTGATCCCTTTCAGTTGTGACCCCGATGGAAGAAGTGATCGAGTAAGCTGTCATAGTCATTGACGAGCCTGTAGATGCAAGATCGGACGCACCCTGAGTTGTTGTCTCTGGAACTATGATCTCACTTCCATCAGTGGCTTTGTCAGTCGCTTCGCCCGTGGAAACAGTGGAAGATTGGAAACAATGAAAACATGAGGGTGATGTAGTTGTCACCAGTTCTGCACTTCGTGTGGTAGCTGAGGTTGCGATGTCCGGAACGTTCTCGGTGATGAAAGCTGTTTCGAGGCTAAGACTGGCGAGAAGACGCGTAGGCTTTGTCGTGTTCCGTTGCAAGGTTACTGTTCTGACATTCGTCATCGTTGACGGAATTACCATGGCTATAGTGGTAGGGGATAAAGTTTTGGAAACGTATACGGTCGTAAAATCGGTGACATTGACTCCGATTCGGTCGGTGATGAGAGAAGTAGGTCCGAGCAGGGTAACGGTGGTTTTCACAGCCTTAGTAATTGTAGACGTCGTCAACCTAGTCTCTGTAACTGTCCTGTTGACACACAAGGTTCAGTGTCCAGGCCTTCTTAGACTGGCAGAGGACTTACCGGCCGCCAGTCGTCAGTGTCTCCGTGATGGGGCATATTGTTGTGGTAGTAAATCTTGTCAACGTAACGACTCTGCTTCCAAAAACCACGCATTGAAAGAGATTGAGAAGTAGAAGATGAACGAACCAATGCATGGTCATCGTAACACGCGCTGGTTCAACGTCAGTTGTGAATGAGGACACTCAATGAAGGAACAATCCGGCTATTTATCCGCATGACCTCTCACCAGGTTGCAGGTCCATAATTATGAGTTACTTTGAAGTAAAATGTCATAAACTTCTGTCCAAGCACTTCTTTCGGCTTTACGTTCACGAAACTGCTTTGAGCACGGCTAATCGGTCACAACTGTCGCCGGTGCTTGTGACTGGATGCAGTTTCTATTGGCGCCACCTACATGTGTTACCCTTAGACACAGTGAAGCTAACCGCCCCATGACAACTTTTGTCAAATCTTTTGCAGAGAAGTCTGCCCATACGAGCCGGAACTTCAACCACTGCTCTCCTTTGTATGATCGATGCTTGTGTTGTGAGATGCATGAGAAAATGTGTCTCGCATCGGCCAACTGGGACGAAGACGAGATGAATATTTTGTATTCATCACCAGCAAAGCCACGAACTTAGGCCAGAACCTTCCTGAAATTCTCGTTTCTCGAGAAAGGAGTCACTACCAGGCTATTAATAGCCATTCCTACGTGTGGGAAGCATATCGATGACCACAGGTATGATGGCGGATAGATACATAATGCCCAACCCGGCCCGTATTTTGCTTCACCCATGTGGAAAACAATTCTGGTTTTATTTTTTTCTGTCCATTTGGGGCATTCAATCCATATAGAGTGCAATGCAGACTCTGGTATCAATGAAGAGCGGCTGAGGGCTGGTATTGACCGTTTCTGCTCAGAGGCTGTGAAAACATCATTCTCAATCGTCCCACCAATATCTTTTGGTAGTGGAAAAACCATCGAGGGAGGCAACAGAGCCGTTGGGTTGTTCCAACAGATCGAAGACCATCCGAATTTGCCGCTTTGGTTGAGCGTGACCTTTGACAGTGGCAAGTCCGGAGCTTTCAATTTTCCAGCGGGCGATAAAAACTATCACAAGGATAATTGTCTTAAGCAGTACAAATCCATACTTGATAAATGCACGTCTTCTGATACAAACATGGTCCATGGCGGGACATCATCCGGTTCAAAGGACATCTATAAGATTGACCTCAGCTTCGAAAACCCGCTGAGAGCATATTGGGGAGATTTGGACGATTTAGGCGATTTGGTGTGTGTTGACTCGAATGTGGCTTCCTGTGACTGCCACTATACAAAATTGCCTGACTCAGTGGCCAAGTTCTTGAAAGGAGTCTTTGGATGCCCGGGAGGACTTATCAATCAACGCTTCTCGGCGATGTCTCTCAAGAAAGCGTTGCTTTACTAGCCATAAACATGAGTACATCGGCGGGTCTGCTCTCCATTCTGAGTTGAAATCAGGCGGCCATGGTACTCGACAGTGCAATCCACCCACTGCTTGGCAGATAATGACGTTAGACAGCAGGGCCAGAGTGCGATAAGTTATGTCATTGCTGGGGTTACTTGATTGGCCGCAGAAGGATCTTGTATTTTAAGAATCAAAACTTGGGATGTAATGTATTCCGTAGACTATGTCGGTAGATACAGAATGTGCAGAATTTGGGGGTTGACTCTTATGCAGCCCGTCCTCTCGAGAGCCAGCGCGAACATTTGCAAAAGAATTGCTCAATTCAAACGACGGGTTAAGCCGTCAGCGTTGTTGTGCTTATGTATACAAAAATGTACACCTGCATTGCAACGACCGAGGCATCCCATTTAGCTTTTTCGTGAACCTGTGGTTTGAGATGTCTCTATCGAATATGAGACCAGCATTCTAACATAAGCGTCATTCACGACGCCCAAGAGACTTTGAGCAATCTTAGTGCTCTCATGGCCGAGCTGTGTTTTGGAATGATCGCCCAAGATGAACTTTAGCGCTGCAACGACCGGGAAAGATAACACCAGCGAATTATCATACTTTTCGCGGAGCGTGTCCAGAGACTCTTGCAACGTCGCTTTGTCAGACATCACTTTGTCCATGTCTTTTTTATTAACTCGGGCCCGGACCTCGCTGTTCAAGGCGGCCTGTAGGGAGTCTTTCTCAGCAACAACTTTGGCCAGCTGATCTTTCCAAATTCGACGCTGGTTGCCGAGGGTAGCCTGTAGAGCGTCTTTTTCAGCAAAACCTTTAGCCAGCTGCTCTTTGGTAGCTCTGCGCTGGTGGTCGATGGCGTTTCGAAAAGAATCTCTTTCGGACTCGACTTTTGCCAGCTTCTCTTCGCCAACTCGGGCCTGGTTGTTCAAGGCTCTTTGCAAAGCATCTCGTTCTTCTGCAACTTTGGCCAGCTGCTCTTTAGCAGAAACCTCAGCTTGCCGCAAAGAGGTTTCTGAATGTTCTTTTTGAGCTTGCATCTCGGCGATGATTTTCTTCAGCTGTTCGTTTGCAGCCTCAAGCTTCGTCTTTAGCTCTGTGCACTCTGAGGAGCAGTGAGAGAGCTCGCAATCAGCATCCATTTCTGCGTACTACGATTAGCGAATATTGAGCCACAACACAAAATACCATACCATTGGATGTGTCCGACTCATCATAATTGACGGCCGTTCGAGATTTTCTGCTTGGACGGTGAGCGACGACTTCATCCACTCGTCCATTTCCCGTAGCGGCAGCAATCGTTTCGCTCAGTACCGCTTCAGGTTCATTGTTCCGCGCCACCTTCGATGCTTTGCTGCCACTATCGTCATGAGGACGCTTCTTCTCATTTTCGGGCTTGATTTCTATTTTTGCGTTAATTCACTGAAGATACGTTTCAAATACATCATGCCGCACCCATTAAGCGGTGACTAGACGCTGTTGAATGCCTAGCGGTCTCAAGGTTCTTGAAAGATTTACCGTAGTTCTTTGGATGGTTGTCAAACAAAGATGCCATTCTGCTTGCATGCTCTGTGGCGAACTCCCACATGGCCGGTTGACCCTTTACGCTCTCAACGCCCCAGATGGCGATTCCTATCGAAACAGACACAGCCGAATAAGGCTCTTCAAAGATGCTACAGGCGGATGGTTTATCAAGTAGCTGGGCTAGAGTATCGGCGCGGTCATTGAGGACAATTTGTTCCCTGCGCTTTTCGACAAACTCTTTGCGCTCGTGGAGATTCCATTTCGGCCAAAGACGAGTTTCGATGTAGTCAAACAGCGTTCGGACCGAAGGACTGGATGGATTTGGGAACTCGTCAGGCTTATCATCAGGCTGAGATGCGCCGTTTGCCCCGTAGAACATGTTGAGTTGGGTTTTGCAAATGGGTACTGGGAGAAACGAGAGAAATGGGAACGAAGGAGGAAATGACCAGAAGACGGCGAGAACAAAAAAAAAAGAAGAAGAAAAGGAGGGTGAAGCGAATTAAAATAGAAACCGGGTGTAAAAAGAGAGCAAACAAAGGTGGTGGTGGGTTCAAGGATTATTCCATGCCACACATCGGCCAAGCCAACGCCTGCTCACAAATCTGGTAGGTCTGCCTTCGTTTCCCAACGCAGCCTGTGAATGACGGTGTTGAGCATCGTTTTTAGCGACTGCCTCCTCAACTGGTTTAGTGATTAAACTCTGGCATTTTGTCCCTGTTCGATTGCAGTCGATTTATCAATTCTGAAGGCTTTTCCGCTTCAAATTGAATCATGGCGGATTGATGCAGTACTTTGCAGCCATCAAATGGCCCATACCTACCCTATCAAATAACAGCTAGCAGGGAAGGACGGACGGCTTGATCCCGGTAAAGCGTGGCGCCCAGGTGATAGTTGTTGAGCGCCGGGGGCCTTGCTGCACGTCATTTCGGCACTGCCCGGCAGGCGGTGCTGGAAGTCGCGCCGCGTACCTTTGAGCAATTTGCATCGTCGCAAGGTCACCGCAGGCACTACTTCAACAATTTGAGGGATGCTCTCGGGATGCCCACAACGTCACCACCGTGTTGAGAAGGATAAATTTAAGAGCGTTCAGCTCGGTACACTGCTCTTTCTTTGGCTCCTGCCGCTAAATAGAGTACTATAAGTACATGCATCCAATGTCCAGTAGCATGCCGCTCAATTCTGTGACTCGCCAACCTCCTTCTCATGACGCGTGCGCTGCACAGAATAAATGAACGACTCGACAAAAAAGCCTTGTAATGCTCAATTGGACCGGCTTGTCGCAAAAATGTTACACTTCTGGGGAGCACACGCTATGCAATTCATGGCATGAGTCCCTTGTGGGTCCAACTCGGGCCACAAAATTTTTACACGTACATTCAACCGTCCTCCGCCTGAAAAATATAGTGGAGACGCTACCAATGTACAGTACCTCTCCGCCTCGTTTGTTTGTTTGTTTTTATTTAACGTCTATAGTGTAAAAATAGCTCTAGGTTAAGCAAAAAGACGTGCTAGCTACGTTCTACAGAGGGATGGTTGTCATTTTAGTAAGCATGACGGGGCTCGCTCGGCGGCGCGCCCACGCTTTCCCAGGGGCTTCCAAAATAACATCTCAACACCGTTCCTCCTCCCGTGGCAGCAGCTCCACGCCGATTGCATCGGAAGTGCATCCTAGCAATTGACAGAGTGGCCCTGTGAGCGACTTCCGTCAGCGGATAGTCTCTCTGCTGCGTGATGCAGCCGTTGATATGCCTTGCGGCGCGTTGGCGCGTGACGAGTCACGTAACAAAGGAAAAGTATAGTAATTTTACAAGCAGTTGGGTACCCGCTTGGGCAATTGAGCCGCTATTCGTTCGCCAGACGAGCAGCGCCTTCTCCCTTCAGTATCGCTTGTTGATCTTCGAGTAATAGAAGTCAGCAAGCTTTACAAAAGTCTTGAAGGATCTACCAAGATATCTTCCAATCGCGGCTTTAGGATCGGGTGCCAGCCGAGGCCTGAGACTGTGTGGGATTTTTCTATAGTAGAAGAGGTAAGTGGGAGACTTCCTGCACCCGCTAGGGCATTCGAGGTCGGCATCAACATGGTTGAACCGCTCGTGGTATTCTGCAAAGTCTCCATGGTGAGTCCTTGCAGCTAGGAGATATCCTAGCTGCTGTCGTTGAAGGCTAAGCTCTGGTAGGTTCTTTAGTTTAGCCTTTGTCCTAATTCCTTGATAGCTTTCGCGGTCAATATCGTTCTACCACTGCCTGAAGGTGCTAGCTAGGCAGCTTCATGTATGGCACCTACAGTAGGATACTGTTGGGAGTCTATTCCCCACAGGATCTTTGGCGCCGTCCTTAGCAAGCTGGTCAGCCAGCTCGTTTCCTTCGATGCCAGCATGGCCAGGACACCAACGGACGCGAATCATTCCTGGATTAGCGTCTCCTGTCTTCTGGAAGATGCGGAAAGCTATCTGGGACGACGGCGGAGCCGTCCTGCCTATATAGTCGATGACCGAAGTGTTGTCGATATATAGCGTAATGCCTTCCTATAGGCGTTGAAGAGAGATTGCGTAGCGTAGACCTTTGAGTGTACCGGTGATCTCGGCGTCGAAGACTTCTGCTTTCCCGACTTGCCCTTTGCCGCGGGCGATGATTTTGCGGTCTTGGTAAACCACGAAGCCATAGCCTGCTCTATCTTGTTCTGTCTTGGAGCCATCGCTGAAGACGATAAATTTACTCCTCTTGCTCTGGCTCCATTGGCGGACCTCTTCTGCGGCGCGCTCCTTTGGAGGGCGGTGCTTCTGCGTCCAGATCGCGTCCAAGTAGCGCCGTGGAATAAGCCGCGGGCGCTCTCTGGGGATAGTAAGTGCGGCATTCCGAAATAGGCGTGTGGTCTTGGTCGCTACAATCCTAGCGGCATCCTTGCGGTTTATATGCTGAATTTCGTGCTCCTGCTATGCGAGGCGGCGAGCGATTGGGTGCTTTACGTCTAGATTTGCCCAGCGGTTGGCCGTTCGTTCCGTAATCTGCTGCAGAACAAGGTGGGCTGGGGGCACCCCGGCTTCCTTCCAGAGGGTTGTGTATGGCGTTGTCTTCCAAGCAGGGAGGATCATTCTACAGGCAGCTATAAGTGTCCTTTGAATGATCTTTATCTGCCCTTTCTGTATTCTATTCTGTCCTGGATACTATATATCTACGCCGTAGAATAGCGTGGGCATCACGACTACCTATACCGCCCTACAGGCCGCAGCCGCAGATATTCCTTATACTGTGTTGCTTATACTGCAGAGGTAGTAGATAATACTCTGTGCTTTGTGTGCCTATCTTTAGATGTGTATAGTATACTTCAGTCTGGGGTCAAGCTATATATCTAACCATTACATTGCAGGGGTAGGCTTGGTCTCTTTATCCTGGTGCTGAATGGGCAGCTGGCAGAATCTTTTACTACGTGAAAAATGGATAACTTCTATCTTCTTTATATTAAAGGCAAATCCTTCCGCTTATCTCTATTCTTCTATTCTGGCTATCGCTTTGTTTGCTTGGGCAACCATGTCTTTAAAGGTATCTTTAATAAAGAGCATCGCGGTATCGTCTATGTATCCATATCGCTGAGACGCTCCTGGAAGCTGGTAGATAGCGGCAGTGGTAAGCAGGTAAAGGATTAGAGATAGTGGAGATCCCTGGGGAATGCTATATACAAGCTTTAGTGCCTTAGCGATCGTGTCCTGGAATCAGACGTTCGCTAGTCGATCGATCAGGAATGAAAAGATCTAGCGAACTAGGAAATCTGGCCAGCCCTGCCATCATAGTTAGAGGATAAGTCGGTTTCAAAGAATTGTATTGAATACTCCTTTGATGTCTATTATGACTAGTGTAGCTACCTTGTATCTCTTGAAGGCTCTTTTAATATTAAAGTTTAGAGCTGTAATAATATTGGTAGTACTTCTGTTTGGTAGAGCTTTTGCTTGATTCTTGTAAAGAATGTCATGTTTGATAGCTAGGTAGACTATCTGTTTTGCAATAATCTGTTCCAGCCCCTTGCTTAGACAGGAGAGCAGTGATATTGGACGCCAGGAAGATAGATCGCTGAGATTACGCTTGTTTGGTTTTGGAATCATTACGACTTCTGCAGTCCGGAACACACTGGGGCAACATCCTTTCTGCAGACAAGCGTTGTAGATATCTGTCATAAGTTGGCCGATAGTAGGCCATATCTCTGTCAGTATATATACTATGATTTTGTCTATACCTGGAGAGGTGTTCCCTATACTCAGAAGTCCGAAATGTATCTTCTCTTTTAAGATTGTTGCCTTGAAAGGTATTATTGTCGTTGGGTTTACTGGGGCAGACCAAGGGTCTATGATATTGTTATCTGCTATACAGCAAGCAAGTTTTACCTTTTCTAAGGCCCTGGCCTTGTCTTTGCTAGAACAGTATATTCGTTCTCTATCCTAAATCAGAGAAGGGGCTAGGCGTTGACAGGGTTTAAGCTAATGTATTACTTTATACATGTCCTCTGGGCGTGTAATGTTCGCGAGCACTTCCCTCTAGAAGTCTCGCTTTACTTGTCAGATAGTCCTCTTAAAATAGACTCTTGCCCTCTAAGTTTCCTCTCTAGTAGCGCTTTTGGTTGCCCTCCACAGGATTCGGAAATCAGTTAGTATATTAGTATATTCTTCGTTCTACCATGGATTCTTTTCTCCTCTGAAGTTACTCTGTCTATGCCTGCATGTACAGATCATAGTTTGGATAATCTTTGAAAGCTCTGTGGTTGTTTATTCAATTTCCTCTGGACTATTAAGTCTTGGTTTAAGAAGTTTGACAGTATTCATAACTTGCTCTGTAAATGCTTCCATCTCTTTACCTATTACTACTTTATATCGGTCTACTACCCGTGGCGGGACCTCTGCTGTAAGGACCTTAATACTGATGGTATAATGGAGTGACTCTATGGTAAGATACTCCTTGATCACTGCCAATGTATTGTTAATGTTGGAGAAGGCAAGGTTAATAGTACTAGAGCAACGTTTGCCTCTAGCGCAAGTTGTGTTTATATCTAGCTCGTTAAAGAGAAGCAAGTTCTTCTCCTCTGCCTATCAAGCTAGTTTAGTTCTATAAGAGGTTACTAGACGGTCAGAACGCCAGTAATAATGGCTGGCATTCATATCTCCAGCAACAATAGTGTTTACCAGGGGACTCCACCGCTGGATTATAGTGATGGTTTCTACTACTTAGACATCATTATAAACATTCAGGATAGTAATACCATTAACACTAATCCATAGAAGATCTTGGCTTGGGAATATTATAAGCTGTTCAGCTCTTATATTCCGTTGCTTACGAATGTATGTAAGTACCCGCGGACAAGTTCTCCTACTGTCCCAGTAGCTTACCGGGCTGTAGCAGGTAAAATTGCGGTGGTGTAGAGTATTATATATTCCTCATGCTGTATTCCATGACATGGAAGGTTCTTGCAAAAGGTCTATGTTATAGTCTTGTTTATAGGCAAGCTATAAAGCTGCTTTATGTGCTGCTGGGCTTTTGTTGATATTTACCTGGTAGATGCGGATTAAGATCGGCTTACTTTCTTGCATTGCTTAACTGACGTGTCCAGCGTGGCCTCTTTATAGAAGATAGAGCTCTTGTGGGGGAGGATAATAGTGTAGGGCAGCCACGAGGGTCCTGGGATATTGTCGCCACGACAATCATGTCGCTTTGCGGTTTGATATCTTTAGCTTGTATATTACGCAGGGCTGACGCTTTGATGGCTGGTCTTCCTGGGTTGTCCTGGAGGAAGTGTTCTGGCGCAGCGGTAGCTGGGAGAGATAGTAACGAGAGCTCTTCCTCCTTCTCTTCCTTATCTTTCGTTTCTGTGTTGATTTTGATTTCTATGGCTTGGGATCTATCTGGCGACGGGGCTATCTGTTGCTAGGGTTGCTGCACGGGGCAGTCGCCTGCATCAGGGAGCTCTGTGGCTTGGTTGGCGGGTCTGTTGGTTGCTTCCTGTCTGTGATTTTGGCTTTACTCTTGTATATACTGTTGTTCCTATAGTTATTGCTGTTCCTGCGATTGGTATTGTTCTTGCAGTCGTTGCTGTTTCTCCAGCTGCGCTTGTATCTGTTCCTATCTTCTGTACGCTACCTCGCCTTGCTGTCTGGTATATGTATATTCTGTTTTAGAGAGGGACCTCTACCCTTGCTTAGCTTTCTTGGGGAGTGCGAAACATACCTAAGAGTCTAGTTCATGAGGGCCATAGCAGCCAGCACAGCAGGGTTGTGATATACAGTCCGTTGCTTCATGCCCTGGCTCGCTGCAGTTTCCACAGATACTTGCCTTCAAGCAGTTTGTTGGTAGGTGATACTGCCAGCAATTCTTGCAGAGCACTAGCCTCCTTGCCTTTGTGAGTTGAAAGGAGAGTTCTCCTAGTCCTAGTAGTCTGAAGCGACTTTTGAGTGGTTGGTTATAGAAGACAATAAGTGTTGTCTTTGATTCAACTGGATTGATTAGTTGCCATATAATAGGTAAAAGTCCAGTCTGTTCCTTGATGGATATTTTAATCGTTGTTTTGTAGTCAAGCTCCGAGCTATCCCAAGAGAGAAGTCTTGATAGGAAGTTTTTATATATATATGTGAACTATTCCACGTCCTTTTCCGCGATTGCGAGGCCAACAAGAGGTCCCTAGAGTTGCTGTTGCTCAATGATTTGCTGCTGTATCTCGTGGGTGCAAGGTGTGATTGCAAATCCTGTATTGGTTGGCTTGATGCTGGAGATGTCTATTAGCTATAGACGTAGTTTCTTCTTAATAGCAAGCTAGATCTGTAATGCCTTGTTAAAGAAATCTAAATCAGACTTAAGTTGGACTAGAATACGTATATTATTCCGCTTGCTTCTGTCAGGACACCCGGCGGCGCTGGCAACCATAGAGGCGTTAGTATTACCTGGTTGCGCCTGATGGGCAACTCGGGCCATGGTCGCAAATAACACACTTTTCTTGGGTGCCTGCTTGGCTGAGGTATTGTCAGGCGCAGGGGTAGAGGTGGCATGTTCAGGGGTTGGTAATAGCTCGCCCCGTGAGGTGTTTGTCCAATATTGGAGAAGCGTCTGTCGTAAGTGCTGTGCAAAGCGCAGTCTATATCCCAAAGTAAATTATTCTATATACTTTGAAAGAGCTTGAGTATATGCACAAAGGATGTTTGCTTGTGTATCGAAGTCACCTTAGGCTTTGGCAATTGCTGTTTTGGTGTTGTTGTTCATGTCTAAAGAGGCTGTTTCCTGTTCTTCCTGCGGCGCAATCGGCGCAAAGGGGTTCCGATTGATCACCTGGCGGTGTATTTTGGCCGCTTTTCGTGCTTGATGCCTTTCAACTGGGCTACTGCTCGCTATAAATGGTTTGCTGCGCACTGGGATGCTGCCGTGGGTGATCGCTCTCTGTGGGCTACTGAATGGATCGGGACTTACAGGGGCACTGTCCGACGACAATACCACAGCGCTTGCTTCTCTGGCAGGCGCGGACGCCATACTGATTAGTGTGCTGTTTGAAAATTTGTTCAGGTTTAAATGAATGTATTTCTCTATCTTTCTGGTCTAAAAATACAAGGTAGGGGTCTCCTTGTGGTGTAGATGAAAGATGGGTGTAGATGAAAGATGGGGTTATATGCAGAGGTCTAGGGTAGGAAATGACCTCGTTCGTAAGAGCTATTTTGCAGAGCTCTGCACAATATATAGAGTTATACCAACTATTTCAACTTGGAAGACGGTGTAAGTTGATTTGATTGAACTTATTGGTTGGGCGATTCGATTGATTTGATTTGAGGTGATTGACGTTCTCATTCACACTTCTTCAGTTGAGGAGACCAGCGAAGCAGCAATTGGACTTTGGCTGCGATGTGTCTAGGTTCAAAATCTTTGAAGTTGCTGGTCGCCGGAGTTGTTAGTAGACATTTTGGAAGATTTGTAATTAAACATTCGGAGTGTAGTTACCGTGAAAGAGTCGGAGTGCAATCACAAAGCTCTTTTTTTGGTTCTTCAGGATGTAGTTATAGCCAAAGCCGTACCTTGTTTTAACAAAATCAGGTATCGCGAATGGCTTCAATACAAGCCATGCAGTTGCCATCACGTTCTAAACTCGAATACTATTTTAGCAGTAGCAGTGGACCAGCAGTAGATATTACTAGCAGCAGCGGGCCAATCTCTTGCAACTGCGTGTAGTATCCATTTGCGCCTTTTAATTGTGCTGTAATGCGAGCCCGTGGTAGTGAGCCGAATGTTACTCGGATCGAAACCCCGCCATGCCCGTTTTTCCCCTCCCGCTTATTTCACGCAGAGACTTGGCATCTGCGCCCATGGCCTGCTTCATCATGGGCTCGGAAGAAGGCGACGAAATGCCCCCCATATCGGTAGGTTTCGACGCCCGCGTTTCTGGTTGCTGTGTCGACTCGGGCACCCGGGCCATGTAGGCGTAAGTCGCCACTGCGGCCACCGCGAGACCAGTAAGCGGCACCCTATAGAAATGTGTCGTTAGAATGTGTCGGCATGACTTGGCAATGGTCCGGCATAGAAAAGCCGGCCGCGGCGCTACGTACCAGTTCTTCTTCGCTATTTCGGCTCCGCTGGGACCAGAACCGGGCCAAGCCTGCTGCGCCGGGCCGGCTCTGGTCTTGTCCCTGGCCTCGGACATGGTTGTGCGGAGACTGTGAGCGGGACGGCCGATTGGGATTGCCCAACATGCCGGTCGTATACGGGCGCGGAACACGCCGCCAGCAGCAGCTGTCTTGAGGGATGCCATGGTCAGTATTCGGCGGATAATGCAACAATGTCGAGATTAAATTTGCCGTTAATTTAGTTATACACTTGGACACTGCCCAGTGATATATGTAGTCGTCTTACAACGGAGAGAGCCAGATTCTCTTGGGAGTTGTGATGCAATAGAGATGCGTGGATGACATCACGTTCCGCCCCGGTTCGGTGCCATTCCGTCAGCTGGTTGTACTGTAGTGGTACTATCGGCGCAATGAACCTGCCGCAGTGACAACAAGCCTTGCACGACACAAATTGTCGTCAATATAGTATATGTACGCCCCTGACGTGAACTAAAGTCACCAGCCGTTGGCATCGTATGCTTTATACCCACAAGTTGTAGCCGTTGTCATTCATGCCCCACTCATATGTAGAAATGACCTACAGCCACTAACGCAAAAAGTCTCCAGCGTTGAGCTATGCCATACAATTTTGTCACAAATACATCATTGATGTGCCCATATGTCACATCTGCATGAAAAGGTTCTAGAAACTCTGGTTCTTAGACCAAAAGACTAATCGCTGTAAGTTGCGTAATCATGATGGTGACATGGGTCGACCTGGACAGTGCCAAGTTACCTGTCGTCATTAATCATTAACTTGTCGTCATTAAATAGACAAACCTAACAATTTTCTGATACAGTAAACTCCTGAATGCGTAATCGGAAGCCTTTGATTGGCTCGCATGGGCGAAACCTTTGCCACGAAATCCCGGCAACAAGTAGCTGTTAGCGCTTAAAACTTGTGCAAGGTTATAGCATTTGTTTGGTTTAAAGATAATCTATACTACAACGGCAAAGGGTTACTAGGTTTAGAAAGGGTGAACACAATACGAGCTTTTTCCACAACCAAGTTCACAAATCCAGTAGCCGCCATGCCCACCATATCGAGCGTCATTATCAAAGACCACCGAGAATTGAAAGTCTATTATAATGAGGTGGTGAAGAGCATTGGATATAATGATCATCAACAGCGATGCGGCAACCAATTCACCTGGGAGTTAGCTCGCCATTCAGTGGGAGAGGAACTCGTCTTATACCCCGCGCTCGAAAAGTACCTAGGGGAGAAAGGCAAGCAAATGGCTGAAAGTGATCGAAAGAAACACCATGAGGTAGCTGCTTGACCTTTAATATCGCGGCGAGAGGAGCTAATCGAACACCAGGCCAAGGAGATGCTCAAGATATTTCAGAATATGTCTGCAACTGACCCAGACTACGTGTCCAAGCTTAACGAATTATGGAGCGCACTTGAGGAACACATCAAGGAAGAAGAACAAAGAGATCTACCCGCTCTTGAGGAAAAGTTACAGGCATATCAAGGCGAATCTGAATCAATAGCCAAGTCCTTCGGCGACTACTCCACGCTATTTGGCAACATTGCAAAATTTTGCACCAGAAATTGGGGCGTGTGACGCCTGGAGGGTGCGCCATAGCTGACATTAGGAGAGTGTCGACGGCCAGTATGTATATTTTATTCAATGTATTGCTAATCCACATATCCATCGTCTGTTAACATGCTTTTACGGCGAGCGCAATGGCCTATTTGTTGCAACTACTCGAAGCTGACCTCATACAACTCGCCCAGAACCGAGTTAATGTTCTAAAGGACAAATGCAAGGTAGCATGTGCCTAACAAACTAAAACCCCATTGAAACGCATCCGCGTAATTGATAATTTTGATAGGCAACCCATGACCAGCAGTCAAATCGTAGGCCAGTTCTTTAATCCCATTCAAGAAATGAAACACAAAAGGGAACGCCGCGCCGAATTTGCAAGCGCTCTGAATGGTAGGCGATAAGCTAGCATATGCGGCAACGAGCTGGTCGGTACCCAACTGCGTGCCGAATGCCGGAGCGTAGAGCTGCGCGGCGAAGAAGGCGTAAAACCCGTAGGTTTTCCTTCGTCGGGACCTTTCTGGACAAGTCGTCGGTCCGAACAACAGCTACGTTACTTCAACGAATGTCTTGCAGCCCAAATTCGCAGCGTGGGTGTTGCAGCTTAATGCCACCTATTCTCCGCTTCAGGGTTTTGGAAAGAACACCGCCTACACTTTTCATCCTAACGTATCGACTTGGGAGGGCGATCCAGCAGCGAACGGGACAATGTTCCTTGCGCTTCGGACATAGACTTATATGTTAGACCATACAACATCAGTATGATCAATCCTCACGTTGCTGCGCTTGCAGTCTACTAAGCCGGTTAAATATATGCTTAGCTCGCAAAGACGGATTTGGTGTCGCGAGGAATTGCCCTTTGGGTAAAAGTGATGCGGTGCCAATTTCAAAACCGACGCCGTGTTCGGTGCGGAAAAAAACGCGCAGTGCTGCGACCTATGACAAAGAGCAGTAAAATTACTTCACAATACGAAGTCGGGCTGAGCTTACTCTGATAAGAGTCCTAGTACTATTTTCTGAATAACTTAATCTTAATTACACAATCATTCAGATGTGTCAGGAATATGCGGTTCTTCGACAGGTTCAAGGCGCTCAGACAGTTTCCGAGCACCTCAATCTTTTAACCCAACAAATCGCCGGCAGATAAAGTCAATCGATTGAGTGCGGATAAAAGATTAACTAAATTCCATTAATGTAAGTTACTAGGATCCTTGAAAGCATAGGATAGGCGAATACTAGCGAACAAATTGTCGAGTATAAATCAACCGAGCTTATATTTCCTCTCGACAAGTTTATTTATATTGCCCGAGGATAAGGGCCCAGCTAAAACTTTTGGATTCTTCGCTGAGCAAATCTAACTTTTATTACAAACGGAGGTTAATAACCTATCTATGCATCATGACAGGCTAGTAGGGTGTCATGATAGATGCCACACAAAAAATCGCCCCATAAAAGTTGTAGGGGGGAAGGATGTCATGATATTTCAACCAAACATGCAATCGAGAAGAGCAGAAGATAAAATAAATTTGGAAGCTGGAAAAGGAAAATTTATATTGTAGTATAGGATATTCTGTTTGTTTCTACTCAGTAGTCAAATTGTGCTCTGTTCAAAATGCAGCAAGACTGCCCGCTACCGGGTTCAAGAACTCAGAAGTCGGTGGCAAAACGAGCAGAAGCTTTTATGCATCACAAATGCTTTGAACATTAATGCTTCAAGCTGTGAAGCGACGACATGTTTCTCCACATCGTAGTTACAGTCTAATAGTGGCGTTATAGAACTTAGCCAATGCATGTTGACAACAACAAATGGCCCCATGTAAACTTGGAAGCGCTCTGTTAAGGGGCACACATACTTCCATTTAGTTCGAGAGAATCGTCAAAGTGTTTGACTCAATTTGCCTGGAGTAGTGAGATCAATATTGTCTATCCTTCTAGTAACTACCGAATCTGGTATAGCTGGAGCCTACTTGAAAAATGTGGTTAAATCATCGTGATGCCTTGGCGGCGCCTGTACTCCACCACACATCAGCATTATCTCCCACACTTATCCTTCGCATAGATATTTGGTAATTTGCTCATTATTAAAACCTCTATAACCATTGCTATCGTCGTTAGAACCCCAACAACCAACCCTTCCAGATTGTCTTGTTGCAAGTAATTGAGAGTATTCTCCTCTGACTCGTAGCATGGAAATTCCTTTATATACTAGCTACGCCGGCCACCCGCGCCGCAACCAAAGCGGCGGCTATTTGCCCATAGAAGAATATGGCATGATTGGCAACATGCACACGTGTGCCATGGTTGGTATTGATGGAGCTATAGATTTCATGTGCTGGTGAGCCATGGCAGCCGATTTTCGTACGTGTTCCCCCTCTCTGACTGACCATCTATTGCTGCCGCAGGCCTGACTTCGACTCTCCATCTCTGTTTTGCCGGCTTCTTGACAAAGACAGAGGTGGTTACTTCGGCATTACTCCATCTCCCGATCTTGTTTGCACCACAAAGCAGTATTATTTACCATCGTCATGCATCCTGCAAACAAGATTTATTCATGAAAGTGGCGTCGTCGACGTTCGTGATTTTTTCCCGCGCCCGAGGAATGCTCCGGCGACTAGTCAACCGAATGGCCAGAATTCCTTCCGCGAGGCGACAACTAACCTCGAAGGGTTAAAAAAACGGCTTGTGCGACGAGTCGAATGCGTCCGCGGTACCATGACGATCGGTACGAGGTTGAACATTGAGCTCCAAAGGTATCGTGTAACGCTGACAAGCGTATCCTACAGACATCGAAATCTACCCCGCCTTTAATTACGGGCAGGAAGGTCATACTACAACAGTTCACAATGAGAGTCAGGCTATCAATTCGGCAGAGAGCAGGGTTGCTACGTTTCATAGTAGTGGTGTCGAGCTCCAGCTTGACGTTGTCGTGAACAGCCACGATAGACAATCCAATTCGTCTATAACGTTCAGCAGAAAGCATAAGAAAGGAATGCTTGGTGACGGAATTGTCGCCAGAGTTGAAATAAAAGCCGGCGAGAGCTTTTCGTTCATCTTACGCGACGACGATACGGCAAACCTTACAGATACTATCACTATCGAAGACTTAGACGAACAGCAGAGTGACACGCTTGCATTTTGGCAAAGTTTTATTGCACAGTCAAAATACAAGGGTCACTGGATGGAAGTCGTTACGCGGAGCCTAATGATTTTGAAGATGATGACATACGATACGTCGATCGTGTCCGCGCTGCTTGCCTGGTTGTTGATTAGATGGTATAGAACCCACCGGCGCAATCATCGCCGCACCCACATTCTCTGTGCCAGAGCATGTTGGCGGAGGCAGAAACTGGGACTACAGATACTGCTGGGTCCGCGACGCCAGCTTCACTATTTACATTCTTTTGCGTCTTGGCTTCACGTCTGAGGCCGACGCATACATGGACTTTATGATGGAGCGTTTTCTCAAATCCCGCGCAGTAGACGGTGCATTCCCAATCATGTTTACCATCCGCGGTGATACAGATATTCCAGAACGGACGCTGGATCATCTCGAGGGCTACCGTGGAAGCCGGCCAGTGCGTGTCGGAAACGGAGCCGCTTTTCACAAACAGTTTGACATTTACGGAGAGCTTATGGACGCAATTTATTTATACAGTAAGTACGGGAAACCTATTCCGTGGGATGTGTGGCGAGCTGTTCGACAACTACTTGGTAAGTCAATGTTGATAATAGTCCGCAGCTACCGGCACTAACCAAGCACAGATTACGCTTTAACCATAAAGGACCGTACGTGTGGTTTTCATAGATGTAAGTAGCGTGCTAACTAGTCTCAGAACCGGACAATTCAATATGGGAAGTGCGTAATGTCATCCAGAATTATACTTACTCCAAACTCATGTTGTGGGTGGCCTTCGACAGAGGCCTTCGCCTTGCCGACAAGAGGTGCTTCCCATGCCCCAACCGACCGAAGTGGACAGAGGCGAGGGACAGCCTGTACGAAGAAATCATGGAAAAAGGTAAGTAATTTGTAACCCAAGCAAATCCGACAATTCTCACTTTTGAAGGTTACAATACAGAGCTCAACTGCTTTGTCCAAAGCTACGAGCACAACAAGTTGCTGGACTCATCTATTCTCATCGCGCCGCTGGTTTTTTTTATTTCTCCGTGCGACCCGCGCTTTATAAATACACTCGAGGATTCTCTTACCCCCAGAGGAGGGAGGGCTCACAAGTGTCGGGCTTGTACACCGCTACGATACGAATCAGTCCGACGATGGTACAGGTGTAGAAACCCATTACATTTTAGTTCAAGCCAACTAACCACTTCTTAGGTGTTGGCGGGGAAGAGGGCGCCTTTAGCATGTGCACATTTTGGCTAGTCGAAGCTATGATACGTGCAAGTGTGTACGAGGAGAAGTATTTTTCTCGCGCCGTCAGCATTTTCGAAAATATGCTGAGCTTCGCAAACCACCGTTCCATGTTTTCTGAGGAGATTGCCCGCAGCGGCGAGCAACTAGGCAATACACCACAAGCATTTAGCCACTTAGCGATGATCAGTGCAGCGTTCAACCTAGACCGTGTGCAGGAGTTAAAACTTGGCTCCAAGTAACAAAATGCGAACGCAAGCTGTAGCTTTCCTCATTACACGCTTCCTTAGCATACACTATATTCTAGGCTTGCGAACAATCTTCGGCACCAGCCTTTTACTACCTCACCCTCTAGCCTCCTGGAGCAGTGGTGCATCATAATTCACTGAATTGCACAAAATGCGCCAACATTTTACTTCTACATCGTTCTCGTCCCTGGTCGTTATTAACTAATTAGGTCAAATATTCATTCTGAATCTCCATGGTAGTTGATATTTGAGGCTTCAGATTAATTTAATTTGGTACCGGTCCTAGCTAAGATGCCCTGCCTTACACAAGTCTGGGCAAACTATTAAGGAACGCCATGGTGATGCGTAGAATATACGACACTATGACGACTCATGTGTGGCTTGCAGACGGAATCTACCCTGGACAATCTATGGTGAAGACGCTTTCCACCACCATGCAGAGCGGGTAACGAACTTGCCGGATAAGCTTGCCAGCTCTTTTTGCAATTTTGCAAACAATCTCCATCAAATAAGAGCAATTTTTTAAAAAATAAATAAACTTAGTGTTCAATCGTAAGCAAGACCTACTAGGCAAGATTATGACGGCGGGCCCAATTCTGAGATGCGAACGGCAGATGTTGTGAACGATCCTGATGCCACCGTAAACGCAGAATCAGATACATATATATAGGTATACGATAATATATAACAGACAAGAGTGTATTATTTGCTATTGAGTTAACCAAAAATTCAAGAACTCTATGCTAAATTATTGACTCTGGTCTACTAGTGTCAAACTGAATTATTTCTGCTCCATGCTTTGTTAGCTGCAGGCAAGTTAAAAAAGTAAAGCAGCACATACACCACAGTTCTTGCAAGTGCAACTCTAGCCACAGGTGCAGCTGGACGGCCCAGAGCATCCGCAAGTTATACCACAGTCGCATACCATGGTTATCGAGTATGTTTTATAGATATCGGTCTAGTCTAAAAAATATTACATAAAGCTTTGAACAAAATTTAGACGCTTGTGTACCCTGATGGTTTGTTATGGCAGACATCAAGTAAATATAAGCATGCTGTAGCGTAACCCCGTGCAATTGTGCGACTTCATTTACGAAACTGCCATGGAGCCACTATGATGCAACTTACACGCCACCGTGTCACCTTGATATCACAAGAGAGGAGGCTAGAGTATCCAGCTACTAGGTCCAGATACACCAAAGCTAGCAAGTATGCTTGTAAATATATATAAGGTTTGGGATGCGTGTGTCTGATGCCTAATTGTAATGGACGTATATGTTGTTGCCAGGTTATTTTCCTGTCTAGCACTCATAATACGGACTGATTCAATCAAAGTTTACTCTTTTTGCTAATTCTTACGAAACGTATCCTAATACCCGCTAAAACCGCGGCAGGTTCCGCTGGTCTCTGAGTTCCACCCAGCCGGAAAGTCTAGAGGCAATGGTAACGGCAAGCATGAACGCTAGGCCGAAGATTGCCATAGTATATGCTGCTGCTTAGCATTTATTGTAATAATAGATGAGCCGATTGGCTGTTTAGTTTCGGCCGTTTGTCTCAGCCACTAGTTAATACTTCGAGAATAGCAAGGATGGCAGTCAGGGTCGGGAAGTAGTGGCAGGTCCTTGCAGCGCAGGATAGGCGGTATGTTTTAAGACTTTATAGCTTATATAGCATTAAAGTAACAAGTACTTGCATCTTTGCGTATGCCAACGGCCAAAAGGGCTCGTTGCTCTGCCCCAATACTATCTGAAAGACAGAGTTATTTCGCTGTGTGCCAGCTCAGCTCCAAGAATGTTGCAGTTGCCGTCACTATGTCTTCCCCGGCGTCTCTAGCCTGTCGGCTCCCCCGCAAAATATCCATGATTTTCCCTTCGTTAACCCTCTCGTACCTCCAGATGCGCTTGCGCGGCACTAAGTATCTTGGTGCATGACGGCCTGGCTTAGACAATGATAATTTAAAATTAATCATAACACGATTCGTCTCAAACCAGACTGGACGATAAGTTTCAAGCTGGTTTCCATTCATAATGATGCTTGCCCTTTCCAATAGAACCGGAGCCTTCTCCTAGCACTCGAGGCTTGTGAATGAGCTCCAAAATAGTCCATCTGAGATTCCATGTATTTCGTGGGAAGTCGAGATCCGCCACTGTACTTGTTGTACTCAAGTGCCGAAGAGATAGCACGTAAATAATGGTCAAATTTGACGCCTTCAAGAACTACATCTTTGAGAATTGAATACTGCTTCAGAAGCTCTTCGGCAATATGATTGTTGAGCTTCACAATCCTCATTCCAGTCTCTTAAAGTTGGCTCAAGCATATCCGCAATGAATCCAGATTGGATGATACATCCTGCGCGCCATAAGCGAATACACTCCGCTGTGCAAATGCCCCAGCCTTCATATTCAGACGCGCGGCAAATGAGCTCTAGGCCCTGGCAGTAGGATGCTAGCGTGGAAGCATAAAGTGCTCTTTTAGCCGCTCATCGCGGTTTCCCGAAGCTGAGCGCAAGTATAAGCCAGCAACGAGGGTTGGACACGACACATGACGTGCGACTGATTACACAATGCTCCATGGACGAGTACCTTCAGAATCGTCGTCGTCTTGAAGCACTTTATTGAGGCCATCATCAAGGACGTAAACGTTGTTATCTGGTTTCTTTGTGCGACAAATATCAACGCTACGCTGTAAAAGGTACGTGTTGCGCAGTTCGCTTTCTGTATTCCATTGTTGAATGTGTTGCCAATTCCTCTATAGGCAGGCCAAGACCAGTGGAAAGGAATGACCAAGTCTCACATATTGCGGATAACATGCCGCCCTCGATCCCGTTGTGGACTATCTTGACATAGTGTCCGGCGCCGTGAGGACCAATGATAGAGACTCAAGGCTTGTTGCCCTTGCCTCTAGCGGCATAAACTTCGAGTATCTCCCTGTCACCGCTAGGAGACAGGCTTGGTCCACGGCGAGCGGCTGGATAGCCTCCCGATACGCCCATACCAGTCCAATGCACGCCGATTGCATCGCATTCCTTCTGTCTGCGCTCAGTATTGCGATAATGCTCATTTCCCCCATCAAGTATAATATAGCCTTTGTTAAAAACTTCCTTGATCTTTTCAAGAACAGAGTCAGCAGGTTGACCGTGAGTGATTGAGAAGATGAAGAAGCTTCCGTTCTCCCTTTTGAGAGACGCTATCCGCAAATTCTTTGATGTCCTGAAAGCGAAACCTTGTACCTCTCATTTCATATTTTGCGCCTGCTTGGTATCTTTCTTGAGGGTATCGACGTTTTTAGACGTTATGTCCCAAATGGAAACCTCCAATTCAAATTCAGAGAAGGCATTTGCCATCCCATGTTGCCGGCGCCGACAATGCCAATTCGTTTAAAGTCTTGCGTTTAGGTAGACATTCTGAGGGTGTCATTATTTGATCAAGAAAACACGATTAATTGAGCGACGAAGAGCTTGTGTTTAATATCAATCTGCACTGCCATTAAGTAGGATAGTGTAAGGAAATAGCCCAACATTCAAGCATTCATAAGCTTTGAGTTTGCCAAATCATCATGACATAAATTATGTGTCAGCGAGCACATATAGGAATGATTAATCTGCTCTCTAAATCCGGTGCTGTGCTTCGCATGGTTGACGAAGCCATGAGGTCATCGGCGATAACAGCTTTGCATCCAGAGCTGTATCACGCGATGTGCTACTGCTGCGAGAATTTAGACCACGCATACTATGAAATTGCTAAATT